>CM055971.1:5387500-5735000 GCA_029531755.1 Holothuria leucospilota
AATTATAAAAATGAAAGAAAGAATCGACGTTTGAAGAAAGTAGAGGCAATCTTTATGTAATGGATCATTGTTAAATTAAAAAATAACGAAAAACAATACAATAAAATATCTTACCTAAAGTTGTTTCTTCGGCGTGCGTTTTAATTTTTGTCTCATTATAACTTTCTTTAGAACATTTTGAGTGTTACATAGCCCCGTTCAAGCCCTTCCATTAAAATTCTACCCCCCACAAGCTAATGCATCATTTTATTGACCTGTTATTCCGCCGAGAAAGGCGTTCTTAAAAAAAGGGTTCAAATTATGAATTTTGTAACTTGTTAAGTGCGCATCCAGTGCCATTTAATGATAGCCGAAATGCCAAATGTTTCACTTTAATGGTCTTACTCCTATAAATACCTCAGAGCATTCGCAGGCTTTAATCGTTCGTCACCTGTAGGATCTTTTTCCCTGAAGGACCCTACGGCGGACCTCTGCACCTTCGGTCTCCCGCGACACCTTAAGCGCCGTTGGGTAATTTGCCTGGGTTTGACACCTCCCACTTTCAGACAAGAATTTCTACCCCAAACGATACGCTACCGACTCCCGCTGGAAGGTTCGAACATTCCTTCTGGCAGGTCAGGTACAGACGCTATGCACTCCTCCCTAATAGCGGTCAACCTTTCCGTCGGTTGATCTATTTTCGCTCCCAATGCTTTTAGACTCTCCTCTACGTTACTTACGTGTTACTTGAAAATTTCGTGCGCTTCGCTCGCTATGTAATTCCGAAAGTCAGATTTTCAGAAAATAAACTAAATAAAGATTAAACGTATATTGTGAAAAATATACGCTTTGTGAAATGGTGACGCACGAGGATTTGCTATTTCCTCTGCATCCTACCCCTGGTGTCATTCCTCCTTTTATCTTTTCTAGACTTTGGGTTGCTGCAGCCCCGTCGAGGAGCTTTTCCCTTCCTCTAGTACTGGAGAAACTCCTGCATTTATTACTAAGGAAAATAATAAAATTGGCTTTGTCCTGATTGTTTTCATGTAATGCCCTCATAACCTGGAAAATTGCAAGAAATGGCCCCTTTATTTTCAAAAAACTTCCCGTTGAGTTGGATGCCCAGCCAAAGCTATACATGTGTGCTCTTAGGCCGATCATTGTAGCTTCGATATCGACGAATAAGGTCCCCTTCCTATACTCTCTCAATACCCTGGATCCTACCCAATTTATGAAAAAACTGTGATAACCTTCAATTATGTACCTGCGTTAAACCAAAATAAACCATAAACTACATAGCGACCCTACGGATTCTTTTTTCAATTTATCTACAGTATGTTTTGAACTGTATAAGCCTTTTTTCTTCTGCATCAAAATGACATGTGAACAGATGGAATGTATGCAAATTACATGGCTTGGAAGTTCCAATTTTTGGTACGGGTAATCTCAGATGTATCATGCATTGTGGACAAGAAGTTTTTCGGTACGCTACACGCCAACCAATGGTGACGTTCAGTTACGTAGTGCCATGGTGGTCCCTTTTAGGAGATAGCCCCCACTTGACCTATATTAAAAAAGTCCTAATTCTGCTAAAGTGTCTTCAGTTCAGAGGTGTATCTTTTCTTTTCAGCGCGCTTCATAAGCTGATATTAAAGGTAGCCTACTTGTCCTGTCGTCAATTCTTGTACAGCTGAAAAAAAAATTCGAATGGAATTTATGTTCCAAAGCCACATGAACATCGAAAAAATCATCCTTTCTTCCTACCGACAAGCTCCCCGAATCCTTAAATCGACAGGCCGCATATCTAAATTATGTTATAAAATGATCAAATTGATATTGAATGTGTTTTGTTTAATGAGCGTCCAAAGCAAATTCAAGCTAAATTCCGCATTATAAACGCCTCACAACTTGAAAATATCTCAGAGATTCCGGGGATTCACGCACTGCCCCTTCCCCCACCTGCCCATGGAGGCATTTCCCCAAAACTAAAAAGGGCTCGGCCTAAGGCGGCCCTCAGGCGGACCCCTGGACCTCCCAGGAAAAGCTTATAGCTTCCCAGATTGAGTTGTCGGAAAGGAAAAGCCCCGCATAATATAACCGGGCCTGTGGGGGAGAAGGGGGAAGCCGCCCCCTTGAGCATATTTTTGGTAATTTTTAATGTTTATTTTTACAATGTTGCTAGTGTTTCCCCTACTTATATGCGGTAAATAGGCCTGAGAAGTGCCATTTCCAGCAATCTGAGAGGCATTTTGGGCCAAATTTTTCTTGCACTTTGCGCCAACCCATGGTGGCGCGAAGCACTGAGAGTCTGTCCATGGGCTTTGCCCCCTTGACAGATTCCTGGCTACGCCCCTGCAACCAGCCCCATTTTTGAAAAGCGAATTGCCGTCCTGAAATCCGAGGTTGCTCGAAGTCTGATATTCCCCTCCCTAAAATGCTAGATTCCCTTCTGAAAAGTTACAGAAGCATACCGTATTGTGGTTGCAATACATTAAAGCTGCACAGGCAGAAATATCTACTGCCATAGACCCTTTCCAAAAAGCGGTTCCAACAGATTATGGGATAGTATTTTGGAATATAAACGTCGTTTTTGTCAATGTCATTTTTCTGAGGGCAAAAACGACGCGTACCAAAATCCTGTCCAATGACCCTTTGTACTTGCTTATTGGAAAAGGGTCTATTGTTAAGAAATTCAGCGTCATTAACTAGTTCTCACAATAGCTTAATTTACTTCTCCCAAAATAGGACTCATTAAAAGAGTTATGAATGTTGCACTCCGCCTATTTGGACATTTGAAAATTTGTGTAAACAAGCTAATGAAAAGCTCCAATGCAGTAAATTCATATCTTTGGAAATTTTGTTCCTTTGTATAATCCGATAATGACGTTTCCAAGCTACCTAATTTTTAATTGGATATCATTCTGTTCCTAAAAAGTATGTATGAACTTTTCTGTATCACTAACGAAATAATGACCTTTAATGAAGCAGCCCACACCATTAATAAATTTCGGGGGTAGGCCGCCACCATTATATTTGGGGGTTGATATAATGTGTGCATTGAGACTTCTGAAAACCTAGTCATACTACTTCTGGCAGTCTGGTTGAAAAAGTAAAATAGGAAAGTTTTAGACTGAATCTACACCATTCAGAAACCGTCTCTGTTAACATAACCGCCAGATGGCCATGAACCGAGTTTATCATCACACCAAATATCATTGTATCCAATCCATGGGCGTAGGAAGTGAGGTGGGGGATGGGGGATTGGACCCTAGATATTGTGGACGGAAGTATGCCTCCGCCCACCACAATTCAAGAAAAAAAAATCCTAATTTTTCCCTCTGTAAAAAATGTCAAAATTTGCAGTAATTTTCCTTAATAAAATTCGCACAATATATCGCACCAAATTGCATCTAAAGACCCTCAAATATTAAAAAAGACTTACCGAAGGGGAGGGGGTTCCCTCCCCTTTCTAGAAACTGTTACGAAAAAACGCATAAAACAACGTCACTCTTGATATGGTGGCTTGCAAATTTGAAATACAGGTATCGGGAATAAAGAAAAATTAAACAGATTAAGTAAAACTCAATTCAAGGAAAATTTTTCATTTTATATCAGGGCATTTGGCAGGGGCGTAGTCATGAATTTGTCAAGAAGGCGAAGCCCATAGACGGACTCACAGCGCTCCGTGCCACCATGGGTTGGCGCGAAGCGCAAGAAAATTTTGGCCCAAAATGCCTCCCAGATCGCTGGAAATGGCACTTCCCAGGTCTATTTACCTCATATAAACAGGGGAAACACTAGCAATATTGTAAAAATAAACATTAAAAAACACCAAAAATATGCTTAAGGGGGTGGCTGCCCCTACGCCCCCTTGACCACGTGCCTGGCATTTGGAACCGGGGTCTAAGGCTGCAGGTCCCTGATAAGTTTCAATTTGAAATGTTGATTTTTTGTCTTAACACGTTCAAGGTAACTTAGAAAATGCCAACCTTTTTGTTGAATGGTTCAGCCCAAACTTAGATAACGTGACCTTCCTACTACACTGTATATTTATCTCTTTTGGCGCAAATGAAATCATTTTCTCTGAAAATTTGCTTGAATATATTACGTGGTCTTTTCTCCCAATAATCTACAGGTGTTTCGCCCACTTCGGTATTACTTCTACCTATAGATCACACTCATCCAAAGATTGAATTAAGTTACCGATGTAATATGTTCTGGAAGAGCACTCCTTATATTTTTGTAATAAATTTGATCTTTTTTACGGCTTCAACTGTAGATATTTTCAACAGATCCAGTAAGCTAACCTCATAACAAATTTCACGAGGAAACCGGGGTTTTGTATTCTGATAACAAATTTGTGTATCATACTCACTGTAAATGTGATCTGCAAGAGCTTGTAAATAAAAGGTGGTAGGTCTTTCACACGTTACTCAAAACGCAAGTGTGCATAGCGGAAGTATCCCATACCAATGTGGCTACAGCATCCTCGATTCTCCCGATTTTTAATTTTAATCTTTTTTTGAGTATCAATCAGTTCTCGCATTATGGAAACAATTGCGCCAGTCCCCAAGAAATTTGTAGTTTCTTGTTTGATCTTCCTCCTGTTGCCTTAACAGCAGTTCCAATGAAAGTATGTGAACGGAAGTTTCTTCAATGTTTTAAGCCTTACGTGGACCAGTTTGTAAACCTCAAAAGGACTCCCATGGTGGGTTAATTTTCCCCAAGTACAGGGTAAGTTTAACCAACTTGGGTAGTTTCTTACCCAACAGTTTAGGAGGTGACATACGGACCCAACCTTGGGTAAAAGTTTACCCAACTGTTTTTAGAGTGTTGTGTTTCTGGATAGGTTATATTCACACTTAGAGCGAACAAGGTACGGAATCTCTGTGTTATGTTTTTTTTTTTAATTTTTCACCCGCGTTTAACGTTATTTAACCCCATGTATTAGCTAATAAACTATATGATGGTACCTGCTGGGTTCGTCCGCTGGATTTTAGACTACCTTACAAACAGGTCTCAATATGTTAGACTTAGCCATTCTTGCCGTTCAAGTGTTATTCAATCTAATACGGGGGCTCCTCAGGGCACACAGTCTTGGCGCAGTTTCTTTTCCTTTATACACCTCCGAGTGTAAATTTTCAGAGAAGGATTGTAATCTCGTCAAATTTGCCGATGATACTGCTATGACAAGCCCTATTGTTGGCGATGATGACAGTGCATATATCCACCAGCTTGACACCTTTGTTAACTATTGTAATTCCAACTTCCTTGATTTAGATGTTACAAAGACGAAAGAAATGATCATTGATTTCAGAAGAAGTCTGTTCTGCCACCACCAGTAATTATCAAAGGTACTGAAGTCGAATGTATTTCTTCTTATAAATATCTTGGGGTGGTTATGAATAATAAACTGACTTGGGATGATCATGTTGATGTTACGATTAAGAAATTGCATTCCAGCCCAGGTTGTATTGTTTAAGGAAGTTATCTACTTTAAATGTGCTTTCTGAGATTTTAACGATCTTTTATGATGCTTCTGTTCGTAGTGTTTGGAGGTATTGCTTAATTTGCTGGGATGAGAACGTTATGAGAAAGAGAGAAGGTTCGCATTGATCGTATTATGTAGAAAGCTGCAGAAGTGGAAGGGGTGCCTTTGAGTAAAGTAGATCAGCTCCACCAGTGTCCCTTAATGAATAAACTTAACTTCATTTTGGAGGGTGGTAGCCACCCACTCCATAATCACCTTATGGAGAAACGTACACACAAAGGCACAGGTAGACTGAGTTTCCCATTAATAATCACATAATCGCAAGATAAATTCTTGTATCCCCAGTGCAATAATGGATTTTCATCAAAATTTCATCGTTAATGATTTTTATGCGACTTTTTCGCTTCTAGGTTTACGCTTTCTTATCCATTTTATTGCGGTTTATGTTTTTATGCATTATTTTACTGGTTTTCCAGTTTTCTTTGCATTCCATGACCGGTGTTTGGGAGCTGGTGGGGCTCCTTTGCCGGGTGGTAGGCACGGTGCAGTTTGTTGTTTAGTCTTGTATTTCTGTTGTTTATCCTCTTGCCTTTGTATTGTACCATTTTAATTTCTTTGTTACTTTTTTGTACTTTTGTGATGTCTGTGCGAGTATTTGAATTTCCTTCACGGAGAAATAAAGTGAAATCTAATCTAATCTAATCTAATCTAGTCTAGTCTAGTCTAGTCTAGTCTAGTCTAGTCTAGTCTAGTCTGACCTGACCTGACCTGACCTGACCTGACCTGATCTGATCTGATCTGATCTAATCTAATCTAATCTGATATAATATTTGCGGACGTTGATCCTGCATTTTCGTAAACCATTTGAACCCATTTAAACATTCTATTATTCTGTCGGCTGGTTGGCAAAAGAGTTGATAAGGCGCTCTTACACTGTCGTCACTATGGAAAGTAGATTCTAATTCGTCTACTTTCTGCGTGCAATCGCGCAAGCTTTAACACACGCAAAACTTAACATGCAAGCATGTGTTCTTGCGCATGCTCTGTGCCAATCACTACCAACCTGTGACGTAACCGTAAATGATCTAATACCCATATGATATATGACTTGAAGCGATTGCACATGCACAACAACAACTCTGAACTAGCTCATTGGCTAGGGATGTTATTATTCGGAAGGAGCTTTCTTCAAGTAGACCCTTTGGCGTTTAGTTTGCCCCAATAAATATTTTAACAGTTTTACAGTGGCCCAGCATTCGATACTTCTAGGATCCTTATTGAGAAGTGACATGTTTACCTTTCTGAAATGGTTCACCTTAGGTATAACCACATCGTATAGTAGCTAATAAGGTGCAGAAATAAGTGCCCTCTATAAAGGACATAGCTCGTCGAGCGAACTTGAGGATTGAACTTGTGGAAAAAAGGTAACTGTTGCCGAACCGAATGGCGAAAGCCATAGAGCGGCGGCGCTGCGCGGGCTATTAGGAAAACGTGTCATTGGCTTCAAGTACAGTAGGCCTACAGAGCGCAGGAGGGCTGCATGTGCACTGAACCGTTCGAACCTACATTCGGTTTGCCAGATCATCATCGCCTGATAACATCGGTATTCCCTTTCGGGAAACCAACACATTTGTCTATTGCAAATCCCAGACAAAGCTTCAGTAACCTGTACTGAGTTGTACAATGCCATATCCTGTAGAGTACACTGTTACCCAGTGTGATTACACAGTGTGAGCACACATATACACAGTGTGAGTACATACACACAGTGTGATACACAGTGTGATTTTGAAGGGGCTGATGCATCACGAAAGCATATAAAGACCTCCCCCCGTATCTCTATCAACAATTGGTGAAAGCACTTTGATTAACATAAATTCAAAGAAAAGCTTCAATTTGACTGGCCAGTGATGATTTGTGCAGATCAGTGAATGTGATGTGCGTCCTTTGCATGAACAGATCAGATTAGGCACTAAAGGTAAACTCAGATGGGAGAAACCAATTCGGATGTGGAAACTTGCTGAAATATGGCTAACATGTCTTTTGTTTGAGAGTAGATTGTGTTAAAAACTCGGACAGTTTTCAGACGTGCTAAATTTTTGAAACTCCTTGTCACTCCGGTGGTTTCACTATCAAATTTAAGAAACCGTAGTGAAAAGGGCTGATATATGCCGACTAAGCCAAAACGTGCCGTTAACATGCACCGTATATTCTTTACTTTTATCATGTTTCCCTTGCGTTCCCCCAATCGATTTCAGAATTTCTGGGGGAAAATTTTAAAACGATCCCAAAAGCAATAGATTTCTGGGGAAGGGGGGGGGGGCGAGGTGTGTTTTCAACCGAGCGATGGATCTATTGTAATCATTTTTATCATGAGTGGTTCTCAGACTATCACATTCATACACACATTCACACACACATACATACATACACTCGCGTGATTGCATAGATTCCTTACGCCTTTGGCGAGGAATAAAAAAGGGGTCACCATTCCCATCTTGAGATATCGTGTTTACAAGGTTTGGGTTTTTAACCTCTTGATTTGGACTTAACTACACATTAATAGATTTTCACACTTTCAAGAGTACTTCAAACATGAATTTGTAATCTAAGGCGTAATGAACGCCAGTTTCACTAAGGGGGTGTTGGAGATGTGAAAGGGGTCACCGTGATGAGTACCCCTTCAACATTCTACCCTGTTGAACCTTTTCCTACAAAAGTCAACCTCATCACATGGCTAGGTAAATTTACAACATCTCTATACTGGGAAGACAAGGTGAATTGGCTCCGTACCTAAACAGAGAGACACTTGACCTATGAAACCGTTTAACCGCACCAAAACTGATCTGAATTTATCTCTGTTTAGGTTAGATTTGTCTAATTGTCCAACCTTCTATTGCGGTATCGGTTAGACACTAATTTGTCACGAAATTAGGACAACTGTACAAATAATCAAGGTCACTCTTTCGAAGATTTTCCTATTCTGTTTTGTTAGAAACATTTAATGAATGCTAGGTGCAACCCGACAAGACGTTGAATATGAAATACATTGTAATGGTTTGGGAAGGGAACCTTGTAGTTTGGCCAGCAGGGTTTTCGGGGCTCCAGCAAAGGGAAGCCCTCTGAAAAAAGTATTCTCCCTTAAGATTTTTAAGCAATGTTTCATTGTAATTGCCTACACACAGGGCTGTTTCCTGTCACCCTAATTTCGTGATGTCCCCACCCCTTAATTAAGAGTTTTAGCCACGAGTTTGAAGCTGTCGGCATAATGGGCTGTATTCTTTTGGTCAGAACGCGGACAGAGGCACAGAAAAGCAAGAAAAAAGATTTTCCTACTCTGTTTTATTAGAAACATTTTATGAATGCTAGGTGCAACCCGACAAGACGTTGAATATGAAATACATTGTAATGGTTTGGGAAGGGGACCTTGTAGTTTGGCCAGCAGGGTTTTTCGGGGCTCCAGCAAAGGGAAGCCCTCTGAAAAATAGTATTCTCCCCTTAAGATTTTTAAGCAATGTTTAATTGTAATTGCATACACACAGGGTTGTTTCCTGCTATCCTAATTTCGTGATGTTCCCCACCCCTTAATTAAGAGTTTTAGCCACGAGTTTGAAGTTGTCGGCCTAATGGGCTGTATTTCTTTTGGTCAGAACGCGGACAGAGGCACAGAAAAGCAAGAAAAAAGACAATGTAAACGTGCAGCGTTAAACTGCTGCAATTTAAACGCCTATCTTAAGCAAATCACATATACTTTAAAATATAGCCTAAAGGGAGATTCATATTTCAGTATAGCACAGCTATATGAAAGTTAAACGGTTCAATTCTGAGCTATGTTCGTGATTGACCGGAAGAGCACGGGATGACCATATGTGGTTCGTATAGCTTTACAGCGCATGAAAATTTGGAAGTGTTGAACCGGCCTTAATCCTCTAAGGATAAAAATGTCTCAATTTGTCTTTCTTGAAGTTTTATTCTGATAACCTCAGGAAAATTATAAACTGCCGCTAGACCTGGACTAACTTAAAGGAGGGGATCCATGCCTGTCGCTAACTTAATGAGAAATGTTTCAGGCGGCTGTTTCTTCTGAAGTAAAGCTACACAAATATAAATAGCCTATTATATGGAAATGAGGGTACGCATGGGTAAAATACAAGAAACTGTAAAAACAGATTCTTTTTTACCATATCACTCGACTTTTTGTGCGACGGTCATGGATTACAACAAAACACAATAGCTTTTAATACTTCTTTAAAGTTTCACATAATAGGCAGCATTCCCAGGGTAAACATTTTAATCTCCATGATAACAGTAATGCCCTACCCCTTTACGCAACAATGAACTTACATTTACTGCTTATGAAATTTTAAGTACTCATTAATAGGGTCTGTAACACAATGACAAGGCAACGGTGAAAATTCTCCGCCCGAATAACTTCCCTTTAAGCCCCTCCTCCAATTTGAAAAACTTGAAAAACTTAATACATAAGTAAATCTGCCTACTGAGCATCCCCCAAAAATCTAGACTGTAATGACTTACTGGACGATATTCTGCTAAATACACCACTGCAGGCGATTCTAATGCTACTGAGCAGTCCTCCTGTAATCTGACCTATCCGCAATGCAATAGGCTATAATACATCACACCCAAATGCCGAAGGCCATGTTGTATTGAGTACACCACACAGTGTAATTTTAATGTTCCTGAACTGTTCCTATGTAATCTGACCTATCTGCTACACATCAAAATTCTTTGATCTGCACAAGACAGTACCGTGACCACCGTCAGACGGTCTCATGTTAGAAACAATAGTTTGATTTGATAACACAACTGCCCTTTAAGGCCGTTACATTTATCGTTATAGTTATCGTTATCACAATTATTATTTCATTTCAATCAAAGCGCAGTCACCAATTATGAATGATGTAGATGCCCGGGTGTCTTAAGCATGTTTTGGGTAATTTAAGAGCAATTTTAAAACTGTCCTCATAAACCTGTAGGTAACACTAAAGCTGCCGCATTCAAAGACAATGCCAGCAGAGGTCGAATAGCAGGAAATTTGGTTGAGTGGGCTTAAATTAGAAAATTCAAGCTTTTTACAAGATTTGTAAGAATGACTTAACTTAGGACAAAAGTGATATTTATCAATAATCAACATCAAACTTGTCATGTACTGAAAATTTTGTAAAATTAAATTAAAGTACTATTCGTTATAAAACTTATTTACGCGGCTCTTCAGTGTAGCTTAGGCACGTTGAGCTAGTCTAGGTGTGGTATCTTCAATAGACCTAGCAAATGATTGCTCGATGTATATTTTTGAAAGTAGGTTAAGTGATAAATTTCATTATTTTACATATCCAGCTCTCAAATGTACAGTAAAGATGGGAAGTTGTGACATGTCTTTTTTGCGCAATTACAGTCTGAGGAAGTAATGGAGGACTTCTGACGCCAGGCTTTATCTAAATATGTGACATTAATTAATTTAAAACAACTTCATACATTGGTTTGACAGTAGAAAATTCGTTCATTACGTCTAAAGATCTCGGTTCCTTGAGATGTACAAGTTTTGCATGCAAACACACATATATGGTGAACTGCCCTCTATTCCGACTGACGCCTCTTTGTTTCTACTTCTCTCGATATTCCGAAAAGTTTACCTTGAGGTCATTGTTAGGACAAGGGTTAGGCTAGAATTAAGGTACTACGGATACATCTCTATGTTCCGACGTCTCTATGTTCTGGCACACGTAACCTTAATAGTCTCATCTGTTATCATTACATCCAATGTTAACTTGTCGGTCGGAATATAGAGAAGTCGGAACAACGAAGCGTCGGAACAACTAAACGTCGGAACAACGAAACGTTGGAACAGAGAGTTGTAACCCAGCTATGGCCTTAAAAAACCAGAAAGCCGAAAGGTTTAGTGATTCCTTGCCGAGAGGGGGTGCTTTGTTTCACTGAGATTCATTCCTCAAATTTATACTTCTTGCCGATATCATTTTTACGATGTTTTCTCAATTTCACCTCTGCTGACCTCACAAGAACTTTGAGCCCCACCAAACATTGAGTAACAAAAAGTGAACGAAAGAAAGAAAAGAACATGTCTTAGAAAGGATTAGAACGAGGGCAGTCTCTGTGAGAACCGATCACTAATCCACTAAGCCATCAAAGAACTCGCTAAGGGTAAGGTATTTATAATAATGCTATAGTCACAGCATCCTTTACACGTGTTTTTAATTACGACACGCGGGACACAATTTGGAGGCATGGCCGGCGATTCGGGGGGGGGGCGGGGATGGGGGATATATCCCCCTTGGAATTGGATGGGGGATACTGTACACTATATCCCCTATGAAATCAACCAGGCAGATTCGGAAATCATGTAAAAAGTTAAGTTCTACTAGACTTTTTACATTGGCCTATTTACTTTTCAGGAAATACTTCTGAAAGTTGTCATAGTATCACGTTGCAAAGCCTCGAATTGGCCATTCCCGGGGATATTTTTGGCCAAAATTTTCTTCGTACTCTCCGCGTCAACTGATGGTGGCGCTCCGTTTAGATAGTGCCACTGACTACACTCTAAAAACAGTTTGGTCAAATTGACCAATGACTGGGTCAACTATGCACTGAACCAAATATGGTCAAATCTGACCACTTATTGGTCAAAGCTGACCATAGTTTAGTCAAACTATTTGACCATATATAGTTCGGTGCATAGTTGACCCAGTCATTGGTCAATTTGACCAAACTGTTTTTAGAGTGTATATCCCCCACTTTCAAAGACGGATCGCCGCACATGTTTGGAGGTACCGCCCACTGTCTATTTAGTTTTACGAGGTTTTCGTAGTTTCACCTCTGATGACCTCAGATGACATTCGACCCACAAGAAACCCACAGGGGACCTTCTGTCTTCAAGTAACAAATCTATATACCAAGTATAAGAAGTATCCATCATCCATGTCATGAAATATCGTGTTTTTCAAGATTTTCGGTTTTTTACCTTTGATGACCTCAAATGATCTCTGACCGCCACTGAAAACAATAGGGTTCTTTCTCTAAATATTATTAAGTTGTATACCAAGTATGAAAAGGCCGTCATTACTATCTTGAGATATCGTGTTTACAAGCAGTTCTAGAGAACTTCGTATATTCAACTCCTGTGACCTTAGATTACCTTTGACCTTTACCAAAACCAACAGGGTTCATCTTCTGACTAAAATGCATTCAGATGAAAAACATCCATGCTTCTTACCTAAAGGTATCGTGTTTACACGGTTTTTCGGTTTTTGACCTCTGGTGACCTCACATGACCTTTATCCTCCATCAAAAACAATAGCGAGCTTCCTCTCAGTGTGATAATTCTATATTCCATGTAGCCTATAACAAGTATCCATCATTGCTATCTTGAGATACCGTGTTTACAAACCAAACGTCACAAACACACACACACACACACACACACACACACATACACACACAATCGCCAGCGTGATTGCATAGATTCCTTTTGCCTTCGGGAAGGAATAAAAAGGGCTGACATTGCTTATATACTTTTATCAGGCTGAGGTCAAAGAACTGTGCGGTGACGCTAAACGAGATTCAGGGTCTGGCACGCCCATGCAGACACCTGTCCATTTGCGAATGTGGTTTAAATATCCCTCTGATTTAATGCATGTATTTCAATACCTTACATAAGTACATAAATAACTGTAAGATTTTTATATAACAAACTTTAAATAAATAGCTTTAAGTAGACCTATTTATCAACATAAAAATATTTTTTTAGTGACCTTCTAGTAACCTAGCCTGCGAAGTGGCTCTCTCTGGCTTTCATCACAAGATTTTTTCCTCATAGCGATAATTTGAACGATGAAGTTACTCCGTTCTTCGAGATGCTAATAACCATGGTGCTCACATTTTGAACATTTCCACTTTACCTGTCATATACCATACTGTCACCATCTCAGATCCGCTTTTACACAGGCTTTTATTTACTGACGCACTATACCTCCAAGCAGGGTACAAATTTTATTTTTTTTTCGAAGGCGGTTTTTTCAAATGCTTTGGAAAAACCTTTCCCTAGAAAAGCTCACTGGGCTATTTCGGGGTCCACAGGGGCTATTTGTATTGTTTTTTTCTTTTTTGTGGGCAATTATTTTGAAGGGATAAGGACCATTTTCGTTACATTTGGAATTTTTGCCCCTTCGGTGTCCTTCTAGGCAATTTTTGCTACTGCGGGGGCGAATCGCCCATCGCCTGTGTAGTAATCTGTTTCCAGGGCGAAATACAATGATTTTAGTTTAGTCAATACATTTTGCACAAAATATGAAAATATTCCCACGAAACTAGCTGTAAACAGCTCAAATGGAGCATAAGAATATATAACCATTCTTAAGTGGTTATTGGTTAAGGTATTGTTTAATAAAAGCATTGTGACTGGCTCACAACATCAAAGGCTTATTATTGTAAAGTTGGTAATTTTGACGTTTGAAGCATGGAAAGTATGAAAGCCAATTTGTTCACAATGAATTTCAAAGCAATGGGGCATTACCATGACGATGAACAAAAATAATTATATATTATCATGAGCAATGACTTGCATAAACCACAGCGAGGCCAGCTTGAGAGTGTCAAAGAGCAGACCCTTCAAGTTCCCCATTGAAGTTTGACAGTATCTGTCACTAAGATGCTCGAAATTTGTCTATATTGAAGCAAAACGATGTGTCAGACAGAATCAAATAAGTAGACAGAATGATGAGATATTGGTTTAAAAGTAGCAAACCTGCAGTTTCCAGACCAGTAGCCAGAATAACCAGTTTTTTTTGGGGGGGGGGGCACATCGATGTTGGAGTTTCACCAGCCTGGGGGAGGGGTCTAAAGAGAGGGGGACATTGTCCCCCTCATCTTTGAAAATTTTGGCCTATTTCAAGGACCCTAGATGCAAAATGGTGCGAGATTTTCCATTTTTTCTGCCTATATTTGTATTACCGTAAGGCTGATTTCGTAATAAATTTTCCTCCTTCAGTGCAAGACCTTTTACTGCAAATTTGTTTTTTGGGGCACGTGCCCCCCCCCCCGTGGTTACGTGCCTGGCAGTTCCAACCCCTAAAAACTATAGATTAGCTCAAACGCAATTTTAGACGATTACAAGTTTTTGCTTCTCTGAAATATGAGGCCCCTTGGTGCTGCCAGTCACTCATCATATAGCCTATCGGTAATAATGCTACAATAATCATTCAGAGAGAAAAGTTGTAAACAATTAAATTTTTATGGGGAACAGGGCGTGGGAAAATGTGCATCAAGCCAAAAGCTGGATTTTTCTGCACAGCAGGCAATGTGTCTAGAGACTACGAAGAAAATTGGGCCTAGGCAAAGACTACGACTCCATGTCCCCCCCCCCCCCCCAGTATTTGAGAAATCGCCCATTGACTTTGATTTTTCACACAGTAAATTATTGGAAATTCTGGTCATATCCCCCCCCCCCCCATATTGAGAACAAATCGCCGCTCTTGCTATGGGCTATGGGTACACTACAAAAACTGTTGGGCTAGGTAGGCTACGCCACTTGCAAAAAACTTTTGGATGAAGAAACTACATAATTTGGTAAAAAGAAAGAAAACTTTACCCAACATGAGCACTCGTTTGACCAACCTGGTCAGTTTCTTTACCCACCGGTTTGTCAGGTGGAGGTTTTGCCCCACGGATTTTAGAGTGCATGGTATCAGTATTTCAGGGAATAGCGATTGTCGGTTTATCGGCATTGCGTGAATGACAATACCTTTGGTTTGACTATGCCGAAAACATACTGCCTACATTCGACTTTATACCGTCTTACCCAATCGCGATCTCACATGAGGGGAAAGTTGTCCATACTTGTCCTCACATTTTCCGAGATTGGAACCTAAGTGCGGGAGTGTTCAGGACAATGGGTCCACCTTGGGTGGTCAGACTCCACTAACCCTTACGCACTCAGGTCAAAACAATGAGGTGGTGCTACAGACCTCGCTGGTCTAAACAATACATGCTTAGCTCAGAGTTTCAGAACCCTTCGTAACTCGAAGCCCACTTTTGAACGTGGAAATTACCCGTGGACCACCGTGACCATTAAATGAAAAATGAAGTTTCACTTAAAACTTAACAATACTTGACATTTTCAACACAGAGCAACGCATACTGCTAAAATTCCATCCGTGTCGAATAAAAAACTACGTTACATTAAAACTGAATCACAGGAACAAAAAGTTAAGTTATTTTTTCTTCAATTTCTGGCCGACTTTGGTCCTGGGCCTACCGGTTGCGAAATACTGGTGTAGTCTGTTGAATGACCCGTGAAAGTGTAACCGCGCCATAACATCCGTCGGTCGGTGTATTTTCGACTGATAATTGACTGTAGAGTAAATAAAGTCGGATTTGAGCCGCTAATTGTAAGCACCCTAGTCAAATATGACCTCACCGTACATTGATAAATCATTTTGTAATCGAAATCTAAAAGGGGCGCATGCGCAAAGCAAATCAAACCTGGGAGTTGCAAACACTGGCTCTTAACCGCGCGAACCTCAAATCAACAATAGGTTATCCATTTAAGTGTCTTTCAGGACCCGGAGTGCTTTGTTTTTAACTGCTTGTGTGTCATCTTTTTGACAATTTCAAAGAAAATTAGTGTCACATGATAAAAGTCAGTTAATCTGGATTGTGAATAATCTTATCTTTCAACTGCCGTATCGTTTGCCCCTCGTTTGGATGCTATGATGTATGCACGTTTAATCGCGGCTTACTGGACCACAAAACTCGATGCTATGACAAAGCCGCGAAAACCGATTACCGTGGGTAGTTAATGGTGCAGTCTATAGCCGATACCGATTCGATACCGGTATTTGGAAAATGAGTGTACTGTAGCCTACACTGCACCATAGGCTGCTGGACACTACCATTAGGCCTAATTGTCGTTTCGTTTTCATGAAAAATATTGGAACTTATTATCAAACAGGACCAGATAATTTATACTGGTTAGTTGATATCCTCATTTCAGATCAATTTTACCTTAACTGATACAGTATCAAAATGAGGAGTGTCGGCCGATACCGATATTGAACTCCATTAATCGGTCTAAATCTGCGTTCACACGAAAACCGGATTCTGGTGCGTTTGCGGTGCGGTAGTCGCAAAGTAAATGGCTTGGACGTATTTGTATCGAACCGTCCACACAGAAACCTCGTTGTGAAGACGCATGCGGAAAACGCAGCGGCTTCCTCATCGATCGATCTCTTGACTGATTCTTACACGGCTGCTCATGCCGCACAGTTTATGTTTTGAGAATAATCAGATTTATCAAGCAATAGGATTCTTAGCAAGCAGGTGTTCACCTCCTCTCTTGCTATATAGGGCAGAACACTATGGCGGAGAGGGACTCACAAGAATGTTTAATAACTTGAAATAAAGAAAATAATTCCAAAAACTCGACCTTTTTATGGCAAATCACAGCGGTACATAGCCGGGGGACAGGGACAGCTTCCCACTCGGAGAAGTCAATTTTTATTAGATCGATTTTGGAAACCTTTGATATTTCAAAGTATAGAAAGGTTGTTTTTTAACTCTTTGGTCATTAAGAATTACGACAGATTGTTAGATGAAACTTATAAGACACGGAAAGAACCATCTCCGGCAATATGGGTAGCATTTTTGTACTTTTGTGTTTTCGTTATTTTTTTTTTTTTGCTTTTTTTTTAGTACACGAGCGCTCACTGATGATGACACTCTATTTATATGGCCACGATGATATTGATGTTGTTTTCCCGACCATGTCGGTAACTAGGCTACATACAGTGGCTTACACAGCCAGTGGGGTCACCTCCGGATTCAGCAGTGTGGGCAGGGGTGATCCCCCCAAACAAGAGTTTTGCAAGTAATCTTTAAATGCGGAAGGGACGTTGAGCGGTGGATCTTGGCCCCATGGCCCCAATCCGTACGCCAGTTCCGGTGCGTACTCCATCATGGCGCTATATGTGTACGTGTAGTCCCAGAGATGTTTGATGGGTTTCGCTAAGCAGATATGTAATGATTGCTTCAGCTTTCTCGCAAATCTGATCTTCAGCAATACTTCCATACATATGCCACAGCACGGAGTATAAATACAAGGTGTGAATCTGGAATCGATGCATAAACGTTACTGAAATGGAAAGATAGACCGTCACCCAATACTGAAACGGATTAATATCGATTTAACTAGTGTTATAACTGTTCGTGGTTATATCGAATTGATTGATTGATTAATGGACTGATTTAGCACATTACTGAAAGCTAATTGATTAATTGGGTGATTGATTTAAAAAAGAGTAATATGTAAATAATTTTTGCAGGGTCCCTTACAGTACAAAGTGAGAGATACATACACAATACTACAACAGAACTGATATTACCGACAGATTTTACAAAGCTTAAGAGAGAGGACACGTCCACCGTCATTAAAAAAAAAAAAACAAACAAAATAAACAAAACTTAACAACTGAGGATATAAAAAGAAGAGAACAACAGAACCAGATTGCGCTTTGAACTGACCTATATAACGTGGTGACCATAATGGTCTAATATTATTCTTTTATAAAGTGAACTACCACGAATATTCTTTCAAATGGCAATGTAAGTCGTAGAGGCTTTGAGTGAAAGACTCAACGATATCGCTAGATGGCGAAAGCCCTCAAAAAGTACAATAACCCTTAAAAAGTCACAATTAATAGCGTGATAATGGCTGAATAGTAGCCTAAGCGAAGTCTACAGATCGTGTACGAGTCAATAGACCCTGGGAATTCCAAAGGCAATTATTAAACCAAAGCTGAGTACAAAATTTGAAAAAGAATCATTATTCTATTTAGGAGAAGAAAGAATAGAAAATAATATTTTAAATTAAATATTGCAATAGTCATGTTTTTCGTTTTGTTTTCAATAGGGCCTACATCGGATTTCTTCAAGCATAACTTGTATTTCTACGCCATCGCACAAGTTGTATGATAATTTGTGTAAATAATTCGGCCTACTTTAGTTTTTAAACAAAGACCCACCTTCCACTACAACGATTTTTTATAAGTGTTTTCAAGTTAACTTTTTTTTCCTTTTCTGATCTGTCAATGTGCCAAACCTACCCTGCGAGTTCCATATTCTTCTTGTCTTTGCTTTTTATGGTAAAATGGCACGGGGGTGACTTTAGTCCGCCTACCATGTCAACAGTCCAGAAATTTATAAATGCCTCTGTCACTTTATGAGACAAACGTAAGTTTTACAACCTCTGATTGGACTATTTTTGTCACGTGACAATTTTTTCCAGTCAGTGTCCGATACGCTAACATTTCTGTCTCAGCGTGGGTATAACATTGCAACCGTTAGCTCCTCAGTTGAGCACTCTCAGTACTTTACTTGCATTACGTGCGGATATACTTACACACACGCGCGCGCGCACACACCATATATATATATATATATATATATATGCAGGAGAGGAAATATTTGACGTTAACAACAGTACTCTCTTTTGTCCATCTTTGTTTATGTCCTCTGACTTTCACACACACACACACATATATATATATATATATATATATATATATATATATATATATATATATATATATATATATATGATAATGAGTAGAATATCCACGTGTACTTCGTTTAATGTAGAAATTAAAGAACGATCCAAAACGGAAGATGGACAAAATGAAGTACTAATGTTTTAATTAGCAGGCCATATATTTCTACCCCACCTGGGTCTTCTTCAGTGGCTAATGATATAACAGAAGATAGATCGAAACAAAACAAAACAAAGCGTTAACAAAGTGTGGAGAAACGCTACAGATAGTTACGTAATAAAGAAAAAGAGCGCGCGACTACAATAGAGGTGAGGGTGTGTGGGCGCGATGCAGTGTGGGACGCGTGAGAGAAAAATAGTGCAAAAATATAAGCTAACGCCTACTCGCGCGAAAAACTCCTAAAAGAAATGTAGAGGAGTTGATAAAACCGCGCATTTCTTAATAACGTGTGTTCTACAAAGGAATAGCCTTTCAGGAAACCCAAATCACACGATTTAGGCCGCGTTTATGGGTCCCGAGCTTGAGGATCCATTGCATTTCCCTCCTTTTCCTGCAAATGAGGGAATTAAACCCTGAACCTATGAGAATGCATTTCAAGTTATCTATACTGTGATCAGGTAGGTTGAAGTGTTCAGCCACAGGGTAACCCCTCGAGTTATCACGGATAGTCTTCTTATGGTAGTTGAACCTGAATCGGAAGGGGTTAGAAGTTTCACCAACATAGTTACCATAGGAACATCTGTCACAGGACAAAAGATATACTACGTTAGGCGAGTCACAAGTGAGCATGGGTGGTTTGATAATTACGTTGGCTCCCGGTGGTTGGAAGTTGGGTTCACAGTTGATAATATTGCAAATCTGACAACGGGGTTTCAGACACTTCCTATTACCTGTGGGTTTGTTTTTGGAGGGGAGGCTGGAGGAGGTGAGAATGGAACTCAGATTAGATGTTTGCCTTTTAGCATGTAGGGGTGGTTGGGAGAAAAAATTACAAAAGAGACTCGTCGTCCCGCAATATCTTGAAGTCATTACGTAAGATTCTAGAAAGAATCTCAACTTTAGGATGGTAATCAAAATACCATAGGGATGCGGGAACTAGGATTCTTGGTTTTGTATTCCAGCAATTCAGAGCGGCGAGAGTTGGAAAGTTTCCTAATTTCTTTGTTAATAAGCTTAAGGGGATAGCCACTAGAAAGAAGATGGCTAACAAAAACTGCAAGCTGATGCTGGAAATCATCGTTGTCAGAACATATACGCTTGATCCTAATGCCTTGGCTGTAAACAATAGATCTTTTTAAGCTAAGAGGGTGACAACTATTGAAATCTAAATATTTGTGGATATCAGTGGGTTTGGTGTAAAGGGACGTGGAAATTGTGGAATCCTTGATTTTCACCAATACGTCAAGGAAGGGTATCGCTTCATAGGAGCGTTCCATAGTGAAAGATATGCTATCGTGTAGCTCATTTGCCCGTTTGTAAAACGCTAAGAATTCTTTCTCACTATGGGGCCATATGAAGAATATATCATCTATGTAACGGTAATAGTGGGCGGGTCGAATTGTTGAAGCATTCATAAGTTTATCTTCGAAACATGCCATGAAGATATTAGCATAGCTAGGAGCCATTCTGGTGCCCATTGCGGTCCCTTTGACCTGTAGAAAATGCTTATCGTTGAAGGTAAAGTTGTTATTGCTCAAAATAAATTCAATAAGGTCGCATACATCACTCACAAACTCATCTGGGTGGTTATGTTGCGTAAGGAATTCTCTGCAAGCCTGAACACCGTCAGCATGGGGAATGTTAGAGTACAAAGAACTGACGTCCATGGTGACTAGGAATGAATTATGGGTGAGGGTCGGAATCTCATTAAGAATTCTGAGAAAGTGGGTGGTATCTTGAAAATAGCTAGGAATCTTACTTACTAGAGGATTTAACACAGAATCAATGAAACCTGATAATGGTTCGGTGAGTGTGCCTATTCCTGAGATTATGGGTCTTCCAGGGGGGAGAATTCCATTAGTTTTAGATAGATTCACGATATCTGCCGGACTGGCTTTCGAAATGTCACCAATGAGACCGGGATGTTGTTGGCCTATCAGCTTAGGTAATTTGTGGAGTTTAGGTAAGGTATAAAATTTCCCTGGACTGGGGTTCTCAGGTATAAGCGCACTCACCTGTTGTTGTAGCTCTGTAGACCTCAGATTGTCGGCTAATGATTTAAGTTCTTTAGCAAACTCATCAGTGCAGTCATCATCCAATGGGTAGTAGAAGTCTCTATTTCGTAGTTGTGACTCAGCTTCTGCGATATAGTCGGTGGTATTCAGGATCGTGACGGCACCGCCCTTGTCAGCTCTTTTAATAACGATGTTGTCGTTTCGTTTGAGTCTTTGTATAGCCTTCCGCTCTTGAAAGGTGAGGTTGTGCTTCATTGGTTCTTTCTCGTTGTCGTGGATGAAAACATCGATGTGGGATTTGGCAGTATGTTTGAAAAGATCAATATGGTGATTGCGGCCGTCAGGGGGCGTCCATTGGGGTCGGTTGTTAGACTTTTTTGCCTCATTGCTGTTACTGTTATTGTCTTCGTGCTCATCGTCGGCGCTTTCTTTGAAATATTCCTTAAGTTTAATCCTTCGATGGAATTGCGCGAAATCTTCACACAAACCCACTGGATCCAGTTTGCGGGTAGGGCAGAATGAGAGACCCTTGGCCAAGACTGAGTTTTCGTCCACATCAAGGGGAGTGTCAGACAAATTGACTATATCAATGTGGTCTTGCATAAGATGGGAGGGTCGAACGAATTCAGGGAAACAACCGAAGATGTTGGGGTGGCCTATGTCACTTAAGAAACTAAGTATAGGGTCTTCTTTTGCTAACTGTTTTAGTTTAGACAACTTCTTGAGTAAGCTGAAACGTAAGTTCCGGTTATATAAATTGTCAAGCGCTGAGAACACTGAATCAACCGTAATGTAGCGGGGGACAAGTTCCTTAAGTCGGCGTTTGCTAGCTTGAATCTGGTTACTCAAACCACTCTGTTTAGCATAAGCGGTCTTTAATGAGGCGTCACGGAGGTTGCGAGATGTACGCAAGAGAATTTTACCTACCGAATGAATGTTGCTGAATCGGTTGTGAATTCTGAAACCTTTAGGTATGATGTCCAGCTTTTTACACTGCGTTAGGAAAATGATGTCCGAACGAGTTCTCGCTAATTTGTTGAGAAGAGTTTCGAGCCTTCGTCTTTCGTGGAGTGAATCCGTGTCCAAACGGGGTCCAAATAACATGATAATGAGTAGAATATCCACGTGTACTTCGTTTAATGTAGAAATTAAAGAACGATCCAAAACGGAAGATGGACAAAATGAAGTACTAATGTTTTAATTAGCAGCCATATATTTCTACCCCACCTGCGGTCTTCTTCAGTGGCTAATGATATAACAGAAGATAGATCGAAACAAAACAAAACAAAAGCGTTAACAAAGTGTTGAGAAACGCTACAGATAGTTACGTAATAAAGAAAAAGAGCGCGCGACTACAATAGAGGTGAGGGGTGTGGGCGCGATGCAGTGTGGGACGCGTGAGAGAAAAATAGTGCAAAAATATAAGCTAACGCCTACTCGCGCGAAAACTCCTAAAAGAAATGTAGAGGAGTTGATAAAACCGCGCATTTCTTAATAACGTGTGTCTACAAAGGAATAGCCTTTCAGGAAACCCAAATCACGATTTAGGCCGCGTTTATGGGTCCCGAGCTTGAGGATCCATTGCATTTCCCTCCTTTTCCTGCAAATGAGGGAATTAAACCCTGAACCTATGAGAATGCATTTCAAGTTATCTATACTGTGATCAGGTAGGTTGAAGTGTTCAGCCACAGGGTAACCCCTCGAGTTATCACGGATAGTCTTCTTATGGTAGTTGAACCTGAATCGGAAGGGGTTAGAAGTTTCACCAACATAGTTACCATAGGAACATCTGTCACAGGACAAAAGATATACTACGTTAGGCGAGTCACAAGTGAGCATGGGTGGTTTGATAATTACGTTGGCTCCCGGTGGTTGGAAGTTGGGTTCACAGTTGATAATATTAGTGACTTTTCGATTTCAGGACGGTAGACAAAGAGGACGGAACGCGCAGCAAAAAACTTGACTGCGCATGAGTAGAAGCGAGCATCGCTCCGTCCTGTTGATTTTGAGGACGGTCGTCGACCGATTTAACGTTCTGTTAGAAACAGGACGGTACAGGGGTTGTCATGGTAATCTCCCTCGTCAATATAACGTACGTGATTCTGTGACGTTAAATTTGAAGTTAGCTGTATGCAAACGTACATCATTTGTTCATGTGGCATGCAAGCCGCTGACAAAAATGAAGAACAACAGCAGTGCATATCTGGTAAGCCGTTGTACGAACGATTCCGTGCTAAGCTAAGAAAAGCTATCTTGAGGTAGAAACTTTCACAATTTTGTAAAATACCCAGTAACGACGGCGTCTCTAATCCTGTGTAGGTTCGTCATTGTTACAACTTAGCGATGAGTGTGGATGCTAACAAAGCATTGCAACTTAGTTAATAAATGAGCGCGTCATTGTTTTATTGTCATTCTACCCCACCGTCGTCTTTAAAATCGAAACGCCTCAAATATCAGGGCAGAACGCCGGGCGTGCATGCGTTTAACTCTCCGTCCTGTTGCTCTACCGTCCTGAAATCGAAAAGTCGCTATTGCAAATCTGACAACGGGGTTTCAGACACTTCCTATTACCTGTGGGTTTGTTTTTGGAGGGGAGGCTGGAGGAGGTGAGAATGGAACTCAGATTAGATGTTTGCCTTCTCAACAAATTAGCGAGAACTCGTTCGGACATCATTTTCCTAACGCAGTGTAAAAAGCTGGACATCATACCTAAAGGTTTCAGAATTCACAACCGATTCAGCAACATTCATTCGGTAGGTAAAATTCTCTTGCGTACATCTCGCAACCTCCGTGACGCCTCATTAAAGACCGCTTATGCTAAACAGAGTGGTTTGAGTAACCAGATTCAAGCTAGCAAACGCCGACTTAAGGAACTTGTCCCCCGCTACATTACGGTTGATTCAGTGTTCTCAGCGCTTGACAGTTTATATAACCGGAACTTACGTTTCAGCTTACTCAAGAAGTTGTCTAAACTAAAACAGTTAGCAAAAGAAGACCCTATACTTAGTTTCTTAAGTGACATAGGCCACCCCAACATCTTCGGTTGTTTCCCTGAATTCGTTCGACCCTCCCATCTTATGCAAGACCACATTGATATAGTCAATTTGTCTGACACTCCCCTTGATGTGGACGAAAACTCAGTCTTGGCCAAGGGTCTCTCATTCTGCCCTACCCGCAAACTGGATCCAGTGGGTTTGTGTGAAGATTTCGCGCAATTCCATCGAAGGATTAAACTTAAGGAATATTTCAAAGAAAGCGCCGACGATGAGCACGAAGACAATAACAGTAACAGCAATGAGGCAAAAAAGTCTAACAACCGACCCCAATGGACGCCCCCTGACGGCCGCAATCACCATATTGATCTTTTCGAACATACTGCCAAATCCCACATCGATGTTTTCATCCACGACAACGAGAAAGAACCAATGAAGCACAACCTCACCTTTCAAGAGCGGAAGGCTATACAAAGACTCAAACGAAACGACAACATCGTTATTAAAAGAGCTGACAAGGGCGGTGCCGTCACGATCCTGAATACCACCGACTATATCGCAGAAGCTGAGTCACAACTACGAAATAGAGACTTCTACTACTCATTGGATGATGACTGCACTGATGAGTTTGCTAAAGAACTTAAATCATTAGCCGACAATCTGAGGTCTACAGAGCTACAACAACAGGTGAGTGCGCTTATACCTGAGAACCCCAGTCCAGGGAAATTTTATACCTTACCTAAACTCCACAACTTACCTAAGCTGATAGGCCAACAACATCCCGGTCTCATTGGTGACATTTCGAAAGCCAGTCCGGCAGATATCGTGAATCTATCTAAAACTAATGGAATTCTCCCCCCTGGAAGACCCATAATCTCAGGAATAGGCACACTCACCGAACCATTATCAGGTTTCATTGATTCTGTGTTAAATCCTCTAGTAAGTAAGATTCCTAGCTATGTTCAAGATACCACCCACTTTCTCAGAATTCTTAATGAGATTCCTACCCTCACCCCTAATTCATTCCTAGTCACCATGGACGTCAGTTCTTTGTACTCTAACATTCCCCATGCTGACGGTGTTCAGGCTTGCAGAGAATTCCTTACGCAACATAACCACCCAGATGAGTTTGTGAGTGATGTATGCGACCTTATTGAATTTATTTTGAGCCATAACAACTTTACCTTCAACGATAAGCATTTTCTACAGGTCAAAGGGACCGCAATGGGCACCAGAATGGCTCCTAGCTATGCTAATATCTTCATGGCATGTTTCGAAGATAAACTTATGAATGCTTCAACAATTCGACCCGCCCACTATTACCGTTACATAGATGATATATTCTTCATATGGCCCCATAGTGAGAAAGAATTCTTAGCGTTTTACAAACGGGCAAATGAGCTACACGATAGCATATCTTTCACTATGGAACGCTCCTATGAAGCGATACCCTTCCTTGACGTATTGGTGAAAATCAAGGATTCCACTATTTCCACGTCCCTTTACACCAAACCCACTGATATCCACAAATATTTGGATTTCAATAGTTGTCACCCTCTTAGCTTAAAAAGATCTATTGTTTACAGCCAAGGCATTAGGATCAAGCGTATATGTTCTGACAACGATGATTTCCAGCATCAGCTTGCAGTTTTTGTTAGCCATCTTCTTTCTAGTGGCTATCCCCTTAAGCTTATTAACAAAGAAATTAGGAAACTTTCCAACTCTCGCCGCTCTGAATTGCTGGAATACAAAACCAAGAATCCTAGTTCCCGCATCCCTATGGTATTTGATTACCATCCTAAAGTTGAGATTCTTTCTAGAATCTTACGTAATGACTTCAAGATATTGCGGGACGACGAGTCTCTTTGTAATTTATTCTCCCAACCACCCCTACATGCTAAAAGGCAAACATCTAATCTGAGTTCCATTCTCACCTCCTCCAGCCTCCCCTCCAAAAACAAACCCACAGGTAATAGGAAGTGTCTGAAACCCCGTTGTCAGATTTGCAATATTATCAACTGTGAACCCAACTTCCAACCACCGGGAGCCAACGTAATTATCAAACCACCCATGCTCACTTGTGACTCGCCTAACGTAGTATATCTTTTGTCCTGTGACAGATGTTCCTATGGTAACTATGTTGGTGACACTTCTAACCCCTTCCGATTCAGGTTCAACTACCATAAGAAGACTATCCGTGATAACTCGAGGGGTTACCCTGTGGCTGAACACTTCAACCTACCTGATCACAGTATAGATAACTTGAAATGCATTCTCATAGGTTCAGGGTTTAATTCCCTCATTTGCAGGAAAAGGAGGGAAATGCAATGGATCCTCAAGCTCGGGACCCATAAACGCGGCCTAAATCGTGATTTGGGTTTCCTGAAAGGCTATTCCTTTGTAGACACACGTTATTAAGAAATGCGCGGTTTTATCAACTCCTCTACATTTCTTTTAGGAGTTTTCGCGCGAGTAGGCGTTAGCTTATATTTTTGCACTATTTTTCTCTCACGCGTCCCACACTGCATCGCGCCCACACCCCTCACCTCTATTGTAGTCGCGCGCTCTTTTTCTTTATTACGTAACTATCTGTAGCGTTCCTCAACACTTTGTTAACGCTTTTGTTTTGTTTTGTTTCGATCTATCTTCTGTTATATCATTAGCCACTGAAGAAGACCGCAGGTGGGGTAGAAATATATGGCTGCTAATTAAAACATTAGTACTTCATTTTGTCCATCTTCCGTTTTGGATCGTTCTTTAATTTCTATATATATATATATATATATATATATATATATATATATATATATATATATATATATATATCAAGAAAACAAAAAATGATAAGACGACGAGATTCAGAGCACAATAGTTCATATTAAAAACGAATATTTTGGACACTCCTGTGTCCTTCATCAGCGTAACAACAAATGTATCAAAGTCAAAACAAAGCAATAGCAAAAACCGTCAAACGCGCGGAGAGGTTAAAACCTCTCCTCTGCAAACGTACGCGTTAAAAAGGCGCTTAGAGTTAAAGCACGTAACATTATGACGTAAAATGGCATACCTATGTGTACAATGGAAAAAGTATGCAAAAAGTACGCGTTAATGAGAAGCTTACAGTCCAAAAGTACGAGTTAAAGATACGCAAAGAGTTAAGGCGCGTATCATTAAGACGTAATAAAAGTGCAAATAAAAGATGACAAGATAATGCGTACCATGGAAAAAGTACATAGAAGGTACGCGTTAATGATATGCTAAGAGTTAAGGCGCGTAGCATCATGACGTAATATGACATAATAATGTGTAAAATTGAAAAGGTACACAAAAATACGCGTTAATAATGAAAGGCTTACAGTCCAAAAGTACGAGTTGAAAATGCGCTTTGAGTTAAGGCGCGTGATATTAAGACGAAATAAGAGCACAAATAAAAGATGACCTGGTAATGCGTACAATCATGGGAAAAGTACATAAAAAGTACGCGTAAATGAAATGCTTAAAGTTGAGGCGCGTAACATTATGACGTATTGAACGTGTCAATGCAAAGACGCGTGTAAAACCGTGCGCTGCTGAAGGGTCACGTGCCGCGGGAATGTAGTTGTATGGGAGTTGTAATATTTTTATTCACCCAGATTCTGCGTATGCGTACGGAGCGTTGTTTTTCCTTAGCGTACGTGGGAACGTTGTGGATGCTATTGCAAATGAATGCTGGTCAAGCTTGACAGCAGAACTAGAGTCAAGTAGTTTGGGATTTTACAAAAGCGTTCTCTCTGCTAACTTCCGACTTTTCTTACCTGAAGCATATAAAAAAGTACGCGGCCCAAACAGTTTGTTCAGAAAACTGTAGAGACGATACAGCAAAAATTGTTTTTGTTAATGTACATAAAATGGTGAGGATGAAGGTCAAAAGGGGAGGTTTATCAATCACTATGACCTACTAACGAGGTTGCTTACGGTAGGCCGGGTCCCCTTCCCGCGCACAAAATGGTCTATGACTGGGCGTTAATTTCCTTCATTTAGACAAACTTAAATAGGCTTATAAAAAGCATTTGTAACGGTTTATGGGACAATGGCACATGATAAAATCAGGACTCAGCTTTACAATATTGTGTTACGGTTTGAGGGCATGTTCTGCATCTTGCAATAAAGATGAAAGCTGTTTGCCTATCCAAAGCAGTGACGTATCGCTACGGGGGGAGCTTGGGGCGCCCTTATAAAACTGGATGGAAAATTATTTTTCCAAAATAAACTAAATGAACTGGTTAGTAGGTGTGGAAAGGTTTCTGAATTTACAAGAAGGATATTTTTCTGTTTGAGGAAGTTTCTCGAGTACCCCCGCCTTGACAGGTATTTTCCCTGGTAAAGTGAAAGCTATTGTTCTTTGCCGGTTTTTATATTAGCTTTGATAATGCAAATGTCTGACTGAGTGACCATTTCCTCTAATTATGCAAGTGCTCAACCCCATGGCTTTGTTAACATTCTGAAGCCGAAACTATTGGCCATGTTCAGTTATAACGCTAATGACTTTTTAAGTAATTTGTTTGACATTTTCTTATGACTGAGTTTATACACCAACACCTTCGGAAAAAAAATCTGCATAGGCTAATGCCTACCCCTCGAAAAAGGCCCAACTACACAACTACACCAATGTACCGACAGCCTTTGATTTGCTTAACAATTTTTTTCTTATTACAGTTCAGGGCCGAATCCAGGGTGCATTATGACTTGAAACGGCAAAAAAAAAAAAAAAAAACACGAAGTATCATAATGCAAGCATCGCGAGACAATTCGCCGGTAGTTTAACTTGAAAGTTGACTTTGTGGCCGCCCTGGCAGTAACGCGGTCTATCCGCTGAGCTTGGCTTAGTTTCCATGAACGCTCTCTTGAAAACAACGCGTTACTCATTCAAAAGAATATACATAGTCGGTTACGCAAGCAGCTCTGTGGGTGTATAAGACTAATACTTGAACCATACAATTACATTCCCGCGGCACGTGACCCTCTAGTGCGCTGCATTTTGTTACTGTGGAACGCACCTTCCAGCTAAAGCTTAGGATTTCTCTGGTGTAAAGAGATGATGACATAACAATGCATACAATAGGAAAAGCTTATAAATAAATTGGTTAATATCAACAGGATGTCTGCCAAAAGTGTCTGTAGCGACTAAGTTCGCCCAAATCTTTGTTTAGGCCGGACGTGACAGTGTCACAATTAATAATGTACTGAATTTCTGCGCATTTCCTTTTACGATCATTAGGAAAACCTCCCGAAAGTAAAGCAAACTTTAAATCCGTTAAAGAATGATCAGCAGTGCTATTGTTGGGGGGTTGAAATGATCCGCAATGGGTAGCCCCTGGACCTTTCTCCTGATAGAGGAAAGCGGTGGTTGTTAAACCGCAAACGAAACTTTGTTCTTGTTTATTTATATATATATATATATATATATATATATATATATATATATATATATATATATATATATATATATATATATATATATATATATATAGGGTCAAAGTACTGCGTAGCACTTATGAAGTAGGTAGGTAAAAATGAAGTAGTAAATAGTGCTAAAAGTTTGTGAAAAATTCCACGACGTTTCGGGTTTAAACCCTTCATCAGGTGGCAAAAATGCAACTGATCGTTGACACGGCCAAACGTACAATTTAAAAAAAATACACAATACAATTGGGCACGGTAAACCTCGGCTAGGAAAACAGACAGTGTTAAGTGGTTACCACAAGTCAAAAAAATGCAGGAATTGCTGCGTTATAAACAGTTCAAGTCTAACGTTCAGACCATGTGGGGACAGGGTTCCAAGTTTCATGATTAGGCGGTTTTCGGCAGCTAGGCGGTCATGATCGGAACCTCGACACGAGATGGCCGCCGAAACCATCAAGTCACGGATCGAGCATGTTGACGGGGGATTGAAGTGGGTGGCTACCGGGAACCCTGGGAGGTTCTGTTTGATTGATCTCAGGTGCTCGGTGACTCGGTCAGCAAGACGACGTTTTGTTTCTCCCACGTACAGTATATTACAGCGTTTACATACGAGAACGTAAACAACATTGGCTGAAGTACAGGTAAAATGCTGATGAACGTTAAACCGGTTGTTGTTGGGACCTACAATGGAAAGGTTTTTGTCATAACTGACCACCGGGCAAGTATTGCATCTCCCACGGTTGCAAGGAAAAGTTCCTGGGGTGTCAGGCACTACTGCTTGAGGTTGAGAGGCACGGACCAAGTGCTTAGATATGTTCTTTTCAATTCTGAATGCCGTGATGGGGGGATCAGGGAAATGGTCACGGGTGGATGGGTCATGACGGAGGGTCTCTACATTCCTGTAAATGGCACGTACAATGGGGGTTACAGATGGGTCCTATCCTTTCACCCATCTGTAACCCCCATTGTACGTGCCATTTACAGGAATGTAGAGACCCTCCGTCATGACCCATCCACCCGTGACCATTTCCCTGATCCCCCCATCACGGCATTCAGAATTGAAAAGAACATATCTAAGCACTTGGTCCGTGCCTCTCAACCTCAAGCAGTAGTGCCTGACACCCCAGGAACTTTTCCTTGCAACCGTGGGAGATGCAATACTTGCCCGGTGGTCAGTTATGACAAAAACCTTTCCATTGTAGGTCCCAACAACAACCGGTTTAACGTTCATCAGCATTTTACCTGTACTTCAGCCAATGTTGTTTACGTTCTCGTATGTAAACGCTGTAATATACTGTACGTGGGAGAAACAAAACGTCGTCTTGCTGACCGAGTCACCGAGCACCTGAGATCAATCAAACAGAACCTCCCAGGGTTCCCGGTAGCCACCCACTTCAATCCCCCGTCAACATGCTCGATCCGTGACTTGATGGTTTCGGCGGCCATCTCGTGTCGAGGTTCCGATCATGACCGCCTAGCTGCCGAAAACCGCCTAATCATGAAACTTGGAACCCTGTCCCCACATGGTCTGAACGTTAGACTTGAACTGTTTTTCCGCAGCAATTCCTGCATTTTTTTGACTTGTGGTAACCACTTAACACTGTCTGTTTTCCTAGCCGAGGTTTACCGTGCCCAATTGTATTGTGTATTTTTTTTAAATTGTACGTTTGGCCGTGTCAACGATCAGTTGCATTTTTGCCACCTGATGAAGGGTTTAAACCCGAAACGTCGTGGAATTTTTCACAAACTTTTAGCACTATTTTACTACTTCATTTTTACCTATATATATATATATTATATATATATATATATATATATATATATATATATATATATATATATATATATATATATATATATATATATATATATATAGGTCGAAAGGTAAATAGTAGTACATTCGATCTTGGATTTTTATACCAATCCTAGATAGAGCATAGCCCTTATCAAAGCAGGAAAGGTTCAGAGAAAATACCAGAGAGAAAAATTGAGCCGTACCGAGGGTTTGAACCCGCCATCCTCCGCTTTCCGGGCAGAGTCTGTGACCACTACACCAGTTCGGCTTGTGATTCACAGAAGTGACAGAAAGGCTACAAATACCTCGTGTGATTCAATTTTCTCTCCTGGTTACCATGGTAGTCCCAAGCGGGATGAATATTCAGTAGGTCGAGGTTGGTAGATCGAAGTTAGAATGTGTAGGTCGAAAGGTAAATAGTAGTACATTCGATCTTGGATTTTTATACCAATCCTAGATAGAGCATAGCCCTTATCAAAGCAGGAAAGGTTCAGAGAAAATACCAGAGAGAAAAATTGAGCCGTACCGAGGGTTTGAACCCGCCATCCTCCGCTTTCCGGGCAGAGTCTGTGACCACTACACCAGTTCGGCTTGTGATTCACAGAAGTGACAGAAAGGCTACAAATACCTCGTGTGATTCAATTTCTCTCCTGGTTACCATGGTAGTCCCAAGCGGGATGAATATTCAGTAGGTCGAGGTTGGTAGATCGAAGTTAGAATGTGTAGGTCGAAAGGTAAATAGTAGTACATTCGATCTTGGATTTTTATACCAATCCTAGATAGAGCATAGCCCTTATCAAAGCAGGAAAGGTTCAGAGAAAATACCAGAGAGAAAAATTGAGCCGTACCGAGGGTTTGAACCCGCCATCCTCCGCTTTCCGGGCAGAGTCTGTGACCACTACACCAGTTCGGCTTGTGATTCACAGAAGGGACAGAAAGGCTACAAATACCTCGTGTGATTCAATTTTCTCTCCTGGTTACCTGGTCATATATATATATATATATATATATATATATATATATATATATATATATATATATATATATATATCTTCAAATCGGTCCATCCGTTAACCTGGCAAAGATATTTTTCAGCAACATGTTAACTCTTGCCAAAAGTTAACCTTTCAAAGGTTAACATTAGTTTGTGTGTAAGTTACATGAAATCTATGGGTAATTGTGGTAAACATTTGCCTTAAATTTATTAGTTACCATCTATTCACTTTTATTATGCCAAAACCTGATCCGCAATTTTAAGTCACCATGGAGATATTTGAAGTAAATATTTCGCCTTTTTGGCGTGTATATAAGCCTTCTGAAGTATATCTCCATCCTTTGAACGCTTATAACTTTTCAGATATGCCGTATTAATGAACGAAATTTGGTGTGGATATTATTCATTCATCAATCTTGCTATTTCGTTACTTGTTTTTTTAAATTTTATTATCACTGCTGATTAAAATACTGATACAAAATATGTTAACATTTGGACTGATCTGTAGAAAAACATGAATGGTTAACATTTGGCTGGATTGAGAGGTATATATATATATATATATATATATATATATATATATATATATATATATATATATATATATATATAGCATAGCCCTTATAAAAGCAGGAAAAGTTCAGAGAAAATACCAGAGAGAAAAATTGAGCCGTACCGAGGGTTTGAACCCGCCATCCTCCGCTTTCCGGGCAGAGTCTGTGACCACTACACCAGTTCGGCTTGTGATTCACAGAAGTGACAAACAGGTTACAAATACCTCGTGTGATTCAATATTCTCTCCGTGTTACCATGGTAGTCCCAAGCGGGATATATATATATATATATATATATATATATATATATATATATAGCTAATTCCCACCTTAAGGGGAAATTGTTATATCTGCTTGTAAATAGGGCGAAAAAAGATAATAAAATACATAAGAAATAAATTCGCCCTAACGCCTAAAAATATAATTAACGTTATTTCAATGGCCAGCCATCCGTTTGTGTTAACAGCTAGGTGTCCGTAAATTTGACAACTTTGAAGTAATGGCATCTAGTTTGTAAATCTAAGAGGGCGCCCTTGTAAGTTTACGTATTCCTATAGAAAAAGTGTGTGGAAACGTTAAGGCGAAACTTATATTTCACCCGAAAAATTTTTTCCCCTTAAGGTCGACTTTTCAACAACAACTTTCCCCCTAAGTGCCGAATTAGAGAAATATATATATATATATATATATATATATATATATATATATATATTGCTAATTTGGGATTTAGGTGAAAAACCGTATGAAAAAACGCGACTGTTGGGAGAACTCGACCCTTAGGCGAAAAAATCGTTTCGCCTTAACGTTTTACACACTGTTTTATATAGGAATGCGTAACTCCATACGCAAGTCCGATTTACCACATAATGTTAATGCAATTACTTAGTTCCACACCAACTTACGTGCATGTATCCGTTAACACTAAGGACTTACGGGCCATTGAAATAACGTGCATTTATATCTCAGAACCAAAAGGGGAAATATAATCTTATGTATTTTATTGTTTTTTTCTTCGCCGGTTGTATTGGCGGTATACCGATTTCGCCTAACAGGTCGATCTAGCTTTATATATATATATATATATATATATATATATACATATATATACATATATATATACATATATATATATATATATATATATATATATATATATATATATATATATTATATAATATATATATATATATATATAGGTAAAAATGAAGTAGTAAATAGTGCTAAAAGTTTGTGAAAAATTCCACGACGTTTCGGGTTTAAACCCTTCATCAGGTGGCAAAAATGCATCTGATCGTTGACACGGCCAAACGTACAATTTTAAAAAAAACACAATAAAATTGGGCACGGTAAACCTCGGCTAGGAAAACTGACAGTGTTAAGTGGTTACCACAAGTCAAAAAAATGCAGGAATTGCTGCGTTATAACAGTTCAAGTCTAACGTTCAGACCATGTGGGGACAGGGTTCCAAGTTTCATGATTAGGCGGTTTTCGGCAGCTAGGCGGTCATGATCGGAACCTCGACACGAGATGGCCGCCGAAACCATCAAGTCACGGATCGAGCATGTTGACGGGGGATTGAAGTGGGTGGCTACCGGGAACCCTGGGAGGTTCTGTTTGATTGATCTCAGGTGCTCGGTGACTCGGTCAGCAAGACGACGTTTTGTTTCTCCCACGTACAGTATATTACAGCGTTTACATACGAGAACGTAAACAACATTGGCTGAAGTACAGGTAAAATGCTGATGAACGTTAAACCGGTTGTTGTTGGGACCTACAACAACCGGTTTAACGTTCATCAGCATTTTACCTGTACTTCAGCCAATGTTGTTTACGTTCTCGTATGTAAACGCTGTAATATACTGTACGTGGGAGAAACAAAACGTCGTCTTGCTGACCGAGTCACCGAGCACCTGAGATCAATCAAACAGAACCTCCCAGGGTTCCCGGTAGCCACCCACTTCAATCCCCCGTCAACATGCTCGATCCGTGACTTGATGGTTTCGGCGGCCATCTCGTGTCGAGGTTCCGATCATGACCGCCTAGCTGCCGAAAACCGCCTAATCATGAAACTTGGAACCCTGTCCCCACATGGTCTGAACGTTAGACTTGAACTGTTATAACGCAGCAATTCCTGCATTTTTTTGACTTGTGGTAACCACTTAACACTGTCAGTTTTCCTAGCCGAGGTTTACCGTGCCCAAGTTTATTGTGTTTTTTTTAAAATTGTACGTTTGGCCGTGTCAACGATCAGATGCATTTTTGCCACCTGATGAAGGGTTTAAACCCGAAACGTCGTGGAATTTTTCACAAACTTTTAGCACTATTTACTACTTCATTTTTACCTACCTACTTCATAAGTGCTACGCAGTACTTTGACTCTATATATATATATATATATATATATATATATATATATATATATATATATGCATATACAATAGCGCAATTCGGACTAACCACCGATCTGCCGATTGAGTTTTCTCAAGATGCAGCTGGATTGATGATGGGGGAGGATGTAGGGTCCCAAAGTTTCTGCAGACTTTTGCAATAATTATACTTTGTTCTATGGAAAATTATGATAGGGCAACAAGAGCACAAGATGATTGCGCACAAAGCGCCCCAAAAAATAACACTTTTACGGACATTTTAATAATGTTTGCCTGTATTTTACAGAGATATTGTCTATCTACAAATAGAATGACTACGCAATAAACAGATCTAAAAAATACAGTTTGCTCTATTGTTTCACAGGCCTAATAGCCAAACCTAACTACCTTTTCGATTTCTTAATGATTGAGTAGGTTTGAGGGATGAAAGCTAGGATTAGCAATGGCGAAGGTTGCACGGGATTTTGCAATAATCCAAGGAAAGCTCTGTACTTCTTAAACAAAGAATTGGACAATAAGTGCATATGAAGTGAGGAAGGATGCGACCGAAGCGCGAAGAAAAATAGCATATTAAAGGCATTTTAGTAACGTTTTTAGGCACTCTAGCTACAGAAGGAATCTGAAAGCAACCACCGCAATAAACAAAGTGGAGGCACTTTCAGTGTACAACAATCCGACTTCACTACTTGAGTAAGTGGAAAATCGGCGCACACTTCACCGACCTGACTGCGACGTGACAGTAAAAACCCAGTCCTTTGGCAGACGTGTAAGTTAAGTATATGCCAAATTTTATTCTCGACCCGACGGTCGGTCCCGATTGCGGTCTCATAGTCACCGTCGTGACCGCATTGAAAATATCAAACTGTTTTTTATTCGTCGTGCAGTCAGGGGGTGGGGGAGTCGCATTGCCCATGAGTAAGGCAGTGTGCAGCTGTTTTCGTCTCAACTGCGACATATTTTTTTGCATTTTATGAATTGGTCAATAAAGAAGCCTTTGCGAACTTCGGGAGACCATTAGAGAAAGTCAATGTGCTCGCCCCATGTGTGATTGATGTGCAGTAGACTGACTTATATCCGACTGCGACCGGACGCATCTGACCAAGAACACCTACAACTTATCCCAGACGAGCAGTCAGGTTTAGTTGCATCACATTCCAAAAGGATTTCTACTTTCCCCATAGCCTGAATTTCTTTAAAAGAGAATGACTCTCCGAAAAGTTTCGTAGAGTTCACTTACTGACACAGAATCTTTCATTTGTGATTACTATCTAACAATATATAATTTTCCGATAGACTAGTTTCCCAATACAGTTAAATTTGTGAGAAGTTAGATATCTGGTTAAATGTAAGAAATATTTCCACCAGACACTGAGTCACTTTAAGTAAAACGTTGTGATCATAACATTTCCCGGCATTTTGTTGGCAACATATATAGGCCTAAAAGTTTTTTTCTGAAAAAGTAAATGAATTGCAAAAGAAAGTGGCATATTTTCCGACGGACCGCCAAATTTTCCCGACAGACGGCACTTTGAAAATATCTGGGGGTAGCACCCTTACACACCCTGAGACGCGATCCTGCCGACCATTGGCACCATGATATAGATTTGATTGATCGGTTACTATGTGTAAGTTTGAACGTCTGTACCATCTATCTGCATTTGTTGGTGTAACTTCTTGCAATGATACGCGCTTTTCCTCCAAACGAGGGAGCACTTTCTGCTCTGTGACATCATATGCATAAGGTCTGTAGTGTATGTATGTGTGTGTGTTGGTGTGTGACCAAATTGCTTATTTTGTTTGGAGCAGGTTAGGCTATATTGCGTGCGAACTCGTGTTAACACTTTGTCACATCAATTTGTAGGCCTACTCGTACTTGTGCTCACGCATTAACTAAAAAGAATTGTACTCGTACTCAGGAATAAAGAAGACGTGTACTCGCACTCAAATCTAGTCTCACTGCACTTGCACTCAGTACCCTCGACATTGTGCTAACACTCTTCAAGTGTGGTATCGCACACTTATTCTGTGGTATCCTAACAAAATGAAAAATGTGGTAACTCGACTAATAGGCTACTACACTATAGCGAACGCAAGTCTTTCAGCGACTTTACAATGAGCAAACAAAAAGGAGACACAAATCAGTGCCAAGTTTTAGACTTTGAAGTTGCAATTTATGAGAGATAGGGGGATGAGTTATAAATATGCTTTACCGGTGAAAGAACAAAGGATTTGTTTACATAGAGTAACCGAGCTATTTCAGTCTTATTCCGCCTTTAGGTTAAGTATAGGTTCATTGGTAATCGTGACAAAAACTGTTTTCAAGTTTGGTCTTTTTTATTGCGAATTATTACAAGAGGTAGAGAGCCGATGAGTTGCAAAAATGTGTTTTTCCAATGAAAGGTGAACGTCTTCATTTGTATAGTCCAAGAGTTACTCCAGTCTTTCGTTATTTCTTCTCTGGAATTAGCGAAAGGTCAAAATTATACGTAACCGAACTAAAAATATATGTATACTCTCTATTTTACAGGTAATATTCAACTTACCGGTAGTTTATGAAATGCATAAAAATGACGTTGTGTTTACTGTAATCAAAGGATGGAACGATGATATACATATTGAACACCTCATATAAGTCTTATTTAGCTTAAAATAGAACGAACGAACATTGCCAGTAACTGCTGATGAAAATGATGGATTTTTCGCTGAAAAAGGTGTGGGGTTACTATACTGCCCGAGTCTCACGCCTACCGCTAGTCTGCCATTTACCTGAACGACAAATTCTCCAAATGTGTAAGAAAGTCAGACAACCTGGTTGCAAGGAAAGTAATTTCTTACCGAGTAATCCCCGATTAGAAAAACAAAATAAGATAAAAAAAAAAAGTATACTTAGTATTTTATGAATGTAGTCATACTTACCAAATTCCTTACTTGTGCCTAGTAATTTTGTAAACGATGAAGGAAAATGATGAAAACGCATAAGAGAGACTGTTTGGTTTCAAAAGCTAGGACTTGTAAGCATGGTTACGCAGAATTGACATGTATGACGTAATGACTTTTACAGCAAATAAAGAAGGTTGAGGAACTGAACTGTTCTGTTCGTCTTTGAGAAAACCTTAATTTACAGCTAATTATGGGCAAAGGAATACTTATAGAAGGAAAGAGAATTTTTGTAGCAGCTCCGAGATACAAGGCTTATCAAATTGTACTTGTGTAACCAGGTTATGAAGATTAAAACGAGGAATAAAATTAAGAACTTAAAAGGTTAAATTTTCAACAGGTAAAGAGAGGCCCAAGCCATATGGAGCTACTACCAGACAAACTCTCTTTGCAAATTGTAAGTTTACAGTGCGTCCTCTATTTGTGTGAAGACGTTGTACAGTAGAGAGTCACTTGTGTAGCCCAGAAGTTCGAGGTACAGAGGAAATGCACATCGATTTCTCTGTACATCATTCTAACTGATTACCGTATGTGAACAGAGAAATCCAGAATGAAGAGAGCGTGCTTCAAGAACGTTTCATTCCTAGTATGAAAGGTATTGCATATCCTCAAAATAAATGTTACTAGAGAACAGAGCCGTCTAGGCAAGAATAATGTAATCTGCTCCGTTTATTCTACCGTTAATAGAACAAACATGAAAATGAAAAAAAAAAAAAAAAAAAAAAAACCGGCAAAAGTGTTTTGGTTTTAGTAACTAATGCGAGGACCCCGAGACTCAAAGGCTTACAAAGGTAATGAAAACAAGCGAAATATCCGGAGCAGACCTAAGCTAGCCTTTTTGCTCATTACTCGTTTTCGAGAGTCTTCATGCTAACAATGACATTCTGGTCCTTGCAATAAAATTTAAATTAATCAAACTAGAATAAGCCTAGTTAGGCTATGTGCTGAAGGTAGCCACGGCGATATAGCCTTGGCCTACAAGTTTACTGTGTGTAGGACCAATCAATTATTTAAGGGGCTTATCCGGGAGTAGTTGGGACATGCTCTCCCCTGGTTGAGAAAAAAGAATGGACATAAAGAAAGAATGAAAATAAATAAAAAAGAAAATGTAAAACGCTGTCATCGAAGGAAAATCATGTACCTCAACATTAAAAGCGCTAATTTGTAAATCAGGAGACCTAATAGTTTCCGTAAATTTGACCTAATCGGGGAATATTTTACATGAACTTCGTACACGTCTTACGGTTCAAGTTGCTAGCTATGTCTGGAATGAATTTTCAAATTGACAGGAGATGTAGAGAGCGTTAGGTATACAACCTCCCGGTCATTATGGTTGGCAAGTCATTTACGGAATAAATAGCATTTGGCAGACTTTTACTAGTGAATAAACCGTCGAGATTCCAAATTTGGCAAAATAACGGACGAAGCAAACCGAGTTCGTTATTTTGCCAAATTTGGATTCGAGACGGTTTATGAGACACTAATAGTCCGCCAAATGTGGGTTATTCCTATTCTCCCACCAAAAAGGTGTGAAAAACTTAATTTTTATCAGTTTTTACGTTTACTGACCGTGTTTTGGGAATAACAGGTCAATGTTTAACCAATCAGAATGCAGGATTGTCAATAACGGATGGCGAGAGGTGGTAGAATCAATATTAACAGGCCGTGTACCCTGGCTTTAGAGCCTTTCCCCCAAAAAAGAAAAGAAACGAAACAACAGAGGAAACAGAAAGAAAACACAGTAAGGAAGAAATGAAAAAAGAGAAGCAAAAACATGTGTAAGCATGCGAAAAGTATATCGTAAGCATTCACATGTACATCTTATATTTTGACAGAATGATCGTGTAAAAATAGTACACCGTGTCTATTAAAAATCTTTCAGCGTGAGTTTAGTGTTCTGACAGCATGAAAGGGCAGAGAGGAGCTTGCTCCCATTGATTTTCGACCAAACATTTCAAGTTTAAAGCAAAGTCGGCTACTTAACTGGTCCTCCCCAGGGCGCTTCAGTCCACGGCGCAACCGACTTCGTCGGCAACCAAAGGCGTTACATAATTTAACGATTTCTGTATAGGGAATTGAGGTCTTTAGAATGTCGCCCCCCCCCCCCCGAAGAAATATTTGCATACCCGCCTGTATTTAGTAAGAAATTGCACATTTTCCTGCACAGTAGGAGCTCTGTTGTGGAAAAGGTAAAGCTACAGAATTTTGGTGCACACATCTGAAACTGGCCTAATATTAAGGGGCTATATGTGTAATGTAGTGAGTGTACCTTGAGTCGGTTACTACGTACTAATGTACCACATTAATACAGTCGAAAATAACACCTTGGAAGTGACTGACCCATGGTATCACAGTCAAGTGCCTTCTTAAGTTCACTGAGGATTTAATTTGTTAAGAAAAACTACCTGCAGGGGTATGCATAACACTGAAAACCTAAACTAGTCCTAAACTAGTCAGGATGGTGTCTCTCCCGACTAATTTGACAGACTAGCGTAAAATTAGTAGGTGGATTAGTCAGTGAGCAACTAGTTTGTGCTCACTGACTAATCCACCGACTAATTTTACGCTGGTCAGTCAAATTAGTCGGGAGAGACACCATCCTGACTAGTCTAGGTTTTCAGTGTTAAGCAGTCAAATCTGCGTGACTGATCTAGACTGTATATCTTAAACGTTAAGCCAATTTGTCTTTCACATCCTTGGGAAATATTCAGACAGAATGAAATTTTTAATTTAAGATGTCTGCTTAAGGGTATAACCTTTGCATTCAGAATTCAAATTTGTGTTTTAAAGAGGCTGCAATAAATGCACGCACTATAGGTAAAACAGAAATGTAATCTACAGTAGATCCATCGTCCGAAATCGCCTAAACCCACGGGCGGCGATCCCGGGGGACAGGGGGGACATGTTCCCCCAATATTTGAGAAATCGCCCATTGACTTTGATTTTCACAGTAAATTATTGGAAAATCTGGTCATGCCCCCCCCCCAATATTGAGTACAAATCATCGCTTTTGCCTAAACCAAGACACAAGAATACAAAGAATCAAATAGGCCCACAAAGATTTTAAAATGGCACATATACTCAAATTTGTCAAGACCAGACTATTATTGTTAGCATGATGACCCCCGAAAACAAGTAAATGAGCAAAAGGGCTGGCGGAGGTCTGTTCCGGATATTTCGCTTGCTGATATAATTTCGTTAAAGATGTGCGTTTTCTCTGTACCTCGAACTTCTCGGCTTATGTACTTGTGATGTCTGCCTTTTTAAGCAACTCTCTAAATTTGCACCTAACCTTTAATCTGTACCGTGTAGAGATTCAGCGCCATTAAAAGTTATTTAGTCAGTGAGGGAGTGTACTTTCATGGAAGAGCAGGGAGTATGAGAGATCTTATTTATAGAGGGAGTCTGATTCTCCGAGCATACTAGGCAAAGGGAGAGCTTTTAAGTACGTAGAAACAGGCACTGAGAAACTAAAGGAGAACCCCAAACCCAAACAAAAACCCTGTCGGATCACAAACACAATGGCAAACAAACTATACACACTATGCAACAGGGAACAAAAGAGTATGTTACTACTGAGATTCAGAAACTGCCACTGCAGCCAACCTCGAAACAACACCCTAGCCCAACAACCGCAAACCACCCAAAACAAAGTCCCACCCGTCAACCACACGCCCAAAGGCTACCACACGCCCGAGAACGACACCACACCCGAAGGCAACAACACGCCCGAATTCAACATTACGCCCGATGGCAACACTACGCCCAAAGGCAACAGCACTAAAAAGCACTGGGCAAATACAGGTGCATCTTGCCCAAGGGTGCCCTAGCTGGAGGCAAAGGTAACTGTAGTGCTCACTTTGTGATGATCAAGACTATAGAAGAGTACGTACCCAAATCTTTGTCATACATTACATCAACTGCATTCCAAATATTTGAAACTCTTTTAAAGCAACTTACTGCATTGCTAAGAATACTTTTAGATAATTGTGAGCTATACTCTGCTGAGACATCCGGTTTTCTTGATTTGCATTGATCTTGTTTACTATGGTGATCGACTTTAAAGCCGAACGCACACGGACGTCAGAAAACGCTAAACACGAAACAGAAAACACGTTTCCGTGTTTTCTGACGTCCGCGTGCGTTGGACAAAACAGAAAACATTGTTTCGCAAAACAATCATGTTTGTTTCGCGAAACAACTGTTTAGAGAAACAAGTGTTTCGGTCTACCGTGTGCATTGCCTGTTTCGCGAAACAAGTTGCGAGTCACAACCAATCAACAGAAGATTGGTTCACATGATTTCAAAATGGCTCCTAATGCAGAAATTGTTAGTTGAATACCGTATGTGGGCAAAATGGCCATACATGTTCGTTGTTTCTTTCCCAGAGTATTCGGACAGTTAAAGGAAGGAGAAGGCAGTAAAAAAATATGCGAACACTCTTCAAAAACATGTGTTTTCTACCGACTTCAGTTCGCGACAACTTTCTTGAAGGTACGACCTACCGCAGTGTCATTCTGCTGCTTATAATGGTATCTTGCACTCACTTTTGAACGCCCCCTCCCCCCGGTCCGTAGCCAGGAATTCAGACATGGACAGGGAGACACGTACAGTATTCAGCCTTCAAAAGGGGGAATTGGCTATCTGCACTGTTTACCAACGCCCTTGGCAATCCATTTTTCTAGAGGCACGAGAGTCTTTACGCAGACAGCACGCCCTTCTGGCCCCGACCCCCAAGTTCCTTGCCGTATAGCGAAATCACTCGTTGGTGCCAGAAATTTGAATGTAACTGCAAGTCTTTCTGCGGGAGGCATGCTCCAGCGCATATTTTTATCTTTTAGCTGATAACTGGTGCGTTCGGTTTCTCCTCTGACTACTAATCTCAATTGAAAGCATGGGTGGCAGCCAGGATTTGGCCGACATGGGGCCAGGCTCATGATTGTGTGTGTGTGGGGGGGGGGGGAGGGGGTAACCCGAAGCTCTTGATGAAACAATGTCAACAGAGGGTGAGGAGGGAACTGAAAGAAAACCTTTGCACAATATCATTCCGTTGCAGGGTACATTTTGCATAGTATCCGTATATACTTGAAGTGCCGAGTTGTGGGAGTGTGCTGATTGCATGTTTATCGCGAAATCTGGATTCTGTGAATGTGTAAGGGGCAAAGCGTGCAAATATTATTTGTTTCACATAAAAGAATCTATACTTATTTAGTGGAAAAAAGCAACTGGTGGGTATGTTGATCCCAGTCGGGGAATATATGTTACAGTCTATCGTATCCAACCGGTCTGCCCAATGAAATAGTCAAATCTCCCTCGACGAGTCGCTTCCCGTACTGTACGACAAACACAAGAGAACATTAACTAGGGTATGCGATTCCCTAGTTATTGAAATTCCCTCGACCTCGAAACACTGTATAGGCTACTTTAAGCTTACTTGGAGAGGTGAAAAAGATATATACTACTAAGCTATATGGAACGGAATTAGGAAGGAAACTGAAACAACGAAATCTCGAGTGCGAAGTGCGCCGAAAATTTTGGGTTCACACTGAAGAAGCTAACTTATTGAGCAGTTGAGAGCAAAAGCACTTTGACCGTCGGGGCGACTGGTCACGGTCGGGGACTACATACTTTATCGTACCGACTTAGGCCCTGAAAGTGGAAAAATTCCCCAACGGAAGAAGGTAACTTTCCCCCAACGGGGGAAAATTCCCCAGCGGGGAAGAATTCCCCAACCGGAGAAGGTAACCTTCCCCCAAGGGGCTTTTTCGAGCTTGTCTTAGGAGGGTACCTAAGGCCTACTATATACGATGAATTGAACAAAGGCTGGGATAGCGAGAAAGTTACTTGCTGTAAAGCCGAATTTGTTTCCCGGTTTCTTTTTTCTCGTGTTGGCGTTGACCCGAATTCACCGTGTGCGCCTACACCATCGAAAACACGAAACAAGTGCGAAACAAACTTGTTTAGTGTTTTGCGTTTTCTGACGTCCGTGTACGTTCGGCTTTATGGTGACTATCACACTTGATATTTTTATACCCATTAAGGAACTCACGCTTCTTCTCAAAATAAAACTGTTCAAACGCATTTGCTAAAAGTAGAAAGGCTAAAGTGTTTTGTTCCAGACAAGAAAAGTCTAAATATACATATAAGCTGACCAAGTCTTTCCATACATTGATAGTTGTAAAAGGTTCAAGGCTGAATCAAGTGCTCATTCACACTTCACTCATGTACACTTTACGTTTACTGGAAACATCAAAGGACTGAAATAACAGGAATGGGGGTGACAGATTTTATTTGCTGATGTCACAATGACGCAGTTTTGTTCTATCATGCGTGATTGTCATAAAGATTTATGGGGAGTTCTGATCTTTTTGTGATAAGTTTGAGTAAGTGATAACGAAGTCAACAATAATCTTTACGCAACGAAATTTTTTTGCTTTTGTTTTAAGGATACACGTTCTCGCAATGAATTAACAGAGATTATTAACTTACAGATCTACATAAACATAAGACGAAACCACGAATACAAAACTCGGGATAATGTATCGTTTTATTCAACAATTTGAGTTTTTTTTTTGGGGGGGGGGGTAAAAGAGAATCACTTGAATCTAATTTCCTGTTCAGATTTCTATACGACTCACTATAATCTTTGTGAGTTGTATCAGGAAGGGGGACTAGCTCCTTCAGGAAGCAGAACCTCTTCAGTGGTAACGTTTACCTCCCCTTCGGCTTCCATTCTTCCCGCGCGGTGGACCTGCTATTGCACCACCAGTGCATTTGCAGTACCAGAAGAATATGTACATTAGAAAGAGGTACATGTTCGACAAATGCTGCGAAGGTAAGCTTCCACTCACGGGGGCTATACAGAAAAAGACAAATAATCATTGTGTCTGTATTTCTCAACCAGTCGATCTGGGACGGACCGAGCGTGACAAACCGTTGATGCAGAGAGTTGCCTCTCGAGTGGCAACTTCATTGACCCCTTTCCAAATAGCGATTACAAAGGATTCTGGGATAGAGTTTTGGGTACGCGTCATTTTTGGTCACAATGAAATGCCATTGACAAAGCGACGAATATCAAAACTCTATCCCAGAATCCTTTGTAATCTTTATTTGGAAAAGTGTCTATGGTTGATGTAGAGATCTGACGGTTGACAGGTTGGTCATGTTGGTATCCCTTCAGGGGACGTAGCTCCTTCCGGGAGCAGAATCTCTTCGGGGTAATGTTAGGTCAAAGGTCACGTGATGGAAGGTAAAATGAAAATTTGTACCATTAACTCCTCCTTGTGGGGTGGACCGATTTCTGTTCAAATTTAGTAGACAGGTACCTCAGTGTGGGAACTTGTGTCTCGCAGACCCCGCAGTAAAAGGTCAAAGGTCAGAGGTCAAAGTTCAGTTTTGTGAAAATCACCTTTTTTAGTGTAATTCCAAAGGGAAACATCCCACTTACATGAAACTTCACATATATAATACACGCGCCTAGTACTACCAAAATATGTGGTTGCCATGGCAAGCAATGTCAAAGGTCACGCGACAGAAGGTCAAATGTACACTTTCTTCTTTTGAAAGCTGCTTCTAAACGGCTGGACAGATTCTCTGCAAACTTGGTGGGAAGGTACACAAGGGTGGGAAAATGCATCTCGCTTACCCGGTAGTACCGGTCAAAAGTCAAATTGTGTAAAAATCGTTTTTTGGCTGTAATTCCAAAAGGAAACATTGCACGTACATGTATGAGTAGGGATGAAAAGTTCTATCAAAATATTTAGTTGCCATGGCAACTGAGGATAAAGGTCATGTGACAGAAGGTCAGATGTACAAATTTTGTTTCAAAAACTGCTGCTAGTCGGCTGGAACGATTTTCTTTAAACTTGGTGGGAAGGTACCCCGGGATAGGAAATTGTGTCTTGCAAACCCTGGAAGTTAAGGCCAAAGGTCAGAGGTCAGATTGAAAGGTCAGAGGCCAAAGGTGAAATTGAGCAAAAATCATTTTCTTGTTATAGTTCTAAGAAGAAACATTGCACTGATAGGAAAATGTATAATAGGAGCGACATGTTCTACCATATTCGAGATTAAATGTCACATGACAGATGATCAAGGTATAAATTTAGGATTCAAACTGTTGCTAGTTGGCTGGACTGACTTTCTTCAAACGTGGTGAAGAGGTGTCCCAAAGTGGGAAATTATGTCCTACAGAACCCAGTAGTAAAGGTCAAAGGTTTTTCCATATTTATGATGTTCATTAGTGATGTTAGTCGATATTTGTTAACTACTGATTATTAAGATATTGCAAACAAAGATATTACACGTCTGCCGACATTGTTATGGAAAGTGACTCCTCGAGCTAGACGGGAAATATCGGGCCGGGCGGAAGTGTCAAATCTGACGATTTTTTATTCCACGGTCTGCGTACTCGTAAAAAACTCTATGAACGCATTAATCAAATGCAATTATAAGAATAACTTGGTGTGCCTGCGCGTGGTATAACATAACATGCAGAATACATTTCTGTTTATTTATCTTAAATATACTTGACGCGCACTACTGCTGGGCGCTTAGAAAACGAAAGCACTAATTGCTTCCCTGTAGTAAGCACGTAAGCACGTAAGAAACTAACGCGACCCTTAGAAGTGGTCCAGCGTATTCTTAGGGCAGGGCGTGTGCTCGTACTGTGAATGGCGTGTGACCGCACTGTGAATGTTGCCTCGATAGGCTATGACAGCAAAGCTGCTTTTCACACCAAAAGCGTTTCAAGCGTTGGCGTGTCGAGCGTCCATTGCTGGAGCGTTTGGACGCTCGATGGCTTTTCATTTACCAGCGAATACAAGCGAGCGAATGGAGCGTTTCATTTTACTTCCTGCAATAAACACAGCAATAATACATGCGCGTGAGGCTTGTTTGTCCAGCCTTTCAGCAAATTAAATGGGCCAAAATTATACCGAGCGGTACGCTAGCAAAACGCTCTAGACGCTTTGCTTTGCTCGCTCGCGGTGTGGAATCTCTGCGTGTTTGACTATAGACCTTATGCATTGACATCACACTGACGTCATTTTGGGTAAAAACACTGAACTATATGCTAGGAAGGATCATTCCACAATAATGTTTTGAAGCCATCATGGAGGGTCATGTGATGTAGATTAGCTTCCTCAAGTCGCCACCGCCGTAGAAACGCGTACCTAGAAGTGAAAACGCTTAGGCAATGAAGTACATGCTACCGTAGTCGGCCTTAGCTTGCCGACTACCACGCATTAGCATGCACGCCATTGCGCCGAGGTAAAGTTGCCTTATAGACCTTATGCATTGACATCACACTGACGTCATTTTGGTTGCAAACAATGAAGCACACGTGCACGAACCGCGTGGATTTCGCCCCACGTTTAGTAGACTTACGCGCGTATACGATTGGTTGACGAATCAGCTGTTTGCATTTATTGGTGTAACTTGCAATGATACGCGCTTTTCCGCCATCTTCCTCCAAAAGAGGGAGCACTTTCTCCATTGTGACATCATATGCATAAGGTCTATTAGCAACTTCCTGAAATGGCATACATCACAATATCCGTATAACATACAGGGACGGGATTCAGTAACATTTGCGTAAGTTCTTGCGTAAGTAAAAATACTTACGCACTGCGTAAGAACTTTCTTAAGTGATATTCACTAAAACAACTTACGCAATTCGTAAAGATACGCTGCGTAACTGCAACACATGCACATGAGCCAATCGTGTGTGCAGTTGTATCATGCTTTGTCGCATTTTGAGCCAATCACATTGACTGTTATTGTTAAAACGACGCGCACGGTCTTCTGTGGCTAAACGGTCTTACGCTCTACACGACTATGCACAACGCGTGCTTCTGTATGTGTAAATATGGCTATTTTGTACTTAAGACAACTCCGAGGCTTGCGTAAAGGTACGCAAAATATTCTTCCGTTCGTGAATACCGACTAAGCAAGATACGCTTTGTAAGTCTGATTTACGCAAATTTTTGTGCGTAAGTATTCTTTGTGTATTGTTCAGTGACGGTGCTATCGCGAATGTTACGCAGTCATAGCGTCTCGTCGCACCATACGAAATTCGATCACACACGTTGCACCTCAGATAGGCAGGGCCACTCCTAAAAACAAGGAAAGTTTGTAAAAAAAATCTTTTGATCACACAATCATGAATCATATAGTGTACAGATGTCCTACTAAGTAATTACAACAAAAGCACTAGAGACGTAATGAGTAACAAAGGATTGCTTTAGCGTGTACATCAATGATTCTGCGTTACATTATTTTCACTTGTAGCTGCGCGTTTCTAGGGCAATGGAATCGACTTGAGTAAGCTAACCTACATCACGTGACCCTCCAGGTCGGCTTCAGTTTCGTCGCGTATTCCGCATTGACGTGCGTCCTCCAGTTATATAGCTCAGTGGGTGAAAACAATGTAGCACACGTGCACGAACAGCGTGGATTTCGCAGCAAGTGTAGTAGACTAACGCGCGTATACGATTGGTTGACAAATCAGCTGTCTGCATTTATTGATACCTTGCAATGATACGCGCTTTTCCGCCATTTTCCTCCAAAAGAGGGAGCACTTCCTCCATTGTGACATCATATGCATAAGGTCCAGAGAAATCCTAAGCTTAGGATTTCTCTGATAAGGTCTATAGAGATTCTTCACTGACGTCACAAATGCATGTGACCACAACAAAGTCAGCCACATTGGACGTCAAACTTATCCCGCACAACAAGTAGCTGTGTACAAATGTATTGGTCAAAGGTTACAATGTTTAGTACACTCTTTGTAAAGAATGTCTCTTGATGATAGACAAAGTTTGTTGCGTAATGGTCCAGGAAAATCATGATAGGGCAACAGACAATACTATCGATTTCCAAGAAATGTACAGTGTAGAGCTAGATGGGTTTCTGAATTAATTCTTCAAGAAGAACTTGAACTCTAAAGTCCCCATATTAAATTGCCTATAGTGCTCACTTCATATCCGGTGAGCGACTAAAGATATTACGATAGAGGTTTTCATTGTGATCGTTATAAAGCATTTAAACCAAAGACACGTAGCTCACATGCAGGCCTATACACGTACACGGAAGTACAATCAATCTTTAATAGTTTAGTTAAGAAAATTCTCTTTGAAAAGCAGGAACAAAACATTTCAGTCACTCTTTGGCCTATACTGTGTGTTCAGTGAAGATCTTGCACGTGCACTAGGTTTGACCTCCAAAATGGCGGTGCAGGTAAACTCGAGCCGATTAGGCAGTTAGAACGTCACGTGAAGAACCTCTATAGCTCACTGCGTGTGCTAGCGATGAGATATGCAACTCCATGGATTGCCCTGTTGTTGTAATTTTAAGGCACCCAAAACCCAATAAATTACATACAGGAGCCTATTTTAGCTTCTTTTTTTCATATTTTCCGGGCGAGGCCCCGGATTCACCACCGTAAATGCACCTTCGATGCTCTAATGTGCGGACTCCTCCCCCCGTTGTATACCTGGAAGGTAGTTGTCTGAACATTAATTCCTCCCTGGCAGCATGTGTGGAATCATCGTTTATATAAGCATGATCCATTGTACCCACTGACAAGCCCCCTCTCCCCAACCCATCGCATCGTTAGTGTGAGTTGGGCTAACAAAAAATTGTCAAATAATGATTTTTATTTTTGTGGTCTGCTTAGTCCGCATCCAATGCCATTGAAGAGGGTTAAATATTTCATTCTAATGGTTACAATTTTGTGAATACCCCAGAGCCTCTAGGGGTTAGCACCCTGGACTCCCACCAAGAGATTGTCCCTGGACCCGAACAAGGGCCCTACGATGGGCCGCTGGACGCTTAGCGTCACTGCGACGCTAAGTCCTTCAATTTGGTATACCCTCCGGCCAGGTGTGGACCCATAGTGGGCTCCCTCGAATTTCTGAGAAATTCCGAGGGAGCCCACGATGGGTAACCTCAAGTGCACCGAAGGTGGATCAGGAACGCGAAGCCCGAGTTTACATTCGCGAGGTCCAGGGGCCGCGTTAGGGCCCGTGGTTGGGTCCTGGGGCGTAGCACCACTTGGGGTCTAGGGGTCAAGTCCCTAGAAGCTGTCTCAATATTACATATAGAAAATGCAGAAAATCGACTCCAGTTACTCTGGTAAGTAGAGTTTACATCATTTCTTATTTTATGAAATTCGATGTTAAATGCTAAGTAAAGGTTACAGGCAGGGCACCTGGTAGTGACCAGGGCGAATGTGCATGAGCTTATTTCAAAATAATGACGCTATCATTAAGCGCGAGATGTACACTACATTTACAGAAATGTTTGTTTATCACAATGAGTGTTTTAGTTTAGTTATGAAATTAGTTGGGCATGGGGCGTGAAAGGCGACTAATGCGCTCCGAAAATTATTCCATCTATGACATCATTTTCGTGGTAAAAATTGCATTCAGACAATAATTTCAGACACTTTGAGACACTTGTCCCTTGTCACTTGTCCCCCTCCCTTTTAAGAAACTTTTGTTTATTCAAGGTGGCTAAGATCAAAAGTGTGCTATCTTTGGCAAAGTTTCGAACTGTTCATAAGTTGAAAAATTCTCATAATTTAGTGAATTGTTCTTACTTTGGGTTGGGTGTAAGGGAAAGGTGTGTGGTCTAAGTGGAGCGGTAAAAAATCCCCTCCCACTCTTGAGATATAATTTTTCATGTAAGGTGGCTTACAGATTCAAATTGGTGCTATCTTTATTAAAGCTTGGAAGTGATAACATGCTTAGGAATCCTCATCACAAAGTGATATTTTGGATGTGGCATAGCACCCCCCCCCCCCTTAAGACTGGCACCATGAGACCGGCATAGGGAATCTATAGGCTTACTACAGAATCGCGTTATGAGGCTTACATGAGTAACAAAAATTCAGACGATCAAGGTGCAATGGGGAGTAGGAATAACCAAATGGTCGATGAATAAGTATGTAAATGTATTAACATTCACCATCTACCAATGATGGGTGCGAGCAAAGCGCGCCCGTGAAAATGCTTTGAAAAATGCATAACGACAATTAAATGCATGCTTCCAATCTTTCACATCATGCTAAAACTAAGTTGGCACATGTTATATGGGCAATTCATGGTGTTAGATTGCTGTATGATTACCCCCCCCCCCCCCCACAGAGGTTGGAGATGTACATCTAACCATGGAAGTGCTACCGAGGTAGTCCTTCAATGCTCTAACTTCCGAAAAAATGTTTTGGTCAGAATACTATTCGGCGATGCTGTTGCCTTAGCAATGGTCATATGATATAGACCCCGAAATATGACGAAAAGGCGGAAAGCGGCCTGAAATTCTGCATTAAAATCACTTCTATGACAATGGCGCATGTATACTTTGTACCGAGACACTATCAATAGCCCCAAAATGTATCTGCCTAATCAGTTTTCATAAAAAATGTCTTCCCAAAATTAGGGGAAGGGAAAAGAAATCCCCTGTTTTGCATTTTTACAATGTCATGCTTCTCTGTTATCACGTCTATGCACACGAACAATTGGCCAATTTGTAGAACCCTCACCGATGAATAATGCGAATACATTTGAGACAGCACTGATAATAAATACAGCCATGACATTGTAATAGAGTGCCAAGGATTTGCAACACTTTTTGCAGTTTTCAAGGACTTATGATAGAAAATGGTGAAAATAAATACATTACTCAGTCGAAAACACATCTCACTTACACCCTGCAGAAATCTACAGCATACACTGACGCATTTACGGTTCATTTTAAAACAAATATCGGAACTTTTTCGGAAAATGATTTGGGACACGCGCCCAAATTCTCCCTTTGTCGGTATCACTGTTCACGATAGCACTCCCCTTGCCAGCCTGGCGTCTTTAATCATCCTAGAATGACTCCCTGTATGACGAAAATATGGCATACCAAGCCCACAGATTGCAAAAAGTTTCATTCTTTAAGACAAATTTGTTATAACAGTTCAATTCAGTAGGCCGTGTCCTCCACCCATATATACCATAATTTTCACGTCCATAGGTCTGTAGACTATCATCATTGCTCAACCATTCCCCTGCTTTAGCACCATACAGCCCTCCTCTCGTACCGTCATCAACCACTTAAATGGGTTTTCAGAAGAGATGATTTCAACGATAAGCTACACCCAACTCCTGCAGAAGTATGTTTTTGGAACACGTTCTCAGACAATTTTGATAAGTTTGTCCTCATTTCTGTCTTTCTCCTTTCTTTTTTGTTTCCTTTTACCTCTTTTCCTCCTTTAATTTTTTCGCGGCGAGGGGGTGGGTGGGCTATACCAAATCTGGGCCTGCCTCCGGCGGAATGTTGTGCCCCTTAGTACCGCCCCTCACTTCCAGAAGTCTAGCGACGCCACTATTTTTAATATCAGGAGTAAACAACATGTACTGTTACTTATTCTTGTTGTTGGAGTGCCCTTAGATAGGCCAAGAAGTTTTGTTCGCTCGTCACACTAAGAAATTCAAAACTGAAAAGGTATAGATGAGTTAACAAGCACCACGAATTTAGTGTTAACTAAGTTTAACACCCCAAGGCAAGGGGCACATTTGGCATAACCCAGGGCAAAATTTTCCGTTTGAGATGGGGGTAAAAATACAAAATAATGGAATGACTTACCAAACAGTTGTGAGGGAGAGCGTTGCTTTTAACGGCGTGGGATCCAAACTGCCAAAGGAAACGATAACCAGAAGTGAAACCTCTAAAAAGCTCAGGGGCATTTAATAATGTGGGTGTTACAAGAAGCATCTAACTGTCTTCAAAATGGCATTGATGCTCATTAAATGGACCACAAAAGTTACAACTTACCTAACCTAACCCTTCACTACTTCAATACATGTTTCAAAACATATTTTCCCCAAAACTAGCACATTTTCTGACCGAAAGATGGTAGGGGTGGGGCTCAAGGTCCCGCCCCATAAGCATATGTGTATGGTTGATGTTGATGCTTGTCCTCTGTCCGTAACTATTACATGTGCTAAAGTATTACATTTAGCCTATGACGTTACTGGGAAAACGAAGCCTGAAAACCGCCCCTGTATTATCATATTGCCTGTATAAAATGGTTCTGTGAACTTCTGTCGAAACTGAGTTACAATTATTGTGCAACCAATAGGAAACGAGTAGTGGACAGAGAAATTATAAGTCTATAATGCGTTGCATAGCCTAGGGCTCCATACATATATATATATATATATATATATATATATATATATATATATATATATATATATATATATATATATACATATATGGCGTTACAATAGCATACTTTGTGGTGGGAAAATGACTATCACATTGTGTGGCGTTCAGGTTACCTCGTTATGGCAATGATAATCTAAAAAGTCAAACTGTTTCCCGGACTGTAAAGTATATGGCAAAGCACCCAATGAGTAAACAGCGCTGTAAAGTGCAAGGGTTTCTTATCCGAAGTGTATAGGCTAGCAACCTTTTAAGAGCTAGTTCTAGTGGTGACACTATGTGACAAACGGGAGGGTCCTATCTATCACCTGACGCATCGCAATAAAATAATGTCTTCGCCTGTTTTACTATTGCCTAGAACAATTTTTCTAGGGAAAAGTGGAGTAGGGACAATTTCGAGTATTATATATCACAGTACCTTTCCCTACAGTATATCATTTCCAGTGTTTCAAGGATCTCTCTGAATTGTGCCCGCGAACTGGACAATGGGAAATATTGCCAAGTATATCATAATATTGAAATAGACTTTTGTTAATTATGGTCTGCTCTGTGCTGCAAAATAACCTTCGAAAGGGGTGGGTCACGTAGCCAGAGGTAGCACCAGGATTTGCCCGACAGGGGGTAGCGCCCCCGACGAGGTACTAAATATTGTTCACAACAATAGTCCCGCTTGTATGTTCGCCATGTTACAATTGACCAATCAAGAGCTTATACCCGTGTACAGCCATTTACTTACATTCAAATTTCTTCTCATTAGAAGACCCCAGACTCCTGGCTCAGTCTCACGTTTCTGAAATCTACGAAAATGCAACCACCTTACCCGCCCAGCGGACGTGTACTAGTATTCTTTCACCTATATTGGCATTCGTAATGCCTGAAAAGCTAGGCGTACATATTCGACACCTAACTGTGAAGGTAAGCAACCACGTGCAGTTGGTCAACCCGACGTCTTATTAATTAAAAGAGTGAATATTAAATTTACATTTCTCACTGTTTTCAAATATCTTCAGACTGACAAAGATCCTTGTGAGTTTTCATCAAAACTTTGAGTTTTCATCAAAACTTTTCTCTATATGGTACCAATAAATGCACTTGCAGAAGACAATACTATGAACTTTTAGCGTGATCATTCTCTCAAACTTGTTTTGAGAGAGCAGTAGTTCCTTGCAAGAATTTTTCATACTGGTGGTTCTTTATAAGTTAAAGAAAGAGTTTAGCAAAACTTTACTTTTTATATGTGAAACAGGAACTAAATTTCAGTATTCTGTCCGTGAAATTTTCATTCAGTTCCAATCTGTAGTCCTCGAGATATCAGCAAATGAACTTTCTACCTTTTTACCTGAAGTGGGCTTGAAGCAAGCACGTTGTATCAAGGTGTTGCTACTCCCTGGTTCTATCATCTTCTTACGTTGCAGTGATAAGCAATGCTTTGTTGTCTTTGGTTTTCAGTCTGCTGTTTTGACCTTGAAGTTAGTAGCTATACAGTGGCGCCGCCAGGATTTGGTGATTGGGGGTGGGCACCAAAGATGACGTCATAATGCCACATCAGTTCCCCAAGTCTGCGTAAATTGTAGCATTTTCTGTGCGCCCCTAAGATTGTATGCATCAGTGGGGGATCCTTTGTCACTACATAAAGGTGCCGTCCTGGGGGATGCGTCTAAGGGGATGAGGTGTCCCCCTCCCTTTGGGAAATTTTTGTGAACTTAAGGTTGCTTAGATGCAAAATGGTGCTATATTTGGGATATTTTTTGGATCTGATCATATATGGCTGAAAAATGTCCATAATTTAGTAAATTCTAATTTTTGGTTAGGTAAAAGAGGAGAATATGTTGTCTAAGGGAAGGGTATGTTGTCAACAAACCCCTGAATGCCGGTTTTTGGCTACTTTACTGCCATCTTTTCGGGAAAGTTTTACGCAAAATACGTGCGTGGAGTCCACAGAAACATTCTTGGACCATTACAAAAATTTTCCTTTGCTTTATTGTGTCTTATAAAAGGTATCTAAGGCTGGCCAAAATTGTTACAGGTCCTCCTGGAAGCTTTGGATTAATTATGTAAAATGAGGCACTGGCATGATGCTTATTACCTGACCCCCAAATGATACTAGGCCCATAGAATATGACGCCGAGCACTTTACAACTATCATATTTTTACTAAGTTTGAACGAAAATCCAGACGAACAGCTTCCTGCAATGGGGAGAGAGACTATAGGTGCAGGGAGATGATATTGCAGACGTGAGTCTCTGATAGGTATAGCAAAAGGGTGAAGGACTAACAATCGCGTTTTAGAATGCCTTTTCGTCGTAAGTGTATTAACACTCACCATCAGTATACCGATAATGGCTGCTCGCGAAGCGGTCGGGTAAATTTTTTGAAAAAACGTGTAGCGGCAAATACTTATTTTCAACCTTCCACATCATGCTATAAATTAGATTGAAAGATCCCATAATGATGCGAGGCCCCGTCAGAGGTTGGAGATGTACGTCTGTTTTTCGAAAAAGTGTTGTGATCAGAATAGTTCCATGTATTACTACCTAAAAGACAAGCTGTCATCACCCCAAAGTACATTTTTGATGTGAGGGTATCAAAATTCTCAGGTGGTTCCTTCTCTTTGATTGACATCAAAGTTTGAAAATTCAAATGATGCACACTAACTCACATTCCACGAATGCAGAGAGTGTGTTTGGATTACACGTTATAATCTTGTATGCTTACCAGGACATGGCCTGAAGCAATAAAATAGGTTTGTGTCTGCACAAGGAGGAGATTTAAACAGTCATGGGAGGAGCCACAAGGTGCTTAGTTGGGAGAATTGGTACTGTCTGGGATGACGAGAATCGCCCTTAAATAATGGTCATGAGACGGAGTGCAAGCCGTGACGAATGCGCGCCAAGCGCGCAGAAATTTTTATTAGATAAAGTTTTCGTGACAAAACCTGCATTCAGGCTCTACATCAAGACACTTTTTATTCCCCAACAAACCTATTTGCCAATCAAAAAGTCAGTCTTTTACCTGGGAATTCGTAAACAGTTTTCAACTTTTGCTGCTGTGCTTCTCCGGGAGTTGCTATCGGAAGATATTGATAATAAGAACAATACTGAGGTAAGGTAAGTGCGCGGAGCGTGCGAAAATTTTGATAGTTTGCGAGGTAGGCTATATGCGAAACTTCTGATAGTTTGAGAACCATTTGTACAAGAAAATGATTACAATAGATCCATCACTTGGTCGAAAGTTCACCTCACCCTACCCCCTGCAGAAATCTATAGCTTAAACGCCTTTTGGGGATCATTTTAAAGTTTTAGAATTTTTTTCAAAAATCGATTGGGGGGGGGGCACGCGTCCCCCATGCCCCCGTGCCGGCGTCACTGTAGCTATAGGAGTTCCCCATGGGGAATTGGAACTTTGTTTAACTCCCGTGCCTCTCATGCATTCACATTACGATAAGATAACTTTATGGGAGAAAATTGGGTGTAAAGTTTAAAGAGGATACGGCATCCACCCAAACCAGGGAGTTGCTATCAAACTCCTTGCCCAAAGATAGGATAGATAGCTTTAGAAATCTATATAAAGTTGATGACTGCACTTTGATTGGCATTCATTCAAACAATATAGCACCACTCTGGTTGGACAACGATGACTTTAATGGTAAGACGTGTTCCCAATTAAGCTCATACACAGTCACTCCGTGTCAATGTATATGGCCTTGAGCAACTTAAACTCAGTGCAGGCTAGGTATTGTGTCTCTGTCTTGGAGGTGTACTAGACAGGTTTCTTTTGTTTAAACTAGAGGAGGGGCTAAAAGTAAAGTAAGTAGGGACAACTTTCCTGTCTGTGTGAGATGAGGGAGCCTTTAAATCAAAAGAGAGTTCATGAATGTGGGGTCAAGGTTTTAGTACTACATAATGTCACATATGCTTTCTTCACGTTCACTTTGGGTTGAAAATGCAGGGGTCGAAATAAGCCTTCAACCTTTGGGGGCCAACCAGAGTGAAGCCGTTGTGTGAATTAATGTGATCAAAGTGCAGTCCCAATTGTATTTAGAAATATGATCATTCCTAAATACATTTGAGGACAGATAACAGGGCCTTTAAGTACCCCTCTAACGTTTTGAAACTCCATTTCAACCTAAATCCTTCTTTTAAGAGGAGCATATACGGAACGAAAGCGGTTCTTCGTCTCACCAGGGTTGGGGCTGGGGAAGAAAAATTGACTTTCCAGTCATGACAGGAAACCACAATTTGAACTAAATTTTGCCACCAGTTTCTCGTCTGCCAAGAATGGGTTGCCTTTGCAGGAGAAAATTTGACATCCCAAACCCCTTTAATGCAGAAAATTGCACTCATAAACACAAATTTGTAATCACACTACAGCTAGCGTCTGGTGCGGCCCAGGAATTCAGCAATCCCGACAGTGGAAATAAGACCTTGAAGGAGGGGGACGGTGGTGCGGAAAGTATGGAGACAGGGAGTGAGGTGGGGAGGGCTACGGGTGTATGGTGTTTGTGGGAGAAAGCTTCGGGGCGTCACCTCTTGATACTGTAGCACATTTTGCGCAATATACGAGTCGGATGTACAGATGTAACGAATGTTGATTTAGTGTTTGGTTCGACTGAAATTCTACTCTGCTAGGAGTAGTCTAAATGAGCGAGAATACCACTCGATGGAGAGTGGAATGTCACTCGAAACGGACAGTGGTCACTGTAGTCAATCTTTTTCTCTCTTTTACATTAAAAGAGTTACTTTAATCTTTTTAAAATTTATATTACAAGGTCACAACGCCTACGTCATTGTGACACCAGGTTGACAAAAATGAATGCAGATGTAAAGTATGCCTGTCAAAGAGTGTTCCTTTAATGATTTTGTTTTCAGATGTTCCTTTGCCCGCTTATAATTAGCCTGTATAATCAGCCATCGAAACTGGATATCTCAAAATCTGAAATGAAATCAAATATCCTTAGAAAAAAACCGGAACTGATTTTCTGCGTTGTTATTGTTAAATACTGCGAAATCTTCAGGGGTGGGAGGGGGATTCTCCTCTTGGACTCCACGGGAGCAAACTCGTGCTGAGTGCTCTAGGTGACCCCAGCTGCAACTGGATTGGTGATCTTTCCCCTTCACCTTCCCGAAAATTTCTGGATTCACGCCTGTCTCATACTATGGTTGCGAGCGAAGTATTCCCCCATAAAAACAAACTTGCATTTTTAAATATTTAAGTACATGTTTACTTCATTGAACATTACATAAGTAACATTTGTCCTTGTTTTAATTCCTATCACAAATTTTTTGATGAGTGGGGTCAGTGTCCCCTTGCCCTAGTCATTTGCGCCCATGGCATAACTTAAAGATTTTTCTGATTAAAAGTGAACTATACTCCTGCTTTGCATCAACGCAGTGTATAGAAACAACATAAAGTTAAGGCACTTTGTCCAGGCGCGTAGCCAAGGCGAAGGGGGCAGCCGTCCCCCTTGAGCATATTTTTGGTATTTTTTAATGATTTTTTTTTATGATATTGCTAGTAACTCAAAATAAAAAAATGTTTAGATGCAACTTACAAGGCCTGGGAAGTGCCATTTCCAGCGATCTGGGAGGCCGGTAGTTTCGGCCAAATTTTCTTGTACGCTTCGCGCCAACCTGTGGTGGCATTACGCTTAGATAGTTTGCCTAAAGGCTTCGCCCCCTCCCCCCTTGGCAAATTTCTGGCTACGCGCCTGACTTTGTCTCCTAGCAACTCCCTGATTTAAGGTTTACGTCCGTTCTGTGTTACGGCCATGTACAGTGAAATTAGATTTGGACTAAAATTGATAGTTTCTTTGAATTTGGTAAAATGCAAACTCATGATTAATTTATTGCTTACTATAATGGGGGCTGATATTTATTCTACCTGTCATTCGGAATCGCCTGAATCGATGTGCTCGAAGGTTACCGGTTCTGAACTACGTGATCTTGCTCGAGGGAAGGTGTTAACATATATTGTGTTGACATTCCATTGAGTGCCTAAATTTATCAACAAACGTAGTAGTTTCTGTCCTACATAATGCAGACACTACAGGTGACATGTACACCTTTGGCGTTTGGTTATTTTTGGAAGTTTAGCTTATTATTTTGTTCGTAAAAATAATCCTGGAGTTTACTCACCCCGAGTGATTCAGCATGAACCCGATGACTAGGTCGTGTTGTATGGAACTACTTGGCTGGTGGGGAACAAGAAATGTGTGACATGTGGGAGGGAAAGTTAGCCAAGTTGAAAGAAGAAAGAAGATCAAAGAAGTTGAAAGAAGATCAAATAATCCGTTCAACTCCCGTTATACATCTTTGACATCTTTTTGTTTATCATATTTTTGACAAGAGGTAAATTTAAAGCCACTTAGCAAACAATGCCGAAATTCAACAGTGGTAAATCAGTCAAGGGCTACATGATGACATCGGCCCAGGCTGGGTCCGTGGCTAGCTACTCAGGTGTTGGATTATTGGATCATTGGGTATGGTTTTACTTGAACGGGTACACACTGATCCATTATGAGGGTATCTGAGAACACACGTTTTGAAAATGTGGAGCGATATTCGATTTGTGTGTGCGTGAGTGTGTGTGTGTAGGGGGGGGGTGTCACTGCCCCGGAAACCCCACCCGGTTTCTGGCCCGGCCTAGACCTATCATTTTTCATCCACGTGGACGGAGACCAGCGATGGCGACACGGGATTCGAAAGAAGTATTAAAGCTGATAGCAATACCACTGTGCCTTACAACAATATTTACGCAAGTAACGACTTATTTGCGGTTACAAATACATTACATCTCCAGTTGACATTTTAGATATCCATCCATGATTACAATCAATTTGTTTCAGTTTACACTAGGGCACACAAATTACAATCATGCACCCTGTTGTCCACGTTGGAAGCTCTCTCATCCCAAAATGTGTTATGAATCACATTTCAGGAACGAGATGTTCACAGCATCAAGTGCTATCATGTGCGAAAAAAACTGAATTATTTTTTCACTATTCTACACAAATTTTCGAGTGGCAACGTCCTGTTAATTCACAGAGGTATAGATACCGTCAATCGGTATTTTTAAATCCGTTACGTCAAGCTTGATTAAATCTAAATTTAGAACACTGCATGCTATGAAGGTTTAAAATAAAATTCCGTGAATAAGTGGCAGGTCAATGGTTTACAAACCAAAACGGCCGTTCCGTGATTTCTTGCCGAGAGAAAATAGTACATATCCAGTTCTTTCAGTCTGGGCTATGCCGGGCAGTACCGGGCGGTGCCGGACTATGCCGGGTGGTACTTGACATCCACAGAATAAAAGACCTTGACATTCATTACCAATAGTTCATGAAATATACCACACTTACAAGATTTTAAAGTTTGACCTTTAGAACCTCAAACGGCTTCTGACCTCCGTCTACCATACAATGTAGGATTCTTTATCTTAATGAGGAGCATTTACATGCAAAGTATGAGATCCATCAAAGTTATCCTACTTGACTTATTATGTTTACGAGGTTTCTCAATTTGACCTCTGATGACCTAACATGACCTTTGACCTCCACCAAAATTACTATGCTTCTCAGTGACGTCAGTGAGGAGCATCTACGTGCTAGGTGAGAGATAGTTAACGTTCCTCTTCTCGAAATATCATGTCGACTAGTTTTTCACAATCTGACTTCCAATTACATAAAATGACCATTTACCTCCACCAAAAATGATAGGGACCTTTAATTCAAGGTAGGCCATCTCCATTTTAATAATGAGATCCCTCAATGCAATCGTTCTTGAAATATTGTGTTTATGATGGTTTTATAATGTGTCTTCGGTGACCTCTTATGACCTTTGAACTCCATGAATAATAAGAGGTTTCTCGAACTTAATGTGAAGCATCAACATGGTAACTGTGAGATCCATCAAGGTTAAAGTTCATGAGGTATCGTTTTTACTAAATTTTGACAGTTTGACCTCTGGTGACATTATATAACCTCAGACCGCCATCAGAAAAAGGTTCTTGACTCAATATATGGTATCTACATGCTAGGTATGAGATCCCCAAATGTTAGTCTTTTTGAGGTATTGTGTTTACAAACTTCTGTAGTTTCACCCTTGTTGACCTCAGATGAACTTCGCCCCACCAAAAACTATATACAATTTTTATGTGAAAAAATCTATATACTTAAGCCGGCTTCCCACTTAGCGACCAACGGCTTGAGAGCTCTTGCGATTTCTTGCCACCTCCTGAGACCTCGAGAAGGTCGCCTAGTGTGAGAGCGTTTGCTCACAAGAGGTCGCAAGAGCTCGCAAGGTTTTAAACATGTTTAAAAATCTTGCGACCTCCGCAAGAAATCTCAAGTGGTCGTAAGTCGATTGCATAGTGTGAGAGGGTGGTCGCAAGAAGTCGCAAAAGGTCGCAAGGTTTTGAAACACGACAAGAGCAAATCTTTAGGCTAAATCAAAGATATATACTCGTAAATTCTGGGAAAGTAGATTCTAGCCGGAGAGACAGCGTATGTCATCTAATTGTGTTCGAAATAGAGGCCCTCCATGTGAACACTGTTCAACCCTTTTTCCTAGTCAAGCAAATCTCTGCCACCGTGAACTTGTGCGGTACCGGTTGCGCCTTTCATTTATAGAGAGAAAGGTGAGAGTGTATACAGGCCGTGGCCATTGTGGACTAGAACTAGTCTAATAGAGGTCTTGACACACCTTCCTATTTTTATGGTTTACGATAACATACTACTGTAAAACGTTGAAATTTCCCCGTCTTTATCACATTTGACACCTGCAAACCATCTTCATTTGGAAGTCGAATTCAGTTTTATTTTCATACAAAAACAGTTTGATAAATACTGTTGTTGAGTCTCGTAGTTTGGAATGTAGTCTTGATCTACGTCAAAAGACTCACGTTAATTGGTATGAAGCCAACCCTGGATCTCATCCTCTAAAGGGTGCGCTTCACAATGTAGGGAAACGGTATGCTTGTTATCCCGTTTATGAAAAGGTGCTTCAAATAGGCCTGTATTGGTAGCATTATACCCAGCTCTACAAGCCCGTAGCCCCTATACAGAATATTAAAACTTACTACTGGCTTAGTTCATTCGGGGGCTCTACGAGGGTAGGGAGAGTTTAGCCCCAAACTTTTTCCTAGCCCCCCAAATGGGCAAAATTGTATATAGGCTAGTAGTGGTGTGTTCATTTCTACATATCTCACCCCCAAGATAAGATTTTACCCCCCCCCCCCACACACCTCTTTAGCAGGCTACCTTTTCCGGCTACGATTTCTGAAAATGGTCTCCAAATTTGAAAGATGGAAGATGTAGGCCTAAGAAAAGATCTTGTGTAGGCCTAGGTGTGTAGGGATTCTTCAAAAAATGCAGTGGGAATGCCTTCTTTACAGGAAAAGTCTTCAAGTCAAACAGACCTGTTGCTAGGAAACGGAGTGTAATCGCTAGACGAACTTCAGCAGGGATGGGTGCCCTCATTCTAGTACACTTCTTCTCGATCCTTGGTCCAACCTTATTTAGCAACTCCTGGAAGAATTCTGGGAAAACTCTCTGGAATGATACATATCCAGGTATGTCCTCAGAAACCAGTTCCTGCATCAGGGTATCATAGTGGCCGTATGATATTTCCCTTCGCAGGAGCCAAGGACGAACCCAGAAACGGCGGGGCATATTCATCCTCCTTTCTCTGCATCTACCGACACCTCCTACATCTACACCTCTCAATAATATACGAGTAGCAGCTGTTGCTAAAATACATTGATGTGTATCTTGCATGGAAATCTGTTCAAAAGAAGGGTCATGCAGCCATGTTAAGCTTCGCACTAGGAGGCCTATGTAAAAATGGGATTTTTGTACTACGTGCAAATAGTACAAAAATGCCACCAAAATTTACATAATTGCACTTATGGTTGCAAGAAGTCGCTAGGTGAGAGAGCAATTAGCTCGCAACCGGTCGCAAGCGCAGATGATCGCAAGAGCTCGCAAGAAAAGGTGGTCGCAAGAGGTCGCAAGGAATCGCAAGAGGTCGCAAGTCGTTGGTCGCTAAGTGGGAAGCCGCCTTAAGCATTTAGTACCATCCCTTCTTTCTTGAAATATGTGTTTACAAGGTTTTCAGTTTTTTCACCTCTGCTGACCTCAAAAGACCTCTTGACCTCCATCAAAAAAAAAACCCAAAAGAAAACCCCCAAATAAAAACAAAAACAACCACCAGCATCATTGCTACCTTGAGATTCGTACTTACAAGCAGTTTACAAGGTTTTCATGGCTCCACCTCTGGTGACCCTCAGATGAACTTTACATCCGAAAAAACAGCACGGTTCCTCCATTTTTCCTATCTTGTAACATCGTGAATACATAATTTTCGGTTTTTGACCTATTATGACCCAAACGACCTTTGACCTCCACCAAAAACGACAGAAACCTTCCACTCAATACGACAAATCTTTGCAAGTGGTCTAACATAGGCACTTGTCTTATACTGAAAGAGGACTTTTCTTTAATATATGAATGGAAAACTTAGCCTCAAACAGGATTCGAACAATGACCTCCCGCACACAAGGCGGATGCTCTGAGCACTGAGCCATTGAAGCCTGTATGGAGGTCGCTGGTTCGAATCCTCATTGAGGCTAAGTTTTCCATTCATATATTAGAAAAAGTCCTCTTTCAGTATAAGGCAAGTGCCTATGTTAAAGGTAAAATGACCTAAGGTCTCTATGCCACTATTTAATACAGCGTTGATTCGACTCATTACTTGCACCATGTTTAATAGACGTACAAAACTGTGCCACTACCAGCTGGAACTAGAGGTTAACGTCTGGTGAAATGAAAATTGCATAGTTGGATATTTGATTTAAAAAGCATTAAAAATCCAGAAAATAGCCGCAATTCCCATTCAAATCCATTAATTATTGAACATTTTACGGGGAATTTCCGTTTCACACTTTAATACATCATGAAAAAACATGAGCCACAATATACAAATAGGTGACATCGAAAGATGAACATACCATGTATGGCTAATGCTAGCCTTTGCTTTTTCAACCTTAATTCAAGGACACTGGTAGTATTGTTATCCCCTGAGGGGTTTAGTATGAAAGTTAAGATTGTTTCCTTGAGAAATATTGATATCACTCACAAAACTCTAAACTATCTGATAATTTATATAGGGTTAACAATAGAAATCTTTACACTATGCAACACGCCACATCATTATTTATGCATAGGCAATGAGTTACTTCAGAAACCATCAAAATTTGAAGATGTGTATTTTGAGAACGGTAAAAGATATTGAAATAATTCCAACTCATCTCTCATTGGAAGACTTAATTCTTTAGCTGACAAGTGAAACAGCTTTTTATTGGTGGCATGTCACACAGCTTTTAACGAAGGCAGGTTAAATGCACCCAAGTGTGACAGTACCCTATTTAGTCCATTGTTAAGGGTGATCAGCTTCTTGATCAGTCTTAGTTAATTGGCTTTACGTTCAGAATAGGATCGGAATCCTTTTATTAAACAAAGTCTAACATTGTCAATGTCATGGCCAGGAAGATTAAAGTGTTGAGAGGCCGTTTGAAGCGGGGAATTCTTATGTATTGTCTGTTTTGTGGTTGTTGAATCGAAGTCTAAAAGGTGTTTTGTTTTCCCCTAGGCAGTTTCCATGGGGACAGATGCTACAGAAGATAAGGTAAGTAACATTGGCGGAATTACAATTGAAAGGGCCTGGATGTAGTTGATGTCGATTCCGGGGGCGGTCGCTCTCCGCTACAATGGGTTTACATACTAAGCAGAGGGTCGTTGCATGGTTTGTTCCAAGGTAGGGGCTGGTGAAGTGTGGGTAGTTTGCTACTGGTTAGCACTGACCTAAGAGAGGCTCGCTGTTTCAGAGCAAGGGCAGTGGGGTGGGTAACTCTGCGGAGTCAATTGAGCTGAGATTGTGCCAGAGGGACTTGGAACTGTTTGGAAAGTGTTGTGCACTGGGGAAAGGAGGTGGTAACCAGGCGCGGCGCCACAGGGGGGCAGGGCAGGCATTTGCCTCCCCCTATGGTTTTTCAATCCAAAAAATAAAATCGTCTAAAAAACGTTTTGAGACACATAATTTTGTAGGGGGTGGGGTGAGGTGTTACAGTATGTCACCCATCTATCACAATATTAGTTAAATTGTTCGTTACAAAATACCTGAAACTTGCAATCCCCGCACGGATAACGTTTTCTGTTTTCTCCATTGTTTACGTGAATGCAGGTTAAGTATTAATAAACACTAAGGCCATTATACACAACGCGCAAACAAAAAGGGCATAGGAACCGAGAGTAAAGCTTAAACAATACAGTAGTATACCCTAAAGCCAAGTTATTGTGAGACCTTACACATATGGTGTTACAGAGCAAAAAGTTTTCCCTCTCTTGGAGAAAAGGTGCGTATCATTGCAAGTTACACCAAAAAATACAGACAGCTAATTTGTGCATCAGGGGATACGCCTGATCCATGAATCTCTGTCTAACCAAAACCCCAACCCTACCCGTAACTCGGAATATATTTTCGTCCGGGGGAATCTTCGGTCTTTAGTGAACCTTCGACCAAGTGAACCTTTCGTCTATGGGTATTCCCCCCTGTCCGGACTATGTTATGTTTGGCAATCTCAAACATTTACTGTCTCTCCATTCCCAGCATGTGACCATTTAAAATTTAGAACGTGAACATATATATTGGGGGTATCATGAGTCAATCACTTAACGAACATTTTGACAATAAAAATATAAAAAACATTTAATAAAATGAATTAAACTTTGAAGTAATATTATATGTCTCCCTTATTGCATACGCGTAGGAAGCGGGGGGGGGGGGGCTAAAGCCCCAGTCAAAAATCTGGGGGCAGAAGCATTCTTCTGCCCCCAATATCCAAGGTCAAAAACCCCTTATTTGTCTTTTCAGTAAAAACTAAAACATTTGCAGTAATTTTCCTTAAAATTTGCCCAAAATGTTGCACCAAATTGCATCTGAGGACCCTCAAATACCCAAAAAGTTTCCAAAGGGGAGGGGACACCCCTCCCCAGGACAGCGATCCGAAACAAGGTTCAGCCCCCAGTCTCGGAAAGTTTGGTGTTTGGTGTTGTCTCGACTGAGTAATCCATAGAAACCGAATTTTAAGTAGTAGGTGCATGGCCGTACACAACACAATCTTTACTGTATGAAGAAATCTTGAGTCAATCAGAAAAAGAGCAAAGAAAAACAGGGCGATGCCACATGGGGAGGGGGCAACCGCCTCCTATCATTTGCAAGAGCAGGGGAAAGAGAGAAGGAAAAGAACAGGAAAAAAGAAAAGGAGAAAACGAAAGAGAAGAAGGGGAAGCGAAGGAGAAAGAAGAAAGGAGGAGGGTGGGGTAGGCATATATTTGATCCATATTATTAGTCCAGAGCTTCCAGGAGGCCCTATTCCGGTGTCTGTCAGCTTTTAGATACCTTGTATAATGCATATATGAAGCAACGAAAATATTCGTAATAGCTCGTGTTTCTGTCGACTCAACGCACGTATTTTTGAGTGAAAACATACCCATACATAAAAGGGGGGGGGGTGGCTTCAGGAGGTTGACTACATACCCTTCTCTTAGACAACAAAAGCTACTCTCCTCTTTCACTAAACTAAAACTTAAAATTCAATAAAATTATTAACACTTTTCAGCCACATATGATAGCTCAAAAAATACCAAAGACATCATCATTTTGCATCTAAGCAATCTTAAATTGATAAAAATTTCTCAAAGGGGAGGGGACACCCCTCCCCAGAAAGGTATCTTTCCCCCAAGCAAAAATTAAAATTCAATAAATGATGAACACTTTCTTACATATATGATCAGTTCAAAAATATACCAAACATATCACCATTTTGCATCTAAGCAATCTTAAATTAATAAAAAATTTCTCAAAGGGGAGGGGACACCCCTCCCCAGAAAAGCATCTTCCCCAAAACAAAAATTAAAGTTACTAAATTATAAAATTTCCAGCCATATATGATCAGTTCAAAATATGTACCAAAGACATCATCATTTTGCATCTGAGCAACCTTAAATTAACAAAAAATTTCCCAATGGGGGGACACCCCTCCCCTTAGACCTCTCCCCCAGGACGTCGATCACTCATCTCACGCTTTGCCCCCCCCCCATCAAAATACCCTGGCGCCGCCCCTGGTGGTAACAAAAGGTATCCGGGCGTTGTACCGGTCCTAGTTGTAGAGTACCGTAGTTGTTCAGGTGATAATGTGTTGGTTTTGTTAATGTTGTAATTGATGAGACGATGGAAATAGCCTTTATTAAAAAGCTGTTGCTTCAGGTCAGTACATTTATTGCAAAGGTCAATGGGGTCAGAGCAGATGCGTTTGTACCTAGGTGCTTGGCTATAGACTGTCGATTCTTTTATGTGTGGAGGGTGGAAGCCATCAAAGTGAAGGTAAGCGTGTCTGTCTATCTGTCTGTCTGTCTGTCTGTTTGTCTGTCTGTCTGTCTGTCTGTGGGTTTGCTAAAAACCGATATCTGAATAGAAGAATTTAAAATAGTGACAAGTACATCTAGGAAATGAGATGGAATTGGAGGAAACAATTAGAAGTGAAATTGAGTTGTGTGAAGAGTTGAGGTCATGGATAAAGGACGTTAGTTTGTCCTCTCCATGGTTCCAAAGCATGAAAATATCGTCAATGAATCTTACAAGTAATATATATATATATATATATATATATATATATATATATATATATATATATATATATATATATATATATAGGTCAAAAAAGAGTAGTAAATAGTGCTAAAAGTTTGTGAAAAAGTCGAAAAAGTTTCGGGTTTAAACCCTTCATCAGGTGGCAAAAATGCAACTTACCTCCATATTGTTCTTATTATCAATATCTTCTGGTAGCAACTCCCGAGGAAGCACAGCAACAAAAGTAGAGAGATGTTTACGAATTCTCAGGTAAAAGACTGGCTTTGTGATTGGCATATAGGTTTATGGAGGAATTTGAATTGAAAGTGTCTCGATGATGCCGAGCCTGAATGCGGGTTTTGTCATGGAATTTTATTTAATGAAAAATTTCGGCGCGCTTCGCGCGCATTCGTCACGGTTTGCACTCCTTCTCATGACCATGAAATAATGTATGCAACTATTCTCCGAAAAACAGAGGTACATCTCAAATCTCTGTAGGGGCCTCGAATTAATATGGGATCCTTCAACCTAATTTGTAGCATGATGTGGAAGTTTGTAAGTACTTATTTGCCTTTAAACGTTTTTCAAAAATTTTTACCCAGCGCTTCGCTCGCAGCCCGGCCATTATCGGTTTAGATCAGGGGTGGGGAACCTTTTTCATCTTGACGGGCCATTTTGGTAGTCAAAATTCCCTAGCGGGCGGCAAACAGAGAGGGCACAACACGCTTTCCTCATAGGTCGCAAGCCAAGGGGCGCCAAACAGGCCCTGGCTGGGTCTAGGTGGAAAGTTCAGTAAGGAACTGGGGCAAAGCCCTTGAAAAGATCTGGTTTGTACAAATTTGCAGGCAATAAGATGCTCGTCTACATTTTGAATGTGCAAGGCTACACAGACCAAAAGTGACACAATTTAACCTTTTGTCTTTTCATTTATGGAATGGAGTTATAATGAATGAGCATATATGAAAAGTGCGCGCGAAAAAGCGAGTATATATTTTGAAACCAACTTTATTTTCTTTCACATTTCATTGCAAATTTATCCACTTTTTAACGTTTAATTCATTCTTCGGAGGGAGAGTCCCCCCCCCCACCCCATCATGCTACTGGAATACAGTGATCACTGAGTTCACACTTCAATAGATAGACGTGTACATATGACAGTGCATTTCTGTTCAATGCTGCTTAGCCTCCCACACAAAACTTCCGTTATCACCAGAAGTACAAGGATTCTGCACCTGGTTTGTTTAACGAAACGGTGGGCATGTTCCATTTTGCATACGAGGGTTTAAGTAAAATATTGGAGGTGTTTTGCAGCAGTTTTGCGTGAAATATCCGGAAAATGGTATAAAAGCAGGATAAACGGTGATCACCGTGAGCTAAAAGGCTATTATTCAATCCCTTTTCAAGTGAATCTGAATTTACATTTATGAATTGCCGTGCTGGCCGGATAAAATGTATGCATACGGCCCGCGGCCGAAGGTTCCTAACCCCCGATGTAGATGGTGATTGTTAATGCACTTACGACGAAAGAGAATTCTGAAATAAGTCCTTCGCCCCTTTTGCTATACCTATCAGGGAGGTCTCCTATCACCTCCCCGCACCTATTCTCTCTCCCATTCCCCATTGCTGGAAGCTGTTCGTCTGGATTTTCGTTCAAAATTAGTAAAAATACGATAGTTGTAAAGTGCTCGGAGTTGCTGTCAGAAGATATTGATAATAAGAGCACTATTGAGGTAAGGGATCATTTTAAAATTTTCAAGTAACATATCTGAAATCGTTTGGGGACACGCGCCCCCATGCCCCCGTGCCGGCGCCACTGATAGGGCAGTGTATACACTTCCAGCAAAGGGCTAGCTCTGATACTTTATCAAGTAACAGCTTTTTCTGTCTATTAATGGACCTTCTGATGGAATACCGCAAAGACATGCCGGTGGAGTTCTGTCTCCTCCCATCAGGGAATTCCAACTCCCAGCTCCCATGCATTGTCTAATCCGTTGAAAACTGCACTTCTTGAAGAGTCACATACTCAAAAGTACTCTCTAAATGTAAAAGAGTGAATCTCACTCCTCGACGATTGCCTACAGTGACCACTCTTTCTTCGAGTGAAAATTTCACTCTGCTGGGAGTGGTAATTCACTTCAAATGAGTGAATTACCAACTCCGGGCGGAGTGGAATTCCACTCGAAACAGAGAGTGATCACTGTAGGCAATCGTCGAAGAGTGAAAATTCACTCTTTTTACATTTAGAGAATAGGTCAACTAGTTTTGACATACGCAAGGCTGTGACAAAGCGTCAGAGATGGACGTCGCCGTCAGTCGCACAGGCTATGTAATCGGTAATCAACGGAAGTTCAGTGATTCGCGTAAACGACAGTTTGTGTGCTAGATAGCGACCAACTACGTGACCAGTCCCTAATAACCTCCACAATTTCGTTACTGCTCTTACAGACCGTCACGGAACAATTCACCAGGGCTCTTATAAACATCCATTCGAGTCTCCATAAAACCAAGGAGTTGTCAGGAAGTTGTCACTGACAACTCCCTGATAAAACCTGTGGCCAAGTGGATAAAGGTGGTGGCATTTGAAGCGATGAAGCTTAGCAACCGGGAGGTTGGGGGTTCAATCCTCCGGCCGGTCAAAGTAAGGTGGGTTTTCATCCAAGAGCAATCTACGGTTTCCTCACCTCAGTGAACTGGCCTTTCAAAAGGATACAAAATTTGATCTCAGTTGTTGAGTTGGCAGTAGACACCCGGTCAAAAGCAGTCGCCCCAAACTTATTTTGGAACAATAGCGAAATGTCGCAAATTTCTTCTTATTTCTCTTCCAAGTATCTTTCATAATATTTTAGGACATAAATATTGCATATTCAAGGTAAACCAAGCAGTTGCTCCTTGTAAATTTTACAATTGAGTGAGAAAAATACTGTCACATGATTCCCAAGAGCCAGTCAGGAAATAGGATAGTCTACTATACAATTCTTTATCGGGGTGACTGCATTCTCCCTTGTAAATTGTAATTCATAAGCCATTAGCTTCCCCCACATCTGTGGTCGCTTAGCGTCGTTAAGCAACTGCCCTCCAAAGCCTGAATTATAAATGGGGTCGTGAGAGGGTGATGAGGAGACCAGTATAGAACCATTTACAGGGATGGAACATGTGGTATGCCTTGCAAATTTCATATTGAGGTAATGTAACCCAGTAGCAGCGGGGTCAGTAATGTTCTCCGAGTTCTATGTGGCCTGTTCACCCGTTGACGCCCCATGGCTTGTTAGCAGATATTTTAGAACCACCCCTTAAACTGTTAAAGCTGATGACGCACAGACGTCTCACGTGTATATGATATCGCCTGGGAAATGAAAATTTGCGGTAATTAGTTTGGTAGTAAAGTATTCGTCCATGCAGCAAATGTTGATAGATTCAGCATTTATATCCATGACGGGCAACAAACGTCATGGCCCTATCTCAAAAGACAATCAGAGGGTCAAAGGCGAACGACGCTATTCAACTGAAAGAATAGTTGGCCCAGGAGCATACGTCAGTGCTCATTAGGTGATTTTAAATTTGAAAGAAACCTATACAAACTTTAATTAGCTACTAACAAATAGCAAGTATCCACCTCCGCTGCACAACAAACAATTTTTTTCCAAACTAGGGTTAATTGAACTTATTCCAGATGTCAGTACAAGGCCCACGAAGTGAAGGAGCTTCGCCTCACCTAAGTGGTCTAGCGAATACCCATTACCGTTAACATTTTGTCTGCTATGCTCAAAATCAGAAGAAAATTCATGATTGGAGGAATTGGACCTTGGTTAAACCAGGGAGGTGATATTATTTAATATCACTTCCCTGGTTAAGCTTAAAGATGCAGTGAGGACATTGTCATGATCGGTTTATGGCGAACACTGAGCTATATAACTGGAGGACCGTGACGCAAGTCAATGTGGAATTTGCCTTGGAACTAAAGTCGACATTCAATACAGTTTCTATGACAGTAGAATCGACTTAAGTAAGCTACCCTACGTCACCTGACCCTCCGTGAAGTTTCAAAACAATTTAGGAATGATCCTTCCTAGCACATAGTTCAGTGATGGCGAAGGACGACGTCAGTGTTGTTTCGCATGTCTTATGTAAATTGCATGTTGATTGAAGGTAAAGAGCGCCTTCACATCAAATCAACTAATGTACACGGAAAGCACACAGCTAACGCTTAACCCTTTTAAACTACCAGGGGTGGATCCAGGATTTCACAAAGAGGAAGGGGGCTAACTTAACGAGGGGAAAGTTCGCACCTACGGGAGTCAAATGTACCAAGCCTCGTTGGGGGTCTAAGGAAAAAAATAGGAATTCAGACACTTCACTGAATGGTATTTCCTGGCACCTGACAATCAAAATAAACATACAAATTGTACAGCAGATTTGAGAATGTCTCCACGAAAAGGTAGAAAAGAAAGTGATACCGAAACGGGGGAGGGGGGGGGGGGAACATGGCCATAGGAATTAATGTTTTGTTATGGTTCCCTTGCCCCTATACTTTTATTCAAAATGCGATTTTCCATTTACAATTTGGACAGACTTAATGCAAAATGGCCTGAGGTGAGAAAATTTGACATTTTAAATGCGCTGATAGCAGGAAAACGCACCCTACCGAATGCAAATTTGTCAACATAGTTCCTCGTCTCCCAGGCTTGTGTCGCTAGTATGGGAAAAAAATGGCATCGAAACCGCCCAAAGATCAGAAGATTGTAGTAGGAAATTGCACTCTTTAAGCACATTTGTCAATAGAACTATGCGATTACCATGCGTAGGCAAGGGCGGCGATTTGTGTTGGACAGTAGCATGGGTCGCGATCCGTATTTAAAAGTGGGGGGGGGGGGGGGTATAGTCAGTGGCGCTATCTAAGCGCCAACATCCGTTGTTGCGGAGCGTTCAAACAAAATTTTGGCCCAAAAAACCCCCGAAATCGCCGGTAATGGTCCTTTCCATTACATTCATTGAATTCCGTTACATTTTAAACCGTGGGTTTTTATAATCTTTTCATTTTTCTGTTCTATTCAGTTTTCTTAATGACTAACTTAACTTTTTACATGATTTCCGAATCTGCCGGGTTGATTTCATGTGGAATATAGCGTACAGTACCCCCATCCAATTCCATGGGGGAAATAGCCCCCATCCCCCAGGATCGCCGCCCATGGACAGTAGGGACTTGAGTAGAACAGGGTCAGAACCTCAAAATGATCCAAATGTATAAGTGCACGTGTATATACGTGTGTATGTAGTTAGATGAGGTTTAACGGCCCAGTTTCCAACCAATTGGTTCAAGTCGAGCCGGCCACGGCCTTTTTTCCAGTTGTGGCTCACTGGCTTGTTTTCCCCTACTCCATTGCTTATGCGGAGCATCACGCACAACGGCAGTAGGTTCCATTCTTAAAGTCTTTGGTATGACTCGACCTGGGAATCGAACCCGGGCCTCCCGCGTGAGAGGCGGATGCTCTACCGCTAGATCAAACCCGCGGTCTCTATAAACGTATACATAGACCTAAATGGTATATTGCAATGTAAACGTACTAACGTATGTTTATGTACTGCTGTTTACGAAATGTAATCTTTAGTGGAGCAAAACTTGGAATTAGCACAAATCTTTTTTTCCCTAGTCGCAAGTAGAATTGGGTGTGCGTTAATTCAGAAGTCAGTAACAGCCAAACTTTTACCGTGCAGTTTTATATCCAACAGGGGCTTGATTATAGCAGGGAGATGTCTCACACAACCCCCTGATTCGAGTGATTGACAAAGTGGATAAAGTAAATAACAAGAAGGTTCATGGCAATGACAAGAGAGTTAAACGTGCGTGCGGAGCGCGCAGAAATTCGCATGTTGAAGAAACTTAAGTACGCAAATATAACATTGTGCGGGGTTATGAAATACGAAGAAGTATACGCCCATGGTGTGAACCACAAGGCTATGCTCAGAAAGGGTGAAGACCCCAGAGGCCCGTATTAAAAAGATAATAATCGAATCGAATAAGTTCAGTGGTGCAATGTCCACAGTGATTTTACATGTTTGAAAAGATATCAGACTAAGAGCTGGTAACTGTAAAGAACAAGTGTGTTGAATGGAGAGAATTAATGAAAAGGACTGAGGGCTCCATGGACCTTAAAAGTTAACTTTCGGAACATTAATTCCTAACGTTTTCCCGAATATTATTCTTAGGCATCAACAACTGGCGAGTGGAGTGCGCTGAAAACACACACTACTATCAAAGTTACCCAGATCCATTTGGGTTGGGGGTTTGGAGATGGAAGACACAATTTAGGTCTCCCTTGGCGATATTACTGTGGATTTGCTGTCATTCAGTTGTGAGGTAGGCCTATCAACAAAAAGGACTGGAAACACTGGGATACGAAAAAGCAAAAAAAAAAAAAAAAAAGAAAAGAAAACAAAAAAAAAAAAAAGAAAAGAAAAGAAAACAAAAAAAACAAAAAAAAAAACAAAAAAAAAACAAAACAAAATTAATATCACAATATCCACGTAATAGTTGAAATCAGCATGACGCTGTTTTCCTGAACATACATTCATCTAAAAACGTCCCATTGAAAACAATCTTATCAAAAGGGGCACGAACAGAAATCTGATTAGGCTGAAAATGAACCGGTGTGTTTCATTTTTAACCAAATCTAGTTAACGTTTAATCAAATGTAATGAATTTTTTGACAAGATTCTGGTTGCGTGTCCCTATGGATTGTATTGATTTTAGATTGTTGGAGCAACTCCCATGGTTGCCCGCTTGGCAGACGTGTACTATTCCTGCACCTATATTGGCTGCACTCGTAATACCAGAGCATGAGTATGTACGTCAAAACAGGAGTACATATTTGACACCTGCTATGAAGTTAACTCCCATAGTTGCATGGGATAGATATCCCCAATATGTACATTATTTTGAATACCCTAAATATGGAGTTGAATGTAATATTTGCCTGTGTATCTGACAGACTCAGTAACCATCAGACATGCATGCAGTATGTTGTAATAATTTGCTCTTCATGGTTAATACAGCTACACTTACTACGGTCGTTGACAAAAAAAAAAAAAAAAATGAGAGGGGTGAAAGGGATTCTGCCCCTCAACCAAAATACTAGGGACCATCATGCTTAATAGGCCTACATGCAAATGTAAGCAAATATTGCAGGTTTTGCCAACATACTAAAGGTATTCAGGGGCATCACTACCAGGGGTGTGTCAGGGGGTCCTATACCTCAGAAATTTTCAGTGTCCGTCCGTCGGGGAAATTTTGCCGTCTTTCGGAAAAAATTGCCACTTTGTTTTGCAATTCACTGACTTCCTTAGAAAAACTCTTTTTGGGGGCTACAGAAATGTCAGAAAATTTTATGATCACTATATTTTGCTTAGGGAATTGGAGTCGGGTGGAAATATTGATTCGACTACACTGACCAGAGACCGGCACCTATCTCAGACTTAACTGTCTTGGCAAACTGTTCTGTTTGTCGGGAAAATATTATATAATGTTGGGAAAGTAATCACAAATAAAGGGTTGTTATGTCAGTAACTGATCTCTATAACACTATTCCGAAAGCCATTGTCTTTTGAAGAAATCCAGGCTGTCATGAAATGGACACTATGTCCGACACTGTGAAATAAAAGCATTGGGAATGTGATGCAACTAATCCTGAAACTGCCAAATATTAAGCTGCTTTTCTGATAGGTTTTTTTCTTCCTTTTTCCTTTTCCACCCATTAAATTTAAAACTTCATTCGATTGGGTGCTTTTTTTGCACAGATTACCTTCGAAAGAGGGTTACGAGTTGACCTTTCTTGACCAAGGCATTTGTCATTTTGACGGGAATGTAACCCTTTTTTTGTCAGGAAATGTCCAGAACCCCCACACATTGATCCTTAGGGAAGCCCGTGTGTACTCCTGTCCTACCTGACTAAATTATTGGAGGGAAGTTTGTCTCACACACACCAATTTTATAGCGAATATTACCGCAGTTGACCAACTCTACGGGAGGATTGAACAAAGGTATTTCATTCCCAGCCGGAGAGGAAATGTACATGTGTGTCTACATTCGACTGTTTTTCAATCACTAAACATGCACTCTGAATAAAGATATGTGCCAGAAAAATTGTTTTTCATGATTTGTATGTCATCGGAAAGTCTAATACTCACACCAACATCAGCCATTATTACTAGTTTATTACGATTCGTTGACCAACTATTTGGGGAGGGGGACGAAGTGGTCCGTCCCCAACCAAATTATTGGGAGACCATGTCCCCCCGCGATCACTGCCCTTGTGCATAGGTCACCAATACAGGAGTAAACTTGGGGTCCCAAACAATCTAGATTCAAGGAAATCCACCTGACTTTAAGCATAAACTTGTAACTAGACTGTTGAGTCCACTATTTTTGAATCACCAGTTGGCCTACTGGAGAAATGTGGCATCTAAATCCTCTAGATTACACTTAGGAAATTGCACGTAAAATTGTTCCAGCTAGCCTGAATCTTTCACGAGCAGTATAATAGAGGTCGCTGGCCGCCAACTTAAAATTTTCCTCCAGGAGACCTGCCCCACTCCCACCTTGGTTACTGCATTGCTAATTTATCCAGTAACACTGCGGCTAAGGAAGACTCTGAAAATAACTTGTATCAGCTGTAAAGAGCATCATGTATGCTAACTGGCTGTCAAGAAGTCCACTGAGAATAAGGGCAAATGAGTGAACTACAATTTAATTTCTGTTTGGTGCTCTCTATTTTTATCTCCTTTCTTGAGACTGTGCCACTTTACATCAAATGGAAGTCCACATACTGCACAAATTAACTGCAGTGAAATTTTGCAGTACTGAAGCATTTTTTTCTTTGTGATTGTAAGTTTCAAACAATAATCAATTCCATAAAATATTCAATTTGTAATTCTGACATATTAAATAACAAATAATTCACACAACTTTCAACTTCCTCTACAATTTGACCTGAGATATCAAGGTGTATACTCAAAGTATGAAATGCAAAATAAAATGGTCAAAGGTCAGCTGCTGGAAATAAAAAAAGACCCCCCCCCCAACACACACACACAAGGTGTGAGTAACTGCATTTAAAGCCTCACCATTCTGTTGTCTAGGGAGGGTTTATCACGTTACCAAATCCACTGTCTATGGCCACTGCAAATGCCAGAAGCTCTGAAATGTACTTCTGTGGAAGATGGTGGTGGTACTATCTTTGCCAATTTTTTGATTTGATCATTATGTTGAACAATTCTCAAACTTCAGTTAATTGGGTTTATTTTTGATATATTGTAAGGGAAGGGTACGTTGTCTAAACAGAAGGCCTGACACTCCTCCCCCCTTCGGAAATTTCTGTTTTTGTAAGGTGGCTTACATGCAAAATGGTGCTATCTTTGACAAAGCTTTGAAATGATTACACATTGAGGAATTACCATTATTCAGTGATATTTTGGCTTGGGCATGGCACCTCTCCAGAGTTAATACCATGAGATTGGCTTAAGGCCTCCTGGAACTCCTGTGTAATCACAAAATAAGGACCTCAAGTATGATGATTTTAACTGACATCCAAATTACACTACAGGATAGCAAATAATGCACTTTACAAAAATTGCAGCTTTTCTAATTTGGACCAGGATCCAAATGAACAGCTTCTAATGGGGAATAACCGAGAGGGGAGTAGAGGTGTAACAAAAGGGATACAGGATGAATAAGCATATTTCATAATGTACATTCTCTGTAAATGCACTTAATGACCTTTGAATAAGTTTCACCAATGAGTAATATACTTCAAATCATGAACATCATGCTGTCCACAAAAGATTGCCACTCACCTCTTGGTGCACGCCTGAGGCTGCACTTGTACCTCTAGTTTTTGGAAAATAGTTTTCATCAGAAAAAGTCTGTGCATTGTTGTCCCAATAATGGTCATCAGGTATGGAATGTAAGCCTTGGGAATTGTGCGCTGAAATTTTGCATTACAATTTTTATAAAAGCCATACCCGTACCTTTGATCAAATATGTTATGGATGGTATTAAATAAGAGAACAGAAATGAACGTTAAAGCACATGGAACATGCAACGATTTTAAAATTTTGCAAGGATTTACCAACAACGTGATAGTGTGGGAATGACTTGTGATAGATAAAGGTTAAAACAGATCCATCACTAAGTCCATAGCACACCTCAGCCTACCCCCTATAGAAATTCATAGCTTATATGCCTTTAATAGCATTCATTTTAAAATATTTTTCCAAAAGTCAACTGGGGGCAGGTGCTCCTCATGCCCCCCACTACAGGTACATTAGTTCTCCCAGTCAGCTCCTCCTTCACCAGCAACAGCCTTTACTTTAACCTCTGAAACTGACCAAAGTAAATTAGGACAAAGCAGCTTTTCTTTTCCTTTTTTGCATTCCACATATTGGAAAAAGGTGTGAGAAGCACAGATCTAGTATCTGACATCAGGGTTGTAGCTACCTACGGTGGGCGGCGCTGGGAGGCTGCACCCAGCACTTGATATTCCCGCCCGGCAAACACACATCTCCCTGCCCACCACAAATCTGCCTACCGAGACTTAAAACTAGCCCAAGATTTACTCCCTAAAGTAAAATGAGGGAAAAATGAAAAATTAATGGCTGAAAATGGGGTAGATGCCATGGGGGTAGGGTGAGGTGCTTTCGCCAGATCAGACAATTACTCAGCACTCAAATTTGGCTAGCTACAACCCTACTTGACATAGTCTCCAAATGGTCTATACGTAACATTGACCATTCCGAACATTTTCGATCGGTGTTGATCAGTTTTCAAACTGCTGGTGCTCCAGTTATTAGTATACCTACTCCTTTCAAAGGGAGGAAAACTTACACACATGTATCCAACACACACTGACAGCTGTCTGCGATAAATAATGTCGCTTTTAAAGAGGGCACTGATGATATCATCCCTTATTTGTTTGTTCCTCCACAGTTCCGTTCCACATCTGAAACACTTGCATGTTTGTAAGAAACTGTATGAGTACACCACAACTGTCTCTTTGAATGCAGCAGCATTCATCCTGAGATGCCCATGACATACACCATGAAAATTCTAGTAGGTACTACTATTTGTCTTGCTTAGCTTTCTTCTTCACTTTTCTCATTCTTTCATAACGTATTGTGTCGCCCTCTAAATTTGCTATCTCAATGAGTCTCTGCTGGAAAGCTTGACACGCTCCAGGGACAGCATCAGTGTAAAGGTAACCTGCTAACAACAATAAAAGAAAACAGACGTACAAAAAGAAACACAAATTACAAAACAATCAAGAGTAGAAAGGTCCTTTGTTTAATACAATCAGTACATACTGAATGTACTCGATTTAGACTGAATTCAAAAGTAGTGTAAAGGGCAACAAATTTCACTCTTAACACTAAAACTTCTCCCTTCTAAATTTATTTCTAGCCCATCCTTCACTTTAAAAGAAAAACACTTGTCTATACTGCACCTCCTGGACAAAGGAACAATGGCCTGTGCTGACTCTTAATTGCTCAAGGCCATTTCCACACCCTGCTGTGTGTGAGCTGTCTGCTATATGGAGTGACTGCACAACTGACCTATCAGAGTGATGCTGTGATGCTGATCTTTTAAACTTTCCGACCAAAGTGGATTGTAATAGATGCATATGTAGGGTTGGTTATGCATCCACAACACTGTAAAGCTCAAAAGAACTGTCCAAAGCCACCATCATTTTTGACATGTTATAAAAACACCCTTCACTTATGGTGAACTTTACAGGCTTTTCAGTCATTACTCCTCACTTTAAATTGGGTAATGGCACTGTCAACACAAAAGTGTGAAGTGATGGTTCTGAACTTGAGTTCTAAGTGTTGTGCATATTGTATTTTAAACAAACCAAATTAGCTTTTTAGATAGCTATCCTTATAATAAAGTCATCCCAACATGGTCTAATTTAAATGCATAAGTACTTATGTACAGTTAAAAGCTTGAACGAATGGAGTAAGAAGCATTTTGTGGTATTGTACAAATGGAGTCACCCTATAAGCCAATTATGATACTCATACCATTCCTTTTTAGGAATTTTCACTGGTGGAACACTATTTAAGTTTATGACATACATTTTTGGAAGAGAAGATAAAAACTTTGCCAGACTATCTCCCAATGCAGACAAAAACTTGAAACTACCCAGATAGGAAGTAAATCACTACAAAGGAACAAAAACTCAGCAAGAGGCCCTCTAAAAGTTAGTTAGATGGAGTTTTATGGCCCAGTGTCCAACCTATTGGTTCAAGTCGAGCCGACCACGGCCTTTTTGCCAGTTGTGGCTCACTGGGTTGTTTTCCCTACTCCATTGCTAATATGCTGAGCACCAAGCACAACAGCAGTAGGTTCTATTTTTAAAGTCTTTGGTATGACCCGGCCGGGAGTCAAACTCCCGACTGCAAGACGGATGCTCTAACCACGCCCCTCTAAAAGCACTTGGGCTAGTGTATAAGCAATAACTGTCTGGTACACTTTCAAAAGACAGTACTTGTTGATGATTCAGTGCAGAGAATCAACATTTTTCATAGTATGCTGTGGTCCCAAAAAAGGGCTGTTTGTTACTCGTGAATGTGATGAATGAAAAGGGAACACCGCAAGCAATACAAAAAGCCATGAAAAGTCCAAACTCCATACCTTTTTTCTCTGTGCCTCCAGAGTAATTTGCACCATTGCGAATACGACCAGCTCTCTGTGGAACTGGCCTATTTTGTTTCTCCCTGCTGGATATCCCAACTCGGTATCCTTGAAGAGTTGTTGTAGCACCAGCTGTCCCTGTAATGCTGGCCAAAGGGGCACCGAATTCCCTAGGATTCCCATAACGGTATGATGTAGTCACTAAAGGGTGTTCATTTTTCTGAAAATATGGGTGTCTTGTACCAGGGCGGAACCCATTACGTGTTAATGACATATCAAGTGGAGGAAAATCTTCACAAAATAATCCTGGAAAGAATAAAGGAAATAAAAAATTTTATTAAAGTAACCCACTATTATGCAGACACAAGACACACAACAAATGTAACTACGATATTGTGATTGTAACCAACGATTAAAAAAACACGGGTACTGGGTGCTGAATAGAGGTTTAACACTTCAGGGTCAGGAAGCCACCTGGGATCATCGAGGATGAGGACCCTATATCAGATTGACTGTGGATGACAACCAGATTAAACCTTCTCTTTTGACTAGTTCTCTGAGGGTAACAAGGAGGGGGTGTACTAATCGCTCCCAATCCTGCTCCAGGGGCTAACACTTAACATCTCCATCCAACAGACATGAGTGTACCACCAGTCTTCAGACACTTTCACACAGGATGGGAGGGGTGAAGGCAAGGTTGTCACCAGGCCAAACTTAGTACCGGGTAATTCTTGAATGACCCTTGTTGTGATCACCCTCCTGGGATTTAGGGAAGGTGTGGATATTTTTCTACACTCTAAATTAATGCTCCACTGGCCGTCTCATTCTGAGATTAATGTTAGATCCAAATTTCTTTCAAAAATCGTAAAATTATAGTACCATTATAGGGAAAAATGCTGGGCGGAATGTTTTATTTTAACATGAGTGGCAGGCGAAATTCACCAGTCCTGGGCGGCGGGGCCGCCCAGCACCGCCCGGTGTCGTGACATCCCTGAGTGAGAGGTCCTTGATCTGCACCACTGCTCCACAGCTGAACAGAGCAAAGCTCAAGACTTCCTGAATCAGTGAACTTCCTGAAGCCAACAACTTCTTGAGCTGGACAACCAGATACTCAATTTTAATTTACCAATTCAAACCCCCTCAGTGACTGTGAACAGCTATGCTGAACAGGCAAATTTGAGTCCGCAGAAAAGTTTCCGATTGGTTCCATGTGAATTTAATCCTGGGACCTAGGACCTATAGAATGCAAGGCAGTGCACTCAGCCACCAAGCCAACTCGACCCTATAACCAGACTATGTCCTTCATATTAAAATTGTCTGGGTGGCAATTGTCCAGGTTTGGACTTTTTCAGCTGGAAATTGTTCCTGGGAAGTTGTTGGGAGGGGGGGGGGGGGTTGTGAGAAGGAAATTGTCCAGGGGCAACTGTTGGCGGCAGGGAGTTGTCGAAGAAGCAAAGTTCATAGTGAGGTATATGTAAATACATGGGTTTACAAATATCAGTTTTCCCATTGGGGGAGATTTTTACTCGGGCTTTTATTAAACAAGTAAAAATTAAGGTTAAAAGGGTTTTTCACCAAAAACAATGTAAAAAGAGAGAAAAACCTTACATGGCGTTTAATACTTAATTTAAATTATAACATCCTGTTTCTTTTTTTATGAGGCTGAAGGCTTGAGGTTACTTTTCCAAAATCAACCAGTGTTGTAGTGTGAGTACAGGACCATGAGTATGGGTGTGGGTACCAGGTCATGAGTACAGGTTTGGGCACGGGTACCAAGTCATGAGTATGGGTACAGGTCTGGGTCCGAGGAAAAAGTAATCATGACTACGGGTATGATACAGGGTCATGAGTAAGGGTATGGGTACGGGTACGGGTACAGGTACCAAGTCATGAGTGCAGTTTTGAGTACGGGTAGCAAGCCTTTACTGCATTACTATAATGATTGGATATTTGGACAGACTCAAACTCCCATATTGCTCTCCTTCCCAGAAAATTCCAACCTTGAAAAGTTTCCCATCAAGCCAATGCCCCGTGAACGAACCTGGCCACCACCCAGTGTATGTAACCCCAGAGCAACTTCCTCCATGGACAATCCAAAATTAACACACAAAATGACCTATACAGCCTATTATAGTCGATTAAGTGGGGGAGGGGGTGTGTGTGGGCAAATCTAGAGGATACAAGGATTCAAAGTAGGATTCAATTTTCAGTGGAGATGTTTGTCAGATTTAGTAATTTGGCTGGATGGAAATAGTGTGGTGGGGAATGGGCCCCCTGCCCATACTAAAATTGTGTATCTGGGGGAATCGTGTAGATACCATTAGAAACTGCTGACTATGCTAAAACACCAGTCAGCTAATGCACGACTCAGATTTTCCTGCAGAGTGGACTCTGTTCGCTCAATCTCTCTTTTAGGTTTCCCACACCAGGGATAGCCTATGACTGCCAGGAAATATGCCGCTCAGCCTACTACGTAGGCAATACATTTAAGCATACTGTAGTAGCTTGAGAAGTTGCACTAGAAATATGCACATGTAAACAAACAAATGACGTCACTCAATTGTGACTGCTACATGTGGTTGGCAAGACCCATAGAAATTAAAGTAAGGGAGAATGCTGACACAGTGCGTCACTGCGTGTTTAACCAGTGATGCCACGGAAATTGTGAGGGTGCTCCTGCCATACAGCAAAAAGCTAGTTGACTGGCGTGTCTCTGTACGTACAGTGTGCATTCAACTTCAGAAGTTAAATGTCATTTTATCCATTTTTGGAAAGATGAGGAGGATTTTTCACAACAGGTATAAATCATGTGCCTTAAGTGTTATGTTTCATACACCTTACTTATAAACATGTGGTTTCTCCTCCAATAGCTGGGGCAAAAGCAACGACATGATGTTTGTATTACATGCCATTGCTTTGTTGCCGTACTGAGAGTCAAATCAATGCCTTCAGTCCAGATCGCCAGATGTCATTCTCCCTTGCTTTTATTTCTATGGTAAGACCACAGTCGTCTGCACACAAATACTCAGCGTGCTACACACTGCACTGTAAGTGTATGTACTACAGAGTGACTATGTGGTATAATTACATACTGTGGGTCCCACAGCTCACTTTTTCAGCTGACATGTGATCGGCTTGGTTTGTGCAGGGAGCTGTTACGGAAGGAGATAAAGCACCTCATCCAATTTCATCTATCAGACAATATGCATTGAGAGTACTTTAATCCTTTGTGTGGGAAGAGACTTTGACTGACAGGTCCTTAGTTCCTCTTCTAAGTTTGTTTGACTTAACCCTCCTAATGAGAGTTTGATCCTTTCATACTAACGTAATCCCCAAACAAAGACCTCATAGTGACAATGGTTTGAAGTCATCTGCAATGCGGACAAGAGTGAAATCTTCGTCAATCTTTTAGTGTAAATGACTGGTAATGCACTTTTAAGTAATCAGATTCCTTTATTATTCTAATTTTTTCTCTTAGTTAGTAACATCTCTTTTCAGCAACGAACAGAAAGTCTAACTTTTGCATCTGAAATTTGAAAAAGATTACGGATTGTTCCTGAAACAGTGACACATGTGACCATGATCTATAACTTATGTAAAACTCTGCTGAACCCATCAAAACAGTGAGCACTAGCGTACAGTAATACAATATTTTTTTATTTCTTTGACGACTGGCAATATTATATCAATGGGTGAAATCATGCCAACAAGTATACGAGGTCTAGCAGACGATAAGAACTATTATCATAACTCCCTAATCCCTTTTAAGTGGTCCAAAATTTTCAAGAGCACAACAATTAGGAGCTTATTGTCGGCAAGCCTGATAGTTTCAAAGGAGAGACAATTACTTTATCTCCTTCCATAACAGCTCCCTGGTTTGTGGTAAGCTGTTTTTATTATTCAAGATCCATCTTTACCAATGGATTATTATTTCTTGAAATAAAAGAAACTGTGCTAGCTCATTCAGAGCGTCAATTGATTTGTCAACAAACTAGGTTCATAAAGTTGCCATGCACCAATACGTAGACGACTCATTTTGGTTAACATTAGCCTAACATTATAGTCACTGTAATTTTGTAAACAGTATTTCCGTTAAGGGGAATGGAATGATCTAGTCTATGGTTTGAGCTAATGGGCATGAACTGCAGTCTTATATTTTAGTCTGCATGTTATGCAGTCCTATAGTATAGGTGGTACAGTACAGTATTACCTAGTCCTCAATCAGGCCCTACACGCTACGCTCCATTTATTTGTGCCGTGTAGTAGTCTAATGGAGCGTAGTATACTGGACACTGATTAAGGGCTAAGTAATACCAACCGTCGGGGCCAGCTAGTTCTATAGTGAAATGCTTAAACAAACAGCTATTTCTTTAATGGATCTTTTGGGATTCTGTGACCAAGAAGCGTTGTTTTCCTAGGAAATATTGCAGTATTTGCTGGAATACGAGTTAATTTTATCACAAAGAAGAGTTTCCAGCTGGGCTTTGTAACAATAATTTTAGCCAAATTTTCCTACAGCCTGGAAGAATGGAAAATTAGCAGTCAGAATACTTGCCTGAAATGTGCACCAAAAAAATCACATCTTTTTCGACATTTACAGCAATATGACTAACAGAAAAAATAGGAAAAATATCCTGAAGGAGGGGGTGGTCTCCCAGCCTATGCCTGTCCCATATTCCTGGAAATGGTACCTTCCATGCCTTACAAGTTGCATAATATTAACAACCTATATTTTAAATTGTCACGAATTTATTCAGATCCATGTGATAAAAATTTGTTTTGAAAATTTCGGGGGTGGGGGGGGGACCTGCTGCTGTTCCCCATCCTCCCTGCAGCGCGGCCGCTGTGCACGGCCATGGACATTTATAAGCAGTGTTCAAACTTTAATTTAAACCACCCACTGTACAATATGAATATGTACATGCACTATACCAAGTATGAACACCAAATATCACTGTATTTTGCCAACCAGTGCTACAACAACTGACATAAGCAGGAGTCCAGTTCATAACAAGAAAACGCAGTCACCCCAATCAGAATACCTTTTCTCCTTTATGAATGGCTTGTTTTGATTATGTGATGATATTTTTGTTAATGAATTGTTAAATTCATGGAAAGTAACTCCTTTCTTTACCTCTTGTTTGTAACAGTTATGTTAAAAAAACATCTTCAGAGGTACTTGTCAGGCAAATAAGAGAAGATCTGCATGAGTTTGCTGATTTTTCAAAGCAATTTTGAGACAACTGCCTATTGCCTTTAAGAGGGAATAAGAAGTTGCACCAAATTTATTTTGAAAAATCAGCTGAATCTTTCAAATCTTCTCTTATTTCATTTTCAAGCATATTAAATAGTATTTACAAGTATTAACACTGAATATAATAGGTAACATACTTAAGGAGTTATTCTACATTAATTTAACAGCGTGATAACAAAAAGTCACACGTATGATTAAAAAGAGCCATTCATGAAATAGAACACCCATAGGTACACCAATTAAAATTGGAGTGACTGCATATTTCCTTTAAATAAAGAGTCTAGTACTGAGGCACATGGCACAGTAAAACATTAAAACTTTAACATGCCTTTGAAGTAGTTGACAGTTGAGTAGTTTGTAATTTGGACAATGAGTTTGAGTACAGGCCCATGAGTACGGGTACCATGGCATGGGTATGAGTATGGGTACAGGTACCAGGTCATGGGTACGGGTACCAGGCCATGAGTAAGAGTTCGGGTACGAGTACGAGTATGGAAACTTATGAGTACAACTACAACACTGGAATCAATGCTATTGTTTGTAGCTTTATAGCTTACTACTGTATGGTACTATTTGAGTCATGTGAGATACACTGAACAACTTTTGCTTATAATATATTCTTGCTCTCATATTTTCCACTGATCTAGGTAAAAGTTAAAAAAAAAAAAAAAAACACGGACTGTCTGGAAGTTTTCACTCACTCCATATGAAATAAGGATTGAGATTCACAATGGGATTTATCTTTCATCCCTCTCCCCCCCCCCACCCACCCGGACCTCTACTACCCCATGAACACACAAAATGGAAAAAGTGCATTCAGGTGATTGATTCAAGGGTTGTGCGGAATAAACAAGGTCTCATATTTGTGTTCCAAAACCTGATGGAAAAGGAAAGAAAACCTCACCAAAAACTGAGGTTTATTATTTCATTTCCGACATGATTGTAATCTATCAAAGATTTACACCTAGATTGTTTTGTTCAAAATGAAACTTCTACCCACCGTTTTCTTTTATCACCTTACAGGATCAAAATTATGCATTCATGGAATATTTAACAAAAAATAACAATGGTCCAGAGTGCTGAGTCAACTGACTTTAATTAAGGAATAAAGCGCATTTGGCAGACTATTATTGTCTCATAAACCGTCAAGACTCCAAATTTGGCAAAATAATGGATGAGGCGATGCCTGGTTCATTATTTTGCCAAATTTGGGAGTCGAGACGGTTTATGAGACAGTAATAGTCCAAAATTCGTGGTTTACTCCTATTCTACCACCCAAAATGTGTGAAAAACTTCATTTTTAACAGTTTCCAATGTTTATTGACTGTGTGTTATGGAATAGCAGGTCAGTGTTCAACCAATCAGAATGCAGTATATCTGTTAGGTTCACTCTCCCAGCTGGTATATGACCAGTTCATGAGGGTTGCCCTGAAGACAGAAGGTCTGTCAAGCGAACATCCTCGACGCCTTTCCCTGGCCTTCTGCTAAAAAGAGAAGCCACCTGGAACAGCTGCTGGTGACTAGCTCCTCCCCCAGTGACCAGAATGACTCGAGGGGCTCTGGGACTGGTGGAACCTAGAATCAGTACGTGGCTCCTGCCCTATTGGAATGGTGGGAGCTCCCCTCCCGGGACTGGCAGGACTGGATGTCCTGCAACACAGGTTCGGAAGCCGGAGCCTCCAAGTCTGCGCCAATCCCTGGAGCCGTGGCTCCTGGGACTGACGGCTGGCTACCCCACGGTGCTTCCATGTGGAGTGTCAGGGGAACCCGTGGCTCCTTGGATCCTCTGTGGAACCTGGTCTCAAGATGGCGCCGGAGAACCTGCAAGGTCCGACGGAGAAGAAGGGGTGAACTCTAGGCTCAGATCCTGGCTCTGAGAAACCGAGGATCCAAGCTCTGGAGCCAAAGCTCCAGAGTTTGGTGGGACCCTAGTTACCAGAGTGCTCCTGTCTACAAACCTGTTGGGGGGCACTGCCTTCCAGGCTCACAGATGGCATGACGCTTGCACTAACTGCGGAGGCAGAGTCGGGGACTCCGGCACCAGGCTGTCCACCCTTCTAAGCCTTGGTACCTTCTCCACTCTTTTTCTTCTTCTTAGCCTTAGTAGAGCCTTAGATCCACTTCCCAACTGTTTGGTCGGGACCTTACCTTTTGAGGACCTCTTACCCTTCCCAGAGGAAGGAGGGGCTAAACCGGAGGGGCTGGGGCTAAGGGGTCTGGGATCATGTCGAACCATGACTGGAGCTTGTCCCTGCAGGCTTGCAGCCAGGAGTCGATCCCCTGCCACTGATACACCAAAAAGCCCATGCAGCACTAGCAGAGGTCATGCCTCATGCAAGTTCGGCATGCCGGGCAGACAGAACGTGGATCCCAGCCTTCCCCAGACGGAATTGCAAGCACAGTGCACAGCAGGCCCTGTCCCCCATGCCAAGGCAGGTAAAACTACTAAAGCTCATGAATAACACACTTACAATGAAGCAGAATCAACTCTTAGGATTATTAAGAAACCAGAATGCAAAAATGCATTGAGGTTTCGATGATATATGTTCTATTCCAAATAATGCCATGATGTCCCATATCTTTCAGTCACTGGTCAAAATTTCCCAAGAATTCCCAAGATCGTCATCTGGGCTTACGAGAGGTCAAAAAGCAAAATTTCCCAAGAATTCCCAAGATAGTCATCAGGGTCACCAAAGGACAAAATGCAAAATATCCCAAGTATTCCCAAGGCCTAACGTTACAGTATAGCCTAGAGGCTATGCTAAATACTTGGCAAGGCCCTAAGTAACATTAGCCTAGGTCTAGCCTAGTCCTCAGTAAAGGCCCGTGTATAGCCGGTCGCCGATAGCTCCCTATACACGGTCCTTACTCCGACTCATTGAAAACCTGGGGTCTTCGACCAGCACAGTGCTGGTCGAAATTGATTTTCTTCTTAGTGCAAAGTTAGGACCTAAAGTCTTAATAAACTACCATAACTTTTCCTTTCCATGTCTTACACTTATATTGCAGTTGTTTTTTATCACTTTAAACCTCGGTAAAGTTCCGAAAATTTGAAATAAAATCATCAACTTGGCCGCTTCTTAACAATTTACTGTAGCGCTCGAAATATTTGTTGACATCTGAATGCCGTGTGTGTAACATTGTGACGTCACACACAACATTTTGATTACTGTAGTTCCTATGCATACACATGGCAACTGCCTCTGCAGGTATTCTATACTGACGTAATGACATAGCTTATTAGCATACTGTTGTAAACAAAGTTCCAAAGTCACACAGTAAATTTTACAGAGCGAAAAAGTTGCTGATTTCATTTCATATTTTTGGCACTTTCCGGAAATTCTCGGTGATCCAGAACAGCTGCAATACTCTTGTAAGATCTGGAGAAGAAAATTCCTGGTTGTAAAGTAGGATTTTTCTTTCAGAATTTGCTGTGAGAAGACAGAAAATTTCAACCATTACACAGACGGCCGATCCCCCCCGCTATTTTCAATGGTCGGTGTAAGGACTGTGTATAGAGAGCTGTAGGCGAACAACCACAGTCCTTTACTGAGGACTAGGTCTAGCCTATAGGCCTAGCTATAAATATAAATCTAGCCTAGGCCTATGCACAGCTGGTCACAGAAATCTCTCTGTAAATACTACAAACTTAGATGATGGGTACCAACATTTGACCACAGGCAGTTCTAACGTTATATAGTACATACATATATATAAATAGACTACTTATATATAGGCCTATGTATGTACTATATAACGTTAGAACGGCCTGTGCATTTGACAGGCAATAACTGCTTTGACTAGCCCTAGCCTAGGCCATAGCTATTACAGTAACCTAGGGCCTAGGCCTACCTCTAATAAGTAATATCAGCCCATACATACGGTACTACAATTAGGCTAGCCTGTACTGTGGCAGTTAGGCTAGGACTTAGTCACAGGACTAGGACTTTGTCTAGGCCTAGCCCATAAACCTGGAACTCTGCATTAGATTTATGTACTGAGTCTAACGTTATTGTGTGTGTAGGCTAATGTTTGTTGTTGGTTCTGTAACAACACTTAGGCCTAGGCTAGGCCCTAACTGTTAGGCCTACGCCACAGGCGCTCGGTACTAGTATAGGCTGGCCAACACTATACATATATATAACACCGTGTTATATATATGTATAGTGTTGGCCAGCCTATACTAGTACCGAGCGCCTGTGGCCAAGGCCTACGTTAAAACTTGATCTGCCTGGTAAATTTTCCACTAAAGTTACTCATACTACTCTGCTACTCTGAAGAGGAGCCATATTACAACATACTGTGATATTCCTGCTGTAATTTTTATTATTCCATTTCTTCGTGCTATTTTTCCAATTCAGTTACAGTCAAATCTAACATTAACGTTGGGCTACTCAGCCAGCTCAACAGACCTTGGCAGGAGTCTGTCACTGCACTCAGAAACTAGCTTTTAACACAGTTTTTGATTGGTTGAAAGTGGATCTGTTTACAACTAATCAACCAATGATATGGTAGCTTATGGAATGTCATGGATCTGCTGCAAACTATCTACTGATTGGTTTAAGATCAACTTGTTGACAAAAATTTAACCAATAACATAACAGCATAGATTACTGGGCTCAAATAAATACACTACAGTACTGTACAGAAAAGTGAAATACTGTAGTCTATTCTCAGTCTTTTGATATGTTGGCTAAAGAATAATAAAGTTCGTGAAAGGACCTATTTACTCATTCAAAATTTGGATTATCAAGGAAAAATCCGTATTCCCATATTTACAATGATTTTCCGTACTGAATATGGAAAATCCGTGCTGGTTGGGAGCTCTGTCTCAGGGTTTGACCCCCCTGGTGACCCCAGATGACTTTTGACCCCCACCAAAAATGATAGAGTTCTTCCTCTTACAGGGTTCCCACTCTTTTTTTACATTATTTTTTCATTACTTTTTCATGACTTTTCAGGACTTTTTATTGAACTTTTTAAGGACTTCTTAAACTAATGTTGACCAGAAAGGATTTAAAAGTATAGTACTAAATTGGGATAACCATCTCTTATATCATTTGAGTCTATCTTGCAACTTTATGAACAGTACGGAACAGCTCATCAATAGAGCCACTGATTTTAAGCTTCATAAATAACAAAATTCCCTTTTCAACTTTCAAAACTTCGGAAAATACCATTTCAAGCATAAGCACCTGACTTCGCAATGAATGGGTGCTTGGTTCATTTCGCCCTGGACCCTTATTTCCTGAATACCCTGAAGGTACTACTATCCAAATATAATTATGTCAAACTATCAACACTGTACAAGAGAATCTGCATAAGCAATTTGCAAAAATTTATAAAAAGGTACGTCCAGGCATAAGGCCCACATGAGAACTTAGAGCCCCCCCTCCAAAAAAAAAAACATTAACAGATCACTAACCAAGCATCATTATGACAGAATGTCAGCTCTAACATTACTGTAACTGGAGGAGCGGATGATCATTTTGCAATCTTTTCACAAAATGGACCCTTGGGTACATCTTGGGCCTTGGACCCAAAATTTCTGTATGTACCCTAAAAGAATCAGTAACAGAGCATCATTATGACATATTATCAACATACTGCGAGACAATTTGTAGGCCCGGAAAGCATTTTGCAGAATTTCATAAAATAGGCCACTGGGGCCCACATAGGACCTTGGACCAAAATTCATGACTACCATAAAGAGATCACTAACCAACCATCGATAAGACAGGCTGTCAACTCTGTTTAAACATTAAAGGCAAAAAAGTTAATCACTTTGCAGTATTTCACAAAATGGACCTTAGGGGCCCATCTTGGGTCTTGGACCTAAAATTCCTAAACACCCCAGAGGTACCTCTAACAGAGTAACATTATGACAAACCATCAACATTGCACAGGAGAATCTGTTGGAGAAGGAGCATTTTAAAAAATTTCGTAAAATGAGCCATAGGGCCCACATGGGACCTTGGACCATAGATTCCTGATCACCCTAAATGGTCCACCACCTAGGAAACATTGTGCCCAAGTTTCAAACATATCCATGAAAGCATGTGGGAGGAGTGACATTCTACACAATTGTGAACAGATAGATCTAGACAGAGTAATGTTATCACAATACAGTAGCTCACACCAGATCCTGGTGTGAGCTACATGTAATAAAATTGATGAATTTTACATTTTGGGCAGAAAAGTAACTTTCTTGGTCAAAGTCATCTTATCCAGTGGAAATTATGTTGAAAAGAAGTGCTTAACACACCTGGTTACAATCATGTAGCCAGCGGATACTTGTCACACACAAGTGACCTAACCTAACACACTATAGGCAGAATTGGAGCCTATACCGACAAAATTTTCCCGATTTCGGTAAAGTTCTTACTTTTTTTCTGATCGTAATTTTAAAAGATTTTGATGATTTGGAGGTGAATTTGCCACTATTTCGGAAGGAAAAACGTCTGAATATGTCTTTGATGAATGCAAACATTCATTTAACATGGTCTGGGGCAACAATACTCCATTTCCTGTCATAAAATTTATATGTATCAAGAGATTGATAATTTTGCTAAATTCTGTAAAGTTTGGTGCAGTAAGTTAAATTCCATTTTTGCGATCGTAAAAAATCGGCGGCCCTACATCAAAACTGCTTCAACAGATATATTTTTGTTAAAAACACAAGAAAATTCATGACTTTTCAGGACCACAGACCATTTTTGGTGAAATTTAAGTACTTTTCAGTCCTGAATTTTGAAGCATCAAAATTTAAGGACTTTTCAGGTTTTTAAGGACCTGTACGAACCCTGTCTTACTATAAGGCATCTAAATACAAGGTATGAAATTTATCCAAGCTTCCTACCTCGAGATATTGAGATAAGTCGATATTTGAGAACTGTCAGAGCTTTCTTTCTTGAGATATCATGTTAACATGGTTTTCAGAGTTTGACCCCCGGTGACCCCAGGTGACCTTTGACCTCCACCAAAAGTGAAAGGGTTCTTCCTCTTACCATAACGCATCTATGTACCAAGTTTGAGAACTGTAAGAGCTTCCCTTCTTGAGATATCGTGTTAACAAAGTATTCAGGGTTTGACCCCCGGTGACCCCAGATGACCTTTGACCTCCACCAAAAATGATAGGGTTCTTCCTCTTACCATAACGCATCTACATACTAAGTATGAAATTCATCCAAGCTTCCTACCTCAAGATATTGTGTTAACAATGTTTTCAGGTTTTGACCCCTGGTGACCCCAGGTGACCTTTGACCTCCACCAAAAACAATAGGGTTCTTCCTCTCAATATGGGGCATCTATGTACTAAGTTTGAGAACTGTCAGAGCTTCCCTTCTTGAGATATCGTGTTAACGAAGTTTTTAGGGTTTGCCCCCGGTGACCCCAGATGACCTTTGACCTCCACCAAAAATGATAGGGTTCTTCCTCTTACCATAACGCATCTACATACAAAGTATGAAATTCATCCAAGCTTCCTATCTCGAGATATTGTGTTAACAAGGTTTTCAGGTTTTGACCCCCGGTGACCCCAGGTGACCTTTGACCCCCACCAAAAACAATAGGGTTCTTCCTCTCAATATGGGGCATCCATGTACCAAGTTTGAGAACTGTCAGAGCTTCCTTTCTTGAGATATCGTGTTAACAAAGTTTTCAGGCTTTGAACCCCGGTGACCCCAGATGACCTTTGACCTCCACCAAAAATGATAGGGTTCTTCCTCTTACCGTAACGCATCTACATACAAAGTATGAAACTCATCCAAGCTTCCTACCTCAAGATATTGTGTTAACAATGTTTTCAGGGTTTGACCCCAGGTGACCTTTGACCTCCACCAAAAACAATAGGGTGCTTCCTCTCAATATGGGGCATCCATGTACTACATTTGAGAACTGTCAGAGCTTTCTTTCTTGAGATATCATGTTAACATGGTTTTCAGAGTTTGACCCCCGGTGACCCCAGATGACCTTTGACCTCCACCAAAAATAATAGGGTTTTTCCTCTTACCATAATGCATCTACATACTAAGTATGAAATTCATCCAAGCTTCCTACCTCAAGATATTGTGTTAACAATGTTTTCAGGTTTTGACCCCTGGTGACCCCAGGTGACCTTTGACCTCCACCAAAAACAATAGGGTTCTTTCTCTCAATATGGGGCATCTATGTACTAAGTTTGAGAACTGTCAGAGCTTCCCTTCTTGAGATATCGTGTTAACGAAGTTTTTAGGGTTTGACCCCCGGTGATCCCAGATGACCTTTGACCTCCACCAAAAATGATAGGGTTCTTCCTCTTACCGTAACGCATCTACATACAAAGTATGAAATTCATCCAAGCTTCCTATCTCGAGATATTGTGTTAACAAGGTTTTCAGGTTTTGACCCCTGGTGACCCCAGGTGACCTTTGACCCCCACCAAAAACAATAGGGTTCTTCCTCTCAATATGGGGCATCTATGTACCAAGTTTGAAAACTGTCAGAGTTTCCCTTCTTGAGATATCGTGTTAACGAGCAAAGTGTCACAAACACACACACACACATACACACACACACACACCCATACACACACACGCACATACACACATACATACACATGCCATCATGACCGCATAGGTTTCTCTTTTCATCGAAACCAAAAACAGTAAGAGTTGTAAATACTAGAAATACAAAAGTACAATGCTACGAAAGATAGGTACCTAAGCAACCGGGATTCCACCCTGACACTGGCATAATTTTTCTCCGTGCAATGGGCCCCCGCAAAAAAAGAATGAATGACATAAAAACAAAACAAAACAACCCCCTAAAAAAGTGAAGAAACTGAAATAAATATGATGAAAAGACACGTTCCACAAAAATTGGTGTCAGGGGGAATCATAAGAAAAAAATTATTAAAAGCAAACTGTGATGGAGCTTCCTTCTCAGGTTTTTTGTTTTTGTTTGATGGTGTGAAACCTACGCTTTATATAGCCTGCCACCAAGCGGGACAAAGCAGGACCAAAAAATGCCCTGATGACTTCTCGCATGGGTGAAGTTGTTGAGGCAATGCATGGTGATGTGGAAAGACAGCGGGAACTATTTATGTCGTGTGTGACACTGCGGGACATTGTGAACAATGCGTAAACAACACAGCCTATGCGAAAACGAGTAGTGCTGTTGCATGTCAATGTGTGCAATGCTGCCCATTTTTGGCTGCACATTACATAGACAGTACGTAACTTATGCATGTACAGTGAGCAAAAAGGCTGCAAGCACGATTTTACGCTCCGCTGTAGCACCCAAATGGCATGTCTTGCCACAACGGATTGCGCGGCATTGCGAGGACAAAATTTGTGTTAGTGTCAGGGTGGCATAAGGAATACCTAGGAATCCCAAGGCCTTACAAGGCGAGAGGTGATGACCAAAAGGTACAATGCTACAATACGAGTAAATATAATATCATACAACAGGATCGCTCCACAAAGGGGAGAGATACCAGTAGCACGTGCAAAGGCACAAGGCTACACAGTAACGTACACAGTACACGATAGGCTAATAAGTCTAAGCTAAGTAAGCGAAGGTGGAAAGGTGGAAAAACCTTCCCCCCCCCAAAAAAAACCAACAACCAAACCTCACAAGGAAATGGAAATGTGCTTAAAGGGAGTGTAATATGATACAGTAATAACTGAAGGACACTTTTAGCATGATATCCAAGTTGGTAGAACTGTAAAGTTGCGTGACTTTGACAACCCAAAAGCGTCCAAGACAACAGCTTTCCAGCAGAAGGAGAATACAGGCAAGCTGTCAGCCAAAATAGCAGACATAGGGGGCGCAGAGTCAGAACTACTCCAGCGTAGCGCACGAAATTTACGCAAATGAGATGTAGCAAGGGGTAAGTATATGTCAGCTACGTGAATTGCAGGATTCTCAACAACGGATGGATAGAGGTGGTAGAATAACTGGTATATACCAAACTGTTTTGTCTATCTCAACCCCCATGCCCCTTCAATAGAAACAATTCCTGAGGCTACAGTTGTTTCAAGTATAGCACTTATCAACAGCATATACCTGTAACACAATGTGCATGATATTTTCTTTATTTCTGACTTGACTTTCATCTTAAAAAGTAAATTCAGACTGATACAGAATACTATAATGACAACTGGAGGTAATGTATAGCAGCAAATTATAGATGTCCACCTTTGACTTAACAGATAAGTTCATTTAATCATGCAGTTTATGGACTGTCCAACAGTACTATAGTTATAGGGGAGGTAAGTAGGAGTGAAATAAATTAACCCATTTTTCTATTTTTTTTTCTTGAATCAGGGAAAAACTGGGGGTTTCCCCATAAAAATCCAACAGTCCTGAATAAGATGTCTTACAGAGATAAAATTAGTTTTTAAGGTTGAGAGGACTGAGAAAATTTAAATAGACTTGTTCATACTTTCAAAGCAACAATCCCAAAAACATTTACCTTCTAAAACTAATTAACTTGGTATGAATATGGGCAGTGATGCAAAGAAAAAAGACAATTATGCATTACGTAGAAATTCTATGAAGTAGATACTGTGGCCAACAAGAGCATACTCAAATACAAAACTGGATGCAAATACGATCACCCCACTCTTAATTAGCATACCAACCTTTTAAGCTTTCATGACATTTAAAATATTTAAAGGTGTAATGACATGCAACCCCTGCCCCCCCCCCCAATGGTTTAACTCTTAAGTTAAAGGATAAAACTCCTTTACAGGGGGAATTACTTCAATATCTTGTACAGTCCTATAAACACCATCATCTCATTCTTAATTAGCATACTTTGAGGTTTCGATGGCATTACAAGTTTTGAAAGATATAATGAAATGATATGCAACTGCCCTTCCTCCAAGAGCTGTTTTAATTCTTAGGTTGAAGCATAAAACCCCTTTTATAATGAAGGAATTACTTCAGGGCAGGTTCAAGGTGAATGTAAAATTTGGGTCAAAACATGAAATATACAGAACATAGTCATGGGATGTATGACTGGATAGCTAATAAGCTTTATAATTTTAACATGGTATTTAGAGAACAAAAATATACCAAATCAGTCAAAATTTACTACAGGTAAGTTTAGAGATAAAGCAGCTTTTAGGAAGGAGATATGTCATTACACCTTTAAAAATTTTAAAAATCATGAAACCTAGATCTAGGTTGGTAAGGTACTTAAGAGTGGGATGATTGGTGCTCGTAGGACTGCCAATTTCTGGTCTTTTTACTGCAAATGTCAGAGAATTACAGGGATATTTTCAAAAACATATAAAATGATTTAACGACATAACCTTTTGAAACTGGTAGTCACAGTTAATACAAAGCACACTATGGCCACATTTCATCCTCAATGTGTTTTACTTGTTAATTAGCAGCAATAACTAATTGCCTAAATTTGTCCCTCCATTACCAAAAACTTAATAGTTTTTCTGTCTCAGTTACTCATAAAACAAAAATTAAAAATTTGTCTAAAACAGGTTCTAGGGACATACCTACTGGAACTGTACTAACCAATGTCAAATCATGTCCTTTGGTTCCTTTTATGCTAGAGACTTTACAACAAACAGTGTCCTTCCATTACCAGTAATAATATTAATAATGTTAAACTGGTTTACAAAGAGAAAACAAGTACTGGTAGACAAGAAAAAGCATAAAATTAAACCAAATAAAACCACTAATAAAATTAGATAAGGAAGTAAAACTAAAAAAGATCCTAAAATATTTAAGCACCAAATTACGACATGAAAATTATTGAAAACTAATTAAGCTAAAAGTGTGAAAAAAAAATTAACAATTAAAAACTTCCCTATAAAGATTAGTTTTGAAATTGACTATAAAAGTCTTTACACAAGTACAGTTTTTTAAAAACTCTGGTAGTTTGTTGAACAAAATTGGTGCCATTACTTTAAAATTTCTTTTCCCATAAAATACTGTCCCATCATTAATACCCCTGGCATAAGATTTATCAAGGAGAAACTTACAAGATCATAAGGTGCAGATTGGTTGATAAATTTTCCATAAGTCACTTAAATAGGAGGGGGCTAAGCCATTAATTATCTTATAAGTTAGTAAAAGTACTTAAATTTGATTCTTTTCCCTATAGGTAACCAGTGTAGCTCCGCTAAAATATTTGTGACACTGTCAAACTTGAATGTATGAGTGACAATTTTTGCAGCCACATTTTGGATTAATTGCAATTTCTTAACATCAACGTCATGAACTCCTATAGTAAATTGTTACAATGATCATAAATTTTGGAAGTACAAAAGTGTGAATTAGTTTTTGTGATGAATTTTGGTCCAGATATCTGCAGATTTTTCCAATTTTATACAAACCCAGGGAGGCCGATTGACATAACTTTTTAACATACTCCCAAGTTAGATGATTGTCAAAATATACGCCAAGATTTTTTATACATGACGTCGTATTAACTGTGGAATCACCAATTCTAAGGCTTTCAACGATAGGGCACTCTGAATGCCCATCCTGTGAAAAACAAGAACTAACTAATACAACTTCAGTTTTTAGTCATTCAACAAAAGCAAATTGTCCCTCATCCACATCCTGATTTCATCGATACATAATTCCAAATTTCTGTCCACATTAGACGCGCAATTGCTAGTGACGTATAATTGGGTATCGTCCGCATACAGCAGATGACAGACCATGCTTGGCAAGGACATCTTCCAATGGGGCTGTGTATAACGTGACGAGCAAGGGGCCTAATCCGGAGCCCTGTGGGACACCGCAGGCCAGGACGCTAGAACTAGACTCAAATCTGTCAATGAGTATTATACTTTTGAGTTCTACTGGGTAAGACTGAAACCAGTTAATTAACACAACTCTCGAAACCCCAAACCGAGTTTTAAGTCTATTGATCAAGACACCCTGGTCTATGGCATTGAACGCGGCACTCTAATCCGATGATATGAGTATGGTATAAATTCCTCACGATCAAGAGCAGAGACCAATGTCAGTATGACTTTCTATAAAGCAGTTTCTGTAGAAAATTTCTCATGGTATGCTGACTGACATTTAGCATAGAGAAAGTGATAGGAGGGATGATCATTTAAAGTGGTTGCAGCTAATTTCTTGATAGATTTCAAAAGGATAGGGAGATTGGAAATAGGTCTGTAGTTACTAAGAACATTTGGATCTGCACTTAGTTTCTTAATGAGTGATCGGACAACAGCGTGTTTAAGTCCATCCAGGCCAAATTCCACTTACTTTTCCTGAAAATATTTTTCTGCCGAGAGTGGCTGTGGTGTGATCGAATTATGTGAGTAATGCTGTGTTTAATGCTCATTTACTGCACAAAGATTGCTGGTTTTTCATGGTATATGGTTCCAGTTTTCTTGGAATAGTGCAGGAATGTAACAGAGTCCAGCTAACTCGATTTGATATTGATTTCCATGGCATACCATTCCAGGCCAATCCCAAGTCCAGTACCCTCCAATTCCAAGCCAATTCCAGGCAAATCCTGGCCATTTAACCATTAAGCATAGCATGCAAATATACTTTTAATAACATTTTCAAGTAGATTTCATCGAAAAGGTCTTTTCAGAGGTCAATTTCATACTGAGTCTCCTAACTCTGTAATTTAGTTGACTGTGTGTGACCATTCACATATGGAACTTTGCACAAATAAGAATGTAGCCTTAAAGGAAGGGTTTAAGCAAAAAATTGACTTCAAATGTGAAAGAGGAACTAAATCTATACAATTAGGTAAAACTTTCATTTAAGTCGGACATGTATGTAGTACTAGAGATATCAGCAAATGAAGTTACTACATTTGTGACTCAATGTGAGCTTGAGGCAAGCAGAGGTTACATCACTTCCTCACATAGATGAGAAATGCTTTGTTTCCTTTTTTTTTTTTTCGGTCTCTTGTGCTGACCTTGATGTTAATAGGGATAGGACCTTCCTACGGAGGATGTGAAGTTTGTAAACTTTCCCATGCCTCTCATGCAACCACATTCTGATAATATGGGATTTTGGAGGAGAAAACTGGTTGTAAAGTTTAAAGGGTTCTTGTCTTTACTAGCACAAGCAACATATGACTTTAAATGACCTTAAATGACTCATGATCCCAAATCTCGAACACACTGGGGGCAGCTGCTGGAAAGTCACAAAAAATGTGTCGTGTTATCTTCATTTTCGAATCTATTGTGGTCAAAAAGCCACAATGTGAATTAAAATCAAGCTAAAAGGAATAAATATTCATCAACACTGAACAAGAGAATCTGTAGAAGCATTCTGCAGAATTTCATAGAAAAGGCCATAGGCCCCACATGGGACCTTGGACCAAAACTTCCAGAATACCATTAACAGGGGCAGGATTCACAAAGCATACTTATGCACAATAATTTGTGTAAGTCTGACTTATATGCAATCCATCTTTCTTAGCTGGTATAAATTTGCGTAACTTAAAGCAAGTTTCAGAGTTGTCATAAGTACAAAAAGCCATGGCAACACATACAAAGCGGGCTGTAACAATAAGCTGCTGCACCATGTTGGTCCATGCGTGTTAGCACAGAAAGCAGTGCATGTCATTTTTATGATTAGAGACAATTGTGATTGGCTTAAAATGTGACAGCATAAGCTGCAACCACTCACACAGTTGGCTCTTGTGCATTTATTTTAGTTACGCAGCGTATCTTTAAAAACTGTGTAAGTTGTTTTCGTGAATACCACTTAAAAGAAAGTTCTTACTTAGTTCGTAAGTACTTTGACTTACAAAAAAAAAACAACCAACTGTTAGTTAATCCTTCCCCAGATCACTAACCAAGCATCACTGCACAATTTTATAATAAGGGCCAAAGGGCCCACATGGCATCTTACACCAAAACTTCCAGAAAACCATAAACAGAGCACTAGCCAAGCATCATTATGACAGTCATCAACTCTGTTTAACATTAAGTAGAAGAGGGGTTAACCATTTTTCAATATTTCACAAAATGGACCCTAAGGCACATCTTGGGCCTTGGACCCAAAAGTTATGTACATCCTGAAGGAACCACTAACCGGGTATCATTATAACAAAACATGAACATTTTACAAGAGAATTTGTAGGAGGAGAAGCATTTTGCAGAATTTTATAAAATAGGCCATAAGGCCCACACATGACCTTTGACCAAAACTTCCAGAAAACCATATACTGTACAGATCACTAACCAAGTATCATTATGACAGGCAGTCAACTCTGTTTAACATTAACTGGAGGAGGGGCTAACCATTTTACAATATTTCACAAAACAGACCCTTGGGCCCATCTTGGCTCTCTAACCCCTAATTCCTGAACACCCTGAAGGTATCACTACTAACAAGAGTATCATTATGACAAACCATCAACATTAAGAGAATCTGTAGGAGGAGAAGCATTTTTGCAGAATTTCATAAAATGGGTCACAGGGTCCACATGGGACCTTGAACCAAAAATTTCTGAACACCCCAAATGGCCCACTATGCAAGAAACACTGTGTCCAATTTTCAAACAAATCCATGAAAGCATGTGGGAGGAGAAGCATTTTGAACAATTGTGGACAAATACTGTAGACAGAGTGACACAACTTTATCACAATAGCTCACACCATTCAAAACCAGAATGCAAAAATGCATTAAGGTTTCGATGATATATGTTCTATTCCAAATAAAGCCATGATGTCCCATACCTTTCAGTCAATGGCCAAATGCTATCTTAACATGTAAGAAAACTAGTGTTTTGTATTCCTATTTTGTCTTGGGAATTCTTGGGAAATTTGTGTTTTGACCTATAATGACCCCAGATGACGATCTTGGGAATTCTTGGGAAATTTTGCTCTTTGACCTCTGGTGACCCCAGATGACCTTTGACTTCCACCAAAAACAATCGGGGCCATCTTTTCACCATAACACATCCACATACTAAGTATAAAATCTATCCAAGCTTTCTCCCTTGAGATATTGTGTTAACAAGGTTTTCAGTGTTTGACCCTCGGTGACCCTAGATGACCTATGAACTCCACCAAAAACAATGGGGTACATCTTCTTACTATAACACATCGAATTTACCATGTATGAAATCTATTCAGGCTTCCTACCTGGAGATATCATCTTGACAAGGTTTTCAGACATTGACCCCTGGTGACCCCAGATGAACTTTGACCTCCACCAAAAACACTAAGATTCATCTTCTCACTATAACGCATCTACATACTAAGTATGAAATCTATCCAAGCTTCCTACCTGGAGATATCGTGTTAACAAGATTTTCAGAGTTTAACCCCCAGTGACCCCAAATGAACTTTGACCTCCACCAAAAATGATAGGATTCTTCCTCTTACCATAACGCATCTACATACAAAGTATGAAACTTATTCAAGCTTCCTACCTTGAGATACCGTGTTAACCAGGTTTTCAGGGTTTCATCCCCGGTGACCCCACATGACCTTTCAACCCCACCAAAATAATAGGGTTCTTTCTCTAATTATGAGGCATCAACAAACAAAGTATGAAATTTATCCAAGCTTCCTACCTGGAGATCAGGTTAACAAGGTTTTCAGGGTTTGACCCCTGGTGACCCCAAATGACCTTTGACCTCCACCAAAAACAATAGGGTTCTTCCTCTTACAATAACACATCGACATACAAAGTATGAAATTCATCCAAGCTTTGTAAATCAAGTTATTGTGTTAACAAGATTTTCAAGGTATGAATCCCAGTGACCCCAGATGACCTTTAACCTCCACCAAAAATGATAGGGTTCTTCCTCTTACCACAACACATCTACATACAAAGTATGAAATTCATCCAAGCTTCCTACCTCGAGATATTGTGTTAACAAGGTTTTCAAAGTTTGACCCCCGGTGACCCCAGGTGACCTTTGACCCCCCACCTAAAACTATAGGGTTCTTCCTCTCAATATGGGGCATCTATGTACCAAGTTTGAGAACTGGCATGTTTCACAATAAAGGGGTCCAAATATGGATTAGAAAATAAGTACCTATAATATGTGTTTGAAGGAAAGAGCTACATTGGCAAACATAGTTATGCTGATCAACACCATGCTTTGTGATAGAAAAAACAACTACTTTGTATTTCCATTCAAGATTTTGAAATTAGGGGGGTAAATGCGACCAGAATGTGACAAATGGGGACGGACAATACTCCCAATAACTTACATCAATATTATAATAAAGGAATAACAAATAAATTGAAATAATTTGTTGAGCTTTTACATCATATTTATTATTTGGACAGGCAATGAAGACAATTAATACCATTCATTAGTCTAATAATTTTATAGTCTGTACAGGCTATCCGAATTTAGGTGTTCAATTTTTGGCATTAGTGTCCGTCCCCTGAATGGAAAAATTAAAAGTTGTGATAATTCCCAAATATTGTGATCTATAATGATTACTCATGTTTGGTTTTAAACAAGAAGTGAAATATTCAATAACAACCAACAGATCTCAGATGCTGTGAACTTGTGCATTAAAATAAGCTAGACCAAATGTTGCTATTGTAACGTCCGTCCCCTTTGGGTGTTACAATAGCAACAATTTGTGTTATCTATTATTCTTCAGATATAGTACTTCAGTTGAATATCTTTATATCACTGCACATCTTACCTATAATTCAGTAGCTTGGCAGAGAAAAACAGCTTCGCTCTATACCTTATAGCTATAAAATTGAACTTAAGTGATGTCCGTCCCCAAGTAGTTACAATAGCAACAAGTTACAGTAGCAACAAACAATCCTGTACTAGTTGCACTTGAAATATTTTAATCCTTTCTTATTGCTTTGGGAATAACAGTTAGGTCATATATGTTGCCATATCAACAAAAAAGTAATTGCCATTCATGTTCAAATATTGTATATAAGAATATCAGTTTTGGACGGACAAGTTACAGTAGCAACAACAGTGCTGTATTGTCCGTCCCAGTTGAATTATCACCAATGTTGAGGCCTACATCATACAATTTTATAATTTGTATAATGCTACTATGTTTTACCAATGATACTTATCTGATATAGAAATGAAATTTGAAAAATGTTTTTCCTTTTAGTGAATAGAGTAATAAAGGTAGACATAATGTTGCTATCGTAACTCCACATTATATCAATGCAACATGGTAAGTTGCAGTATTTTGGTACTTTAGTATAGTAACACAAGCAATGGGGAAAAATGAAGGTAAAGTACTACTGTATACAGCATGAATGTAGTCCTGCTGAAACTATGCCTTTTCAAACTTGTATTTGTGCATACAACAGCAAAATAACATTATTCTTGCAAACCTGTTCCATGATTTTTTGTCTGTCCAAGAATTACAATAGCAACACCTATAAGTTTCACAAATATGAATCTGAAGATGGGTACTTTTGTTATTTTCATACTATTTATGAGGTCTGTTTGCAAAGTGTTAATGGATTATTGCAAATTTATTAACTGTTATGAAAAATAATCTGGAAATTTCAGACATTCACAGGATAATAATTATGAATTGTGTCCGTCCACAAGTTACAGTAGCAACACCTTGTTTGTCCAAAAGTTACAATAGAAACATTGTGTCTAAAAAGATAACAAAAGTCAAAGTTATCTTGGAGAACGTAAATTTTTCTAGTGGACATGTTAAAGATTATCATTAGCAAAAAAGTTCTGACAAAGCACGTTTTCTAAATTTTGGTAACTTGTGGGAGTATTTGGACCCCTTTATTGTGAAACATGCCAACTGTCAGAGTTTCCCTTCTTGAGATATCGTATTAACGAAGTTTTCAGGGTTTGACCCCCGGTGACCCCAGATGACCTTTGACCTCCACCAAAAATGATAGGGTCCTCTCTCATACCATAATGCATCTACACACAAAGTATGAAATTCATCCAAGCTTCCTAACTCAAGATATTGTGTTAACAAGGTTTTCAGAGTTTGACCCCGGTGGCCCCAGGTGACCTTTGACCCCCACCAAAAACAATAGGGTTCTTCCTCTCAATATGGGGCACCTATGTACCAAGTTTGAGAACTGTCAGAGTTTCCCTTCTTGAGATATCGTGTTAACGAACAAAGTGTCACAAACACACACACACATACACACACATACACGCACACACACACATACACACACACGCACACCCACACATACATACACACACACGCCATCATGAATGCATAGGTTTCTCTTATCATCAAAACCAATAAAATGGCAACGTCCAAGAGAAAGAAAACTGAAGCTGGAAGATTTGTTGTATTTACAGTACAGACTATTCAGGAGATGAAGGGGAAACTGGTGAGAGTGAGGAAGAGAATGATCCAACATATCCATCTTTTAGAGGAAACAGAAGATGAAAATACAGATACGAGGCATCAAAATCAGCCCACAAACGTTAGGCCTATCGTTAATGTTGCATCACAGCTAAGGCCTAATGTTAGGCCCAACAATGACAACAGTAGGTACAGTATTCTGTGCCAGTAAATTGCTTCAGCACACAGCATGCACACACACATTATAGCATTAACTGGCAAAGGATTTAATATGAGCTGAAGACTATGAAACTTAGTCTTGACAGACTGTACAATCCCATTCATAGTGTAATGGTTTCTCACTGTATTAAGTACAGAGTACAGTACTCAGTGCCGGATTAACCCCATGGCAGAATCGGCATATGCCGGGGGCCCCGCGCTTTTGGGGCCCCTGCCCCTGGTATATAATGTATAACTGTCATGTATCACTTTATAATGTGTAAAAGCAACTATTAGTTATTAGCGGTTAAAAGCTAAAATTTAATCTGTTGAGTGTTATTAATTTTGTGTAAGCAGCTGGACGAGGGGGAAGGAGGTTAAACTTGTAAAAGGGGCCTCGCTATAGAAAGTGCCAGGGGCCCCACACAACGCTAATCCGGCCCTGACTGTACTGTGTCAGTGATGTGGTTTTAGTAATTGTTTTCTTTCTTTTGTCACTGTTCCCTTCAAAAACACTGGAAATGATGTCCAAATGTAAGTTATTAAGTCCTGTATGAATAAATATATGATATTAATACCTACTTTAGCTGCCAAACAGGTTATATGCACTACACATATGGCAGTGACCATTACGTGGCCCTTCGCTACCATCGGAATTGTCCCTCCGTTACCATAAAAAAGCAAGTCTAAATCTGAAATATGATACTTATTGACCTACTTTTCTCATGGAATGTATGAATCAATGTACTAGCTTATGTATGATATAAGTTAACTAAATGTTATTTAAGAACCATGGATTTCACATCTTTTAAAAAAGTTTAAAAAGACATGGTACTTTTGCAGTATCCATCCATTACCATGTCTTTGTATCACAATTTCTACTTAGTAACTGTACTAACAATTTGTTGTATATGGTAATCAAGAGATTAAGTTCTTGCCATATAAGAGCAGGAAGCCAAAAGGCTTAATGATTTCTTGCCAAAAGGGGCTGCATTTTTACACTGAAGTTCATCATTGCTCCAAATTTTACTTCTTGACTATATCATTTTTAACAATGTTGTAACAATTTGATGTCTGCTGACCTCACATGACCTCTGAACCCTACCAAAAATTGGCTAACAAAAAAGTAAACAAGTGTTTTTGCTTCCTCCCTTGTAATGTCATGTTTACAAAATTTCACTTTTTGACCTCTAGTGACCTCAAATGACTTGTGACCTCCACCAAAAACAATATGGTTCCTGCTCTCACCATGACAAAACTAAAGGTATGAAAAAGCCTGTCATTGCATCTTCACATATCATGTTAACAAGGTTTTCAGTTTTTGACCTCTGGTGACCTCAAATGACCTTTGATCTCCACCAAAAACAATAGGGTTCTTCCTCTCAACATGACAAATCTATATACCAAATATGAAGTGTCTGTCATTGCTATCTTGAGATATCTTGTTTACAAGCCATTCACAAAGTTTTGGCACTTTAACCTCTAGTCAGGGTTGGCAGTTTTTGCCACAGGCGGTTTTTACTGGTGGTTTTACCTGTAAAAACCGTTCCGGTTAAAACAGGCTTTTGCCAAAAAATGGAAAAAAACGGTAAAAACCTATTCTGCTACACTGAATAAAATATTGTTAAAAAGTACTTTTTATGCTTTTTTTTCAAAGTCTAATCAAGAAAATCATTCTGTTACATCAAGATTAATCATTTTAAGCAACAACATACCATATTAGAGTTTGAATGTGATTTGTTAAGTGATTTTGGCCACTTTTTGTCCGATTTACACTTTTTTTGTGTTAAGTATACATACACTAGGTAGATTTAATGCAGAAAAATTGGAAGGAAAATCATGGAATAATTTAAGGATTTATTTTCAGTTTGATGGGAAGCTTTCCTGAGCATACTGGCAAGTTGGTAATGGTAACTCCACACTTGGGTATACCCTTTCAAGGGGAACCTGCAGCTGTGTAGGTCCTACAATAACTCAGTGTCTTACAGTACATTGACCTCCAGTAGTGAACGTCTCATTTATAATTGAACCATCCACCTTCCCTCAACATTTCCACTTTCTTTATAAAATAAAGTGCTGGCTATCCACTTAAGTTTCTTTCATTCTAACATTACTATTTGTGGTTTATCAATTTTTGCAATGAAGATTACTTTAATAGCCAAAAAATTGACTCTTCGTATTTGTTTGGTCGTCGATAAATTTGTACTTAATAATCTCTCAGTATGGTGGACTTGAAATACCCAGAGGCGCTCCCTTGATGAAACTCATTTACTTAAAGTTGCTGCTTAGTCAGCATGTATGGCACTGTAATTTGCTTTTCTGCTGTGTCAAACTGAAGTTTCTGACATGATAAAGGAAGTTGCTTATCCACTTCATTCTGCTACTGTACTCAAAATGTGTAACAGATATGCCCTGCCAAATTTGTGACTGAACTTATATTGAGAACTTTCATAACTTTACACATAATTTTATTAATCCTCATTTTGAAAAAATCTAGTCATTTTATAAACCAACTGTAATTTTTAGACTATTCCTGTTGGCATGTACCTGTAGTTGCTTTGTTTGTGGTCACACTTAACATGTTAGGGCTTACAGTACATTATAGTATATTTCACTCTTTATTCTGTGTTTGACAAGTTTTATTGCTCACTTTTTAGGCAAAACAGAAAGTGTAAATTGAATGTAAATAATTTTATCTCAACAGGTTTATTCATCATGTGCAATGGGGTACAACAACTGCACTCTTCTAAGTGCCAGAAGAGGTTTTTTGCCATTTTCTCCTGGTTTTTACCAGTAATAACTAGTTATTACCAGTTTCTACCGCTGTCCTGGTAAACACAGGTTTTTCCAGCGAAAACCCAACCCTGCCTCTAGTCTCCTCAAATGACCTTTGACCTCCACCAAAAGCAATAGGGTTCTTCCTCTCACCATGACAAATCTACATACCAAATATGAAAAGTGTCAGTCACTGCTGTCTTGAGACATTTTGATTATAAGGTTTTCGCAGTTTAACCTCTGGTGACCTCAAATGACCTTTGACTTCCACCAAAAACAATAGGGTTCTTCCTCAATATGACAAATCTATACACTAAATATGAAAAGTGTAAATCATTACTATCTTGAGATATTGTGTTTACAAGCCAACTGTCACATACACACACAAACACATACCCACAACATCACCATGGCATAGATTCCTTGCCTGCCTTTGGCAAGGAATCAAAAATGGGACATACTCTTTCAAACTAATGCAAAGAGAGATAAAATGTGTAAGGAGTACTGTCAAATATCCCTCCATTACTGTTTGACCTTGCCGTTCATCTTGTACAGTCCCACAAGCACCAATGTCACACTCTTTTAAAGGGGAATTTTCATGATCCCAGACAGTTCCAATTCTCCCAACTATGCAACTTCTAGCTCCTCCCATAACTGTATGAAGCTCTTCCTTGTGCAGGAATAAACCTGTTTTATTGCTTAAGGCCATGTCCTGGTGAGCATATCAGGCTATACAATGTAATAAAAGCACTCTCTCTGCCTTGTGTGAAATGTGAGCTACTCTGCATCTTTCAAATTTTCAAACTTTGATGTCAATTAAAGAGCAGTCACCAACTAAGAATTTTGATACCCCCACACTAAAAATATACTTTGGGGTGATGATTGTCTGTCTTTAACATACCAACCTATCTAGGTTTCATGACATTTAAAATTTTTAAAGGTACAGTGCAATGACATGCAACCCCCTGAAACACTGCTTACATCCCCTTTAATGAAGGATTACTTCAATATCATATACAAGCACTAATCGTCCCACTCTTTATTAGCTTTCCAACCTATCTAGGTTTCATGACATTTAAAATTTTTAAAGGTACAATGACATGAACCTGCCCCCCCCCCAAAAGCTGTTTTAACTTAAAGTTAGAGGATAACGTAACACATATCCTGTGAGTTCCTTTTTCCACATCCCAATTTTGCATACGTTAAATTTTATTTATAATCTATAATATGTGAAAAATGGAATTTACCCTCTCAAAATTCTTGATGGACTTTGATGGAAATTGTGGCCATTTTGTGGGTTTTTAATGCTTTTCTTATATCGAACATCCAACCTTATTTTCATGTCACCAGATGTAATCAAGTGACGGTATTTCTGTAACAAAAACCTTGTCAGCTACAGCACTTTAATTTCTTGGTTTACCTTTAATTGTAATAGTGCTGTCAACAACTTGCAATTAACTCTGACAAAAAAAAAAGAAAAAAAATTAATTTTGTAATCTCTTCATCTGCCAAAACTTCTTAACTTCACAAAAATATTGGCCATGATCCAAGAAAAAAAAAATTGTACAATGACATGAAGGCCAATATTAAACCCCATTATTCTTTATCCCTCTATACACAGAAATGAACTGTGTGGTCCCTTTGAATCATGTGACAAAATTCTTGTTATGAGAACTCCATGGTTACTATTAATGACAATTAATGTCAAGTTACAATCCGACTTAAGGTCGGATAATTTTTGGTGACTGCCCTCCCGTCTGTCTCTTCAAGGAGCAATCCTTCGTGACCATGCAATTTGTACCCCCGTCACACTGGAGCTATGTCCATGGAGTTGCCCCTACTGTATGTCAATGAAAAAATGTTGCAATGCAATGGAAACTCCTAGAATGGAATGAAATTTATTAGTACATTATGTTCAGCCCTGTAGCTCTACAAATATATGTGTACTGTAGGTTAGGTTTTTATGAAGAAGGTTTCGCATGTGGTACTCGCAGCCCTGTTTAGTTGTGACTCTGAAGGAGTTGCGACTCCTACAGTAACTTCAAAACTGACGGAGGAACATAAGACTGTATCTCTGTGGCCATACTAAACTGTCAACTAGTAGCCTACCAATGTGTATAAGTACACCAGTAAACTTACACTGCAGCTTGTCAATGACTGTGGTGCCTGACAGGACAATGTTGGAGAACTGTTGTGGCCAACTGAAGGGGAAACTTACCACTGAATGGAAAAAATGATCAAAAGAGCTGGGTGTGTTAACACTTCATTAAAAGCTGTGAAACAAAAGAAATGTGGAATCCAAAATATGATTTTTGTGCACATTTTTGAAAGTGCACTATCAGGAGTCACCATTCTGGGAAAGAGGAGTTGCTACGAGACTCCTGGCCAGAAGCCATGGCTCTGATACAGAGCTGGGTAACCAGCCCAAGCCTAGCTCTTCGTGTACGCATGCAATTACTGGTTAAGCAATAGCAAAGGCGTTAAGCTACTCTTAACAAGGATGCCTCTGAGCACTCTGTGGCATATTGCTCAATACGGGCTACTCTTCATCTTTTGAATTTTCCGTCTTTGATGTCAGTCAGAGAGTTGTCACCAACTGCAACCAAACCAAACATGTGCTTGGGGTAGTGTCTGCCATTTACCTGATTAGTTACCACAATATACTACAACTTATATGATGAGATCCTATAGTATTATATTGACTTTCCATAGAAATTCAAGTGTCACTGTTCAGAAGTTCATGTGTCATGTGTGAATAGAGATATCAAACAAGGCAGGTCCCCTTTCCATGCCTTTTACATGTCACCTGTTTACTCTTTACACATTAATCAAAGAATGAGCTTGCTCAAAAATTGTCACAAATGATGCAGTATGACAGGCTGTAGGCCCTATAAATTCTCCCTACTCAGTAAATACCTGTAGCTCCTCCTCCCAGTCAAACAAAATTACCTGGCTGAGTGCACACCACTGTTAAAAATACAGTAGCCTACACTAACTTTACACTGCTCAAACTGCTCAAGGCTATACTGACACACAATAATTACTATGTATGGGCTTTAATAATTGGAAACTCAACTGACTGCACAAGTCATCATTGACCAACCAGAGGGAAGCTTCTGTTTGAGTTAATGTCAGTCAAAGTGCAGTAACCAATTGCATTTAGAATTATGATATGAAACTATATAAACTACTGGACAACCTGAAGTGAGCTGAAACTGTAGCTTCCCATCAGGGCAAATCTGCATGCTTGTCATGTACCACATGTCGTTTGACACGTTAACTCCTATGGCAGGCTAGACTTCAAGATTTCTTGGGACATGTAAATAAATATGTATTTTAAATTCCTTTGGTATAAAAATGGCCACAATTCCCATGAAGATCAATCAAAAATGGACAGTTTTACAACATTTCTGCACCCCACCTGCACAACAAAAATTACATGCAAATGATCACCATCTGGGACTTGAAAGAATGCCTATAAAGGGACTTGAGATATTTAATTTTTCATATTATATACTCCCTTTGTAGCCTTTGCAGTGCAGTGGCAAGGTTTGTAAGATGTGGGGGAGGGTGTGGGGGAGGTGGTGTGAACCATTAAAATCCTGATCTTTGGCATTTTTAAATGATAGTAATTCTGGACATTTTAAGACAAAACCTTCAAAGTGAAAACTATTGGGAGCCTATCGTCCAGTCCCCCCTCGTCTGGGCAGCCCTGCAATTTGAACCTTCAAATAAAAAAAAAAGAAAAAAATGAAAAAATGACCTCACAATTGGTGTAAGGTCATATAAATATTGTACATCTTGAGCATGGTATCATATTACAATGATTGTAATAAATTTTTCAAAACGGTCATAACAGTGTTACCACCAAGAGGGAGGGAAAGCATGTGTGGAATTCCTCCCCCTTGCCCCCAGTGTGCTCCAATGCAAAGGTACAGTGTATAGGAGCAATGTACACTCATAACCTTTTGCCCTTCACATTTCTGCTTGCCCTTTCTTGCCTAGCCCTACCCCCACTTTTGAAATCTTGGAAACAGCAATGTATATGTTGAGTGAAGCAGCTCTGTTGGTAACTTTCCACAATTACAATTTCTTTTCCCCAATAAAGATTAATGTTTAAACAAGGAAATGCTAAGTTAAATATTACTAACTAGTTTGCTTGGTCAACTGTTTCTGTAAATGGATCAATGGGGGAATGTGGAGATCTTGTAGAGCAACTAGAATAATTTTGAACATTCAAAACTTGTGGTATTTTGATATGTTTAGTGTGGCTGCATGTTTGACTTTAAACCCACATACCCCTAAGAATATCATCTCAATTTCTAATGGAATACAGTGCTGACATCTATCTGTAGGCATTTTCATTATAAAACCTGGCAGCCAGAATGTATGACAACTTCCAACTATCATATCAATGTAACAGACTTACTTTCATAGTAGCATGATCTACAAATCGGATTCCTTTACTTAATAATTACCTCGGGCATCCAACCTAGGAGCTGGCTCTGTGCGAATCCGCCTCTCCCTCTCTGTCCTCCTGTCAAGCGTTCTGCATCCTTCACTGGAGACACCCCTTATAAGAGTATGCTGAGAACTTGCATTTGAGTTGCCAGAAATCTGGTGAGAGGAATTACTTTTTGGGTTCTCTGAGCTGTGAAATGGAAATAATTTCAAACAGTTTGAAAAGCTGAATTCTGGGGACAATACTCCATCATTTAACTCATCTGACATACTGCTAGTATAGAGATGACTGTAGCAGAGCGAGGGAGGTAATTTGGCTTTGTACAGAATGTACAGTTTTTTATTGGTTTTGAGCATTCAAATTTTTAGTTTCAGAACCAAAGATAGAACATGCACCATGGTTGTATAACACACCTCACAAAATGGAGTTTCTGCTGGCAAGCACTGAAATACCGTACGACACCTGCAGTAACCATTTCAGGTGTTTATGCTCTAAACCCCCGCCTTTGGAATGGGTACTGTCTCTTTTGAACTTAAACCTGATTACATACTGTAATCCTTGTACACAGTGGCAGAGTTGTACAAGGCCATATATCATACATCATGGTTCCAAATGCCATTGGGTAATTTAGCCAGGCAGATGATCTCCTGATCAGATATCTGCAGTGTTACATGGCTTAACTTGTGTGACCAAGCAAGTTCCATGGTACGGTGTGACCCAACTCCTGCTACGACTTAGTATGCTATGGTCCACACACCACTGTACTAATCATTAAAATTTCCAAATGATGATAAAATTGAAATTTTTAAAGCAAAATAGCAATTATTACTTGAAAGTATCAGCACATTTGGTAGAAATCAACCATAAAGCATTATATAGGCCTATATATGCACCTTATATGTTCTACTTTATGTAGTTCACATTTGAAATCGCATACTGAACATCACTGCACGGCATGTGCTGCATAAGTATACCCACAAACTTACATACATTATTACTGGGTACACAATCAAACAATTGCATACTATACTATGGAAAATTACTCAGTCAGCACATACAGTACTTACTGCAAGTTCCAACAGACTCTCGACTGTCTCTGCAGCATTCCGTGTTAAATGATGAAGATTACTTTAGATTCTTTACATGTGACAAGATAGCTGCTGCAGACTTACAACAGGAAAACCTCCTGGCCGCTAGCTACATATAGCCCAAGTACAGTCCTTTGCTGCAACTATTCTCACGCTTATATACCATTCCATCTGAAAACTTGAGGAGATGTGTCTGAAGACTCAAATACACTGCCAGGAACACTAGCTCTAATAGACCTCTGTTTTATAGTACCGCACCATGGATATTTGGTACCTTCTTACAGAATTCACCTTACAAGCTGTACTATTGTGGTGAGACTACTTGTACAGTATGCATCTTTAATATGCATGCTCTTATACCTACACTCTAACAGGCATTTTAAAGGATGCCTGGGTGATGAGTGTTGTGTGTGCATACTTGTGGCAGCTCCTGGCTTCAAAGGTGAGAGAAAAGGCCATTGTAACCAAAGGCAAGGATTAAACCCAACTATAAAAGGACATTATTGATTATGCTGTAAGGGACTGTGTCACAGTGTCCCCACTGTTTATTTCAAACTGAATAAGTGTTACCATTTGTATCAAAGGGGAATAGGAAACCTTGATATGCCCTGGGCTGGGGGGTTGGAAAGGTAGAGAATGCCCCGTTTGGGATATTGAGGTGCACTATTTGCAAGGTTTACATGGACTTCAATACTTTTGAAAGTGTGTGGGCGGGGGGGATATCATACCATTTCCCCCTCCACTTTTTCCAGAACCCAAACAAAATAGCAGGTACATGTTTGATTCCATAAATACAAAATAGCTAATTTAGTAAAATCAAGCTTGAAAATGGTGGAAATAGCCATTAAAAATGAACTGAAATGGTGGGATAATGCCTCAGGTCTTCAGAAATCCAAATTTTTTTTTTGTGGTCCTAAAGTAACTTGGCCCTGGATCTCCCGTTTCTTGAGCTTCACAATTTGCACTTGAATAATTTGGGTCAAGGTTATGTTCCCCCACTTTTTAAGAAGCTGTTTAAAGCTCATGATGGTTCACGGTAAAACACTTTAAAAGATCTGTAAATTTACGGTGCCAAATCTACATACTCATTGTACCCCTTGTTAATGAAAATTAAGAGTGACGTTGCAGGGCTCGAAATAACCGGAAGTACCGACAGCCGTGGCTGTCGGACGCTTACTGATGGCCATGGTGCCCCTCAATGTCCTATGAAATAACATAAACAGACAGCCAATTTGCTCGTTTTGCCTGTGCCCTTTTTCAAGCTTATTTGGAGCCCTGATGTTGTAAACATATGAAGCTTTTTCTTAACCAGAATGCAAAAATGCATTGAGGTTTCGATGATATATGTTCTATTCCAAATAATGCCATGATGTCCCATATCTTTCAGTCAATGGTCAAATGCTATCTTAACATGTTGGAAAAATACAGTTCTGTGTTCCTATTTAAAGTGGACCTAAAGTCTAAAAATTCAAAAATGAATCTTATTGGTCCAACTCCCATTGTCATAGCTTATTCCATTGCTGAGATATTAAATGTTAAAATTTATTCACCTAAATCCAAACAGTTCATTGCGCAATAATTTTTGACATTCTTGTTGTACAACTCACATTAAATGCTTTGTTTTCTTTTAAAATTAAAAATGTTTATATGACCTTGACCGCTTCCTGTTTTCTTGCATGACATGCTGTACAGAGAGGGCTTATATAGTCAAGTCACCCCAAAGCAGTAAGAACGCGATCACATTTTGGCACAAGGTGCGGTGGCTTTCAGAAAAACCAAGAAATACAAAGATTGTAATTTGAGTAGTACAACAATGACATCACAAATTATTGCGCAATCTACCTTTTCAAATTGAGTGAATAAACTTCAACATTTTATATCTCAGCTTAAGAAAGTCCTGTGAAGATGGGAATTGGACCATTGAAATTCAGTTTTCATGCTCTTTAATATATATTTTTGAATTTTCAGACTTTAGGTACACTTTAATTTTGGGAATTCTTGGGAAATTTGCAGTTTGACCTCTGGTGACCCCAGATGATGATCTTGGGAAATCTTGGAAAATTTTGCTCTTTGACCTCTGCTGAACCCATATAAAACTCTTGGGAATTCTTGGGAAATTTTGCTTTTTTACCTCTGGTGACCCCAGATGGCCTTTGACCTTCACCAAAAACAATAGGGTCCATCTTTTCACCATAACACATCCACATAGTACTGTAAGTATGAAATCTACCCAGGCTTCCTACCTGGAGATACGTGTTAACAAGCTTTTCATGTTTGGCCCACGTTGACCCCAGATGACCTTTGAACCCCACCAAAAATGATAGGGTTCTTCCTCTTACCATAATGCATCTACAAACAAAGTATGAAATTCATCCAATCTTCCTACCTCGAGATATTGTGATAACAAGGTTTTCAAGGTTTGACCCCCGGTGACCCCAGGTGACCTTTGACCTTCACCAAAAACAATAGGGTCCATCTTTTCACCATAACACATCCACATAGTACTGTAAGTATGAAATCTACCCAGGCTTCCTACCTGGAGATACGTGTTAACAAGCTTTTCAGTGTTTGGCCCACGTTGACCCCAGATGACCTTTGAACCCCACCAAAAATGATAGGGTTCTTCCTCTTACCATAATGCATCTACAAACAAAGTATGAAATTCATCCAATCTTCCTACCTCGAGATATTGTGATAACAAGGTTTTCAAGGTTTGACCCCCGGTGACCCCAGGTGACCTTTGACCCCCACCAAAAATGATAGGGTTCTTCCTCTCAATATGGGGCATCTATGTACCAAGTTTGAGAACTGTCAGAGCTTCCCTTCTTGAGATATTGTGTTAACAAAGTTTTCAGGGTTTGACCCCCGGTGACCCCAGATGACCTTTCACCTCCACCAAAAATGACAGGGTTCTTTCTCATACCATAACGCATCTACATACAAACTATGAAATTTATCCAAGCTTCCTAACTCGAGATATTGTGTTAACAAGGTTTTCAGAGTTTGACCCCCGGTGACCTTTGACCCCTACCAAAAACAATAAGGTTCTTCCTCTCAATATGGGGCATCTATGTACCAAGTTTGAGAACTGTCAGCGCTTCCCTTCTTGAGATATCGTGTTAACGAAGTTTTCAGGGTTTGACCCCCGGTGACCCCAGATGACCTTTCACCTCCACCAAAAATGACAGGGTTCTTCCTCTTACCATAACGCATCTACACACAAAGTATGAAATTCATCCAAGCTTCCTACCTCGAGATATTGTGTTAACAAGGTTTTCAGGGTTTGACCCCCGGTGACCCCAGGTGACCTTTGACCCCTACCAAAAACAATAGGGTTCTTCCTCTCAATATGGGGCATCTATGTACCAAGTTTGAGAACTGTCAGCGCTTCTCTTCTTGAGATATCGTGTTAACGAAGTTTTCAGGGTTTGACCCCCGGTGACCCCAGATGACCTTTCACCTCCACCAAAAATGACAGGGTTCTTCCTCTTACCATAACGCATCTACACACTAAGTATGAAATTCATCCAAGCTTCCTACCTCGAGATATTGTGTTAACAAGGTTTTCAGGGTTTGACCCCCGGTGACCCCAGGTGACCTTTGACCCCTACCAAAAACAATAGGGTTCTTCCTCTCAATATGGGGCATCTATGTACCAAGTTTGAAAACTGTCAGAGTTTCCCTTCTTGAGATATCGTGTTAACGAAGTTTTCAGGGTTTGACCCCCGGTGACCCCAGATGACCTTTGACCTCCACCAAAAATGATAGGGTTCTTCCTCTTACCATAACGCATCTACACACTAAGTATGAAATTCATCCAAGCTTCCTACCTCGAGATATTGTGTTAACAAGGTTTTCAGAGTTTGACCCCGGTGACCCCAGGTGACCTTTGACCCCTACCAAAAACAATAGGGTTCTTCCTCTCAATATGGGGCATCTATGTACCAAGTTTGAAAACTGTCAGAGTTTCCCTTCTTGAGATATCGTGTTAACGAGCAAAGTGTCACAAACACAAACACACACACACACACACACACATACACACACACACACACACATACACACATACATACACACGCCATCATGACTGCATAGGTTTCTCTTATCATCGAAACCAAAAAGTACAAATTATAAGCATAATTAGGATAAAAAAAAATGCACTTCACCTGACTTACATGCATGCATTGTTCAACATAATATCAAATAGATGACTCACACTTGGTTAACGAAATTCCTGTGAGTGTGTGCGGAGCTTGACGGCACACATTGATGTATGCACTTGTGTACTGTGCCAGCGTGGTATTATTACCTACCCGCGGAGCGGACTCTGTTTGCTCAACTTCCCTGCTTGCCAACTGTACAAGGAATATGCCATACAGCCTGCTACGTAGCAAGGTACAGTATTACAGGGAGAAAGAAGGGAATGCTAGTGTTACTAACAATCCATTTTCACCTGTCATACATTCTCATCCATCTTCACCTTTTCATCCAGGGCCCAACACTAACCCTTGCATTTTCATCCATTGACTAACAAAACCATTCCAATTCATTTCATTGCTTCATTCCATTACACTGCTCTGCCTTAAGTAAGTTAGTAATGTAGACCCATTGTTTGTTACACCTGGCTAGCTGGGCAGCAATTTATCTTTTGTGTTGGTTTAGGGGATGGGTTCTTGATTTCTTATGTGTAGTTAGAGCTGTCCTGGCTGCCAAGGTGTGAGGGTCTCGGTCTTCTCGGTCCCGTTGTATAATTGGATATTATTCTTTGGACTTTGATAATTTTTGTACCAGGAAGAGTCTTTCGTGAGTAATTCATTTATATTATTTTCCCCTTCCTGAATTCTCAATTGCTTCACCGTTGTTTTTGTTACCTGAAAGCACAGGTTTTAATTTAAATTATACTGGAACTACTTCGAAGGAAGCCTCCTCTCCTTTTTTTATTGTGGTTTGTAGTTCTGGAACCCATGGCGGACGGGCCACTGTAACAAATTTTGGTAGTACAGATGGGGTGTAATATCCTATTTGCTGGTGGATTTTATTTTGTGAGTGTTCGATCCAGGGTTCTATCATTATTGTAATTGCAGTAAGAGGTCATTAGAATGCAGTCTGCAAAAAAATTAAAAAGTGAGATAAGGAGGTTAGAAAAGGAAATACAAAAGAGAAGCATGAGAATTCGGGAAGGGTCAATTTTTAATTCGCCGGCCCTCACACCTGGTGGGCAAGAGGAAGACGGGGCAGCTCTCCTCACCAGCACAAGGGTGAGTAATTTTGATTCTTTGGATAAGGATAGTGATTTGGATAGGGGTCAAGGCAGTAGGAGGCCAGTAGTTAAGCCTAAAGATTATGATGGCAAGAGTAATTTTGAGGATTACAAAGTTCATTTTGAATTGTGTAGTGATGTTAATGGATGGAAGGAACAAGAGAAATTACAGTTTTTCCTTGTGCAGTTGCAAGGAGAGGCTGTGCAATTCTATAGGGATATGCCGGACTCTGCTAAGGCAGATTATCAGAAGGTGTGTAACTTATTTCAAGTACGATTTGGTTCACATGGGCAGAAAGATTTGTACCGTGCTCGTCTCCGAATTCGTAAGCGAAAGCAGGGTGAACCGCTCGTTGAGCTAGCTGCTGATATTAGAAGGTTAATTAATGCTGCATATCCCGATATGCCGCCAGAAGTAAAGAATGAATTGGGTAGTGACTACTTCATTGAAGCTTTAGATAATGCCGTGCAGCGTACGGTTGTAAGGAGACGTAAACCCACGTCATTAGAGGCAGCACTACAGGTTGCAATGGAGGAGGAAGCAATTATGCAATTAGAAGCCTCCAGAAAAGGCCCAAATTTAGTAGCTTCAACAGGTGAAACTAGCCATATGCAACAAATGCTTAATGATTTAGCTACGCAAGTGTCACAACTGAATGATAATGTCCAACAGTTAATGCAGAATAAGGTTGAAGTACAAGGTTCCCACGTACGTGGGCGGGGTTGCTGGAGTTGCGGTGAGTTAGGTCATTTTAGGAGGAATTGCCCACAAGGGTATGGCAAATATGGGGGACCACCCTCATTTCAACCTTATTACCCCACGAGGGACCGTTAAACTAAGAAGAGTTGTTCATGGAGCCGATGACCAACTCGAGGGTGGTATCGAAAACAAGGCTCAGGCTGTTGGCCAAACCATTTTTGCTTATGGGCGAGTAAATGGAGTTGATGTAAAATTTTTGATCGATACTGGATCTAAGTTTACATTGTTGCATGCCGATGTATGGCAATTGTTGCCTGACTCAGTCAGGAGGTCACTAGAACCATGTAATCTTCCTCTTGTAGGAGCTGGGGGTGAACCCCTCAAGGTGCAAGGAAAAGGGGTAGTAAACTTGGCCTTGGGGAAGGTTAGGCCAAAACACACCATTTATGTAGCAAATATTGTAAATTCTGGGATTCTGGGTATCGATTTTCTTAAAGGTCATGGGGGAATACTCGACCTCCATAATGGATATCTTCAATTTGGTAGTGAGTATGTGAAATTATTACATGAGGACCAATTAGCAATGACCAAATGTTGTAAAGTAACTCTAGCTGAAACTGTTACCATTCCCCCCGGAAGTGAAATGATTTTGCCGGGGAAGATCCATGTTCCCTGTCCGGATATGAAGGAGGGGGTCATAGAAGTTTCAACCAAGTTCCAAGAAAAAGACTTGGGTTTATTAGTTGCTCATACGTTTGTTAAAGTGAAAACTAATGCTAAAGTACCTGTGCGGGTAATGAACTTACAGCAGGAGCCTGTAACGGTATACGAAGGGACAGGTTTGGGGCTTCTTCACCCTTCGGAAGAGGTTGAATTTGGGAACTGTAATGGAGGGACGAATGGAGAACACCATTCCCCCATTGGTGAGCTTTTTAATCATAGTACCAAAGATTTGGATGACAGTGAGAAGGAAAGGGTGTGGCAATTTTTGGAAAGGAACAGGGATGTGTTCTCCCTTGAGGGGGAGCTGGGAAGGACGAATAGGGTTTTCCACTATATTGAGACAGGGGATGCAGCCCCCATTAAGCAACATGCTAGACGATTCCCTGTGGCTCAGCGGGCTGAGGTAGAAAATAAAATTCAAGAAATGTTAAATGCTGACATTATTACTCCTTCTATTAGCCCCTGGTCTAGCCCAATAGTGCTCGTGCGGAAAAAAGATGGCTCCACCCGTTTCTGCACAGACTATCGGAAACTTAATGAGGTAACTAGGAAAGATTCATACCCCCTGCCTAGGATTGAGGAAAGCCTTGAGGCATTAGGAGGTAGTAAGTGGTTCTCTACCTTAGACCTAGCCAGTGGATACTGGCAGGTAGAAGTAGTCCCCGAAGATCGCCCTAAAACTGCATTTACAACTGGGAGACAGCTTTTTGAATACAAAGTTCTTCCCTTTGGGTTAACGGGGGCACCTGCAACCTTTGAAAGATTAATGGATAATGTTCTGGCTGGCCTTCACTGGGAGACTTGCTTGGTGTACTTAGATGACATTATAGTGTTTAGTGAGTCATTCGACTCGCATCTCGAAAAGTTGCAACAAGTCTTTGATCGGTTGAAAGGGGCAAACCTAAAGCTCAAACCCACCAAGTGTTCTCTATTCAAAAGAAAAGTAAAGTACCTCGGGCATGTCGTGTCAAGTGAAGGTATATGTACAGATCCTGAGAAGGTAGAGGTTATTGAGAATTGGCTCACTCCAAGTAATGTCACGGAGGTGAGGAAATTTCTGGGTTTGTGTAGTTACTATAGGAAATTTGTCAAGAATTTTGGGCAAACAGCTGCTCCCCTACATCACTTAACGCAAAAGGAAGTTGGATTTAGGTGGACTGAGGAGCATAGTAAAGCTTTTAGAGATCTCAAAGCGGCTTTGACTAGTAGCCCTATTTTGGCCTATCCAGACTTTTCTCAACAATTTGTACTGGATACAGATGCCAGTAATGGTGCAATTGGGGCCGTACTGTCTCAGGTTGGGGCTGATGGCAAAGAACATGTTATTGCCTATGCAAGTAAGAAACTCACAAAATCTGAAGTCAAATACAGTACTACTAGAAAAGAACTTCTTGCAGTAGTCAAATTTGTAAAACAGTTTAGACATTACCTGTTGGGCAGGAAGTTTGTTCTCAGAACGGACCACAATTCTTTGAGGTGGTTGTTTCAATTTAAGGAGCCCGAGGGTCAAGTGGCCCGTTGGTTAGAATTCTTGAGTGAGTACGATTTTGAAATCGTCCACAGAGCTGGTACCCAACATGGAAATGCTGATGCCCTCTCCCGTATGCCACTTGTTAAGGAAGAAATGGTCCAGACTGAGGAGCTGCAGAGGGGCAGGGAGGTTTGTGCCCCAGTGGTCTTAGCTGGGGATAAAGGGGACTTATTAGCTGCCCAAAAAGCCGATCAGCATTTGAAACCTGTAATCCAGTGGCTAGAAGAAGGGCTACGGCCAAGTAATCATGATGTGTCTGCCTTTAGTAGGGAAACAAAGGCTTATTGGTTCTTGTGGGATCAGTTAAAGCTTGTAAATGGTGTTTTATCTCGAGAGTTTTATCATGACAACCCGAACCAGGGTGTAAAATTTAGACAAATAGTAGTACCTAAGGCCATGAGGCAGGAAGTGTTTCTCAAAGCCCATAGTTCAGTAACTGGCGGACACCTAGGGCGAGTCCGTACATTTGCCAAGGTACAACAACAATATTTTTGGATTGGCTATAGAGAGGACATTGGTCTATGGGTACGGCAATGCACGAAGTGTGCAAAACGTAAATCACCCACTCGTAGACCCAGGGCCGCTTTGGCAAATTTTAATTATGTGGGCTTTCCTATGGAAAGAGTGGCAATTGATATTATGGGACCTCTGCCAATGTCTAAGAGAGGGAACAAATTCGTTCTAGTTGTAACTGATTATTTTACTAAATGGGCTGAGGCCTACGCCCTCCCGAATCAAGAGGCTGTTACTTGTGCTGATGTACTAGTGAAAGAATTCTTTTGCCGATTTGGTGTACCATACTCAATCCATAGTGACCAGGGGCGCAACTTCGAGAGTGGCCTGTTCCAAGAAGTATGTAAATTGTTGGACATTAATAAAACAAAAAACAACTGCATATCATCCCCAGTCGGATGGCCTCGTTGAACGTTTGAACAGAACTTTAGCCACAATGCTAAGTATGTACGTGAAAGAGGAACAAAATGACTGGGATGAGTACCTTCCTATGGTCATGTCTGCTTACAGATCAAGTATGCAAGAAAGTACCAAGTACAGCCCAAATTTCTTAATGTTTGGTCGGGAAGTGAACTTACCATTGAATCTGTTATGTCCGACACCGGAACAAGATGAGTATGATTCAGACAGTTATGCAAAAAAAATTACAGAATTGTTTTGAGAAATCTTTTCAGACTGTTCGAGAGCACTTGGGAGATGTTCAACGTAGACAAAAGAAGCTGTATGATATGAAAAAGTGGGGGCAGCCTTACGCCGAAGGTGACAATGTTTGGCTATATGTTCCAGCTAGGAAAAAGGGGCTAAGTCCTAAACTGCAACAGTTTTGGCAAGGACCATGCAAAATTTCGAAGCGGGTCTCAGATGCTGTTTATCAAATAAAGAGACTGGACAATGGAAAAAAATTTCTGGTACACTTTGATAGACTTAAGCCATGTTATTCCGCTCCGCCACAGGTAGCTTCAGGGGAAACTTTTGATATGCCATTTGGCAATGCAGAAGAAGTCGAACTAGACTATGATCAGGAACATTTACCTCTTTCCACTTCTGCAGACCCCGATGCAGTGCCTCAGAGGCGAATTAGACGTATGCCTGCATGGACAAAAGACTACGATATGTATTAGTGGGTAAACTTTACAAGTGGTACAGAATGCCTGTTGTGCAGGAAGTGTGACATGCGTGAACTACTCGACCTTGTTCTTTGTAGCCATCTATCAACGCTGTCTACATCGTCGGAGTGCTGGATAGTAAAGCTAGGATTTTATACCCTATAGTTTGGACAACCTCTGAACATTTACCCTTTTCAGATATGAACTAATGATGACTCTTTTATGTTATATGTGAGCAGTACAAATTTTGATTGCTGTTTCAGTGGATTGTGGAAACATATATGATATGGACTTTTCTTACAAATGGTGCGTTGTGTGTAAATAATGTATATATTGTGTATTGCAAATGTGCCTCCTACTGCCTACCCCTAAAAATATGTTATGAGTTTGAAGCCTATATTTTAATGTTAAAAGGACTCGGGGTCGAGTTTTTGAGGAAGGGGGGCAGTGTTACTAACAATCCATTTCACCTGTCATACATTCTCATCCATCTTCACCTTTTCATCCAGGGCCCAACACTAACCCTTGCATTTTCATCCATTGACTAACAAAACCATTCCAATTCATTTCATTGCTTCATTCCATTACACTGCTCTGCCTTAAGTAAGTTAGTAATGTAGACCCATTGTTTGTTACACCTGGCTAGCTGGGCAGCAATTTATCTTTTGTGTTGGTTTAGGGGATGGGTTCTTGATTTCTTATGTGTAGTTAGAGCTGTCCTGGCTGCCAAGGTGTGAGGGTCTCGGTCTTCTCGGTCCCGTTGTATAATTGGATATTATTCTTTGGACTTTGATAATTTTTGTACCAGGAAGAGTCTTTCGTGAGTAATTCATTTATATTATTTTCCCCTTCCTGAATTCTCAATTGCTTCACCGTTGTTTTTGTTACCTGAAAGCACAGGTTTTAATTTAAATTATACTGGAACTACTTCGAAGGAAGCCTCCTCTCCTTTTTTTATTGTGGTTTGTAGTTCTGGAACCCATGGCGGACGGGCCACTGTAACACTAGAAATATAACACAGATTCTCATTTGCTATCTTCCTGGTCCGATGAAGAAAAAGAACCAATGGCAATGAAGTTTATATGGATAGTAAGAAAAATTTGTTATCTTTCGAATTCCACGAGAGACAAGTAGAAGGGAATCGGTTAAAGGTGTGTAGCGTGACTTTCAAAGTAGGGACTCTTCAGAGCTCTAACGAAAAGGTATAAACACTGTGCAAAATCACATTACCGACAATCTTGCAAAAACTGAAAGAGTGGAGTTCTTTAAACCCTCAGTCCAACGGAGAACGGTAATCTAGGTTATGATCTGTGGTATCATTGGAAAGAAAACAAAAGTATCTTTCAAAAGGCGAGAGAGACAAATTGATAGAACTGAGGTAAATGCAGAAACCTGGAGGAAGAAGACGCCTTTCAAAAGGCGAGAGAGACAAATTGATAGAACCGAGGTAAATGCAGAAACCTGGAGGAAGAAGACAGTGGTATGTGGTAAATGGCTATACGTGAGTAGTGGGAAGGTTACGTGAGCCGTTGTGCTGTATGGGAAAGAGCGTTGAGGAATTGATATGTCCTGTGCAACTGCTATTTCGAAAAGGATCTATGGGATGTTGGTCTTAATTAAGACAGAGCTTTTAATAGCTAAAATAGGGTTGGAGGAGTAGCTAAGAATATTATAGCTGACTGTAAAATATTGTGAAACTAATTTTTACTTCAAAATAATCCCTATGCCTTCCATTTTCATGATCAGAACTCTTCACTAACAGACAAAAATTTTCAACATTACTAACCAATTGGCTACCATTTAATACTAAAACTCAAACTTGCAAAGTTGAAAAATCCACTCCCTAAGGTACTTTCTATGAAAGTCTATCAAGCCTAATTCCATCAAGCAATCCGAATACAGCACTCCTCTGTTTCACAACCACTTGGTCAGGTCACTTCACTGTGCGAAGTAACTGCCTGCTTGGTAAACAATTCTAGGTTTCGTCCATGATTAAGCCTTCTAAAAATAAAATGGGGCATTCAAATTTGAAAAGAATCAAGTGTTCTCTTTCCATGGATATGACTTCATTTTACAACATTAAGAAGTGCTCCACAGTAGGCACTTTTGATGAAAAGGAAAAAAATCTGGGTGAAATTTAATGGAGGTTTGTATTAAAATGGCAATTACCATGCAATTATGCATTCAAACTTTCATTACCTGGATTGGAATTTCATGGGGTAAATTGATCTAAAAAGATAAACTTGTAAACTTTCATTTGGTATAGGTTACATTATGATTAATTCGGTGGTCGCAACATCCAGTTGTAAGTTATCTACCCAAAATGAGCTCATCTCAAGTCAACTCTTTGGGGTGAATTGAACATTCTTCATTTGTCACTCAGAATTTGGTTTAACAGGTTCCCGTCCTTGTAATAACTTTTCTCTCTAAATTCCTTTTATCTTCCTCCTTCTCCACTATATCATGAAGTGTGACTTGGTGAAGAGCTAAGAAATGATGGCCCAATGCAAAAGAACACCCCTCCCCCACCCCCCCCCTTTGCAAAGGAACTATCAATGAGGGCAATCTTTTAAAGCTGAGCACTCAACCTTTTAAAGAAAATCAACTTCTTCATCTCTCTGACTGTGGCTAATTGTTTTCCTGTCCTAATTAGAATGCTTTTCTTATATGTTACTTTTATTTTCATTGATTGTGCAGAAATAGGTTGTAAGAAAAAAGACTAAGTAATTGCCAGAACATGCCACATGTTCATGCCCAAGCAAGGCATTATTTTTACATTGTACAATACTGCAGGTCAACAGCACAGAACTACTGTACCTTCAGAGTGACAATATCATCTAGCAAATATGCCAGTTTATACTACACAACACACACCATCACATCACCATCACTATAGCGCCATCTAGCGAGAGTAGGAAATTCATTGCCAGTGATCGTTCTGCGGTATATGGGCTGTCCAATAGTAGTGATAGGGAAGGTAAGTAGGAGCGATAATAGATTATACTACACAACACACACCATCTTCTCAAACCAGGGAGATGCTACTCTAATGCTGGAGTAGCATCTCCCTGCTCAAACTTTCAAGTACTTGTGTCTCATTATGCATAGCAAATTGGCAACTCGCAGCACCTAGCAATTAGAATACTCTCACTGTGCACACATGTACGCAGATGAGCTACTGTGATGGAGCGCAGCACTGAAGGGTATTGAAGTAGCACGCCTCTTGTATACGGGTGATTCCATTAATTTGGGTACCAAGCTGTGACATGACACTTTTGGCCCTAAATTCATGATCCATGCTTTTTGTCTGTGACACACACTGTTTTTATTTGTCTTACACTAATTTCTTTGAAACTGATGAGGAGTAAGTTCCATTCATGGGTGCAGGAATTTTTCACTTCCTCAAAATGGAGAAAAACATTTGTTTCATGTGTAAATGGGGATATCAAAATACTTTTACCACATTAATACCATAGATGGATCTGTTTCAAAGCATTTAATTGTATTCTTTAAATCATCTGGATAATATGAAGCTAAAATTCATTTATTTCTAAATTCATGGTTTTATCTCAATTTTGTGGCACAAAAACATGTTTCCTGTGTAAACAGGATTTTTCAAATTTTTAAAACAGTCAGCAAAATTTTAAAAAGTTCATGTCAAATGCCATATTAAAAAGGGTTATTTCACAAGATATTTCAAAGAAGGAACTTTGGCAAATAAGTTTGTTTCAACTGTCAAGTTTCACAACATAAACTTTTCAGGGGACATTAAACCAGTCTTCAAAACTGATAATGGCCTTGTTTTATTACTTTTTGTTGAAATTTCTCTGTTAACACTGTTTAATACATGAAGCAGTCCCCTGGTCTCAACAACCTACAATCTACTCAAGACTGAGGATTATAAACACTCAACAAGAAGGTTGGAAGGTCTAGGGTTCAAATCCTGGCAGGTTCATACCAAAGACTTTAAAAATGGAACTTACTGCCTTTGTGCTTGGTGCTCAGCATAAGCAATGTAGTAGGGAAAACAAGCCAGTGAGCCACAACTGGAAACCAGAATGCAAACATGCATTGAGGTTTCGATGATGCATGTTTTATTCCAAATAATGCCATGTCCCATTTCTTCCAGTCACTGGTCAAATGCTATCTTAACGTATTGGAAAAACACAGTTTTGTGTTCATATTTGATCTTGAGAATTCTTGGGAAATTCTGCACTTTGACCTTTGGTGACCCCAAACTACAATCTTGGTTTTTCAGAGTTTGACCCCTGGTGACCCTAGATGACCTTTGGCCCCCACCAAAAACAACAGAGTTCTTAGTCTCACCATAAGGCATCTGCATCCTAAGTATGAAATCTATCCAAGCTTCCTACCTCAAGATACGGTGTTAACAATGTTTTCAGGTTTTGACCCCTGGTGGCCCCAGATGACCTTTGACCTCCACCAGAAAAAATGATTCTTTGTCTAACCACAACGCATCTACATACTAACTATGAAATTCATCCAAGAGTCCTACATCAAGATATTGTGTTAACAACGTTTTCAGTGTTTGACCCCCAGTGACCTTTGACCTCCACCAAAAATGATATACTTCTTCCTCTCACTACAAGGCATCATCTACATACAAAGTAGGAAATTTATCCAAGCTTCCTACCACAAGATATCACATTAACAAGGTTTTTGGGCTTTTGACCATGGTGACCCCAGGTGACCTTTGAACGCCACCCAAAACTATAGGGTTTTTTCCCTTACCATAACCCATCTACATACTAAGTATGAAACTCATCCAAGCTTCCTACCTCGATATATCCTGTTAACAGGTTTTCAGAGTTTGACTCCTGGTGACCCCAGGTGACCTTTGAACTCCACCAAAAACAACAGAGTTCTTCCTCTTACCATACTGCATCTACATACTAAGTATGAAATTCATCCAAGCTTCCTACCTCGAGATATCCTGTTAACAAGGTTTTCAGAGTTTGACCCCCGGTGACCTTTGACCCCCACCAAAAACAATAGGGTTCTTCCTCTTACCATAACGCATCTACGTACTAAGTATGAAATTCATCCAAACTTCCTACCTCAAGATATCGTGTTAACAAGGTTTTCAGAGTTTGATCCCTGGTGACCCCAGGTGACCTTTGAACTCCACCAAAAACACTAGGGTTCTTCCTCTAACCATAACTCATCTACATACTACATATGAAATTCATCCAAGCTTCCTATCTCAAGATATCCTGTTAACAAGGTTTTCAGAGTTTGACCCACGGTGACCCCAGGTGACCTTTGAACTCCACCAAAAACAACAGTTCTTACTCTTACCATACTGCATCTACATACTTAGTATGAAATTCATCCAAGCTTCCTACCTCAAAATATCCTGTTAACAAGGTTTTCAGAGTTTGACCCCCGGTGACCTTTGACCCCCACCAAAAACAATAGGGTTCTTCCTCTTACCATAACACATCTACATACTAAGTATGAAATTCATCCAAACTTCCTACCTCAAGATATCGTGTTAACAAGGTTTTCAGAGTTTGATCCCCGGTGACCCCAGGTGACCTTTGAACTCCACCAAAAACACTAGGGTTCTTCCTCTAACCATAACTCATCTACATACTACATATGAAATTCATCCAAGCTTCCTATCTCAAGATATCCTGTTAACAAGGTTTTCAGAGTTTGATCCCCGGTGACCCCAGGTGACCTTTGAACTCCACCAAAAACAACAGTTCTTACTCTTACCATACTGCATCTACATACTTAGTATGAAATTCATCCAAGCTTCCTACCTCAAAATATCCTGTTAACAAGGTTTTCAGAGTTTGACCCCCGGTGACCTTTGACCCCCACCAAAAACAATAGGGTTCTTCCTCTTACCATAACACATCTACATACTAAGTATGAAATTCATCCAAACTTCCTACCTCAAGATATCGTGTTAACAAGGTTTTCAGAGTTTGATCCCTGGTGACCCCAGGTGACCTTTGAACTCCACCAAAAACACTAGGGTTCTTCCTCTAACCATAACTCATCTACATACTTAGTATGAAATTCATCCAAGCTTCCTATCTCAAGATATCCTGTTAACAAGGTTTTCAGAGTTTGATCCCCGGTGACCCCAGGTGACCTTTGAACTCCACCAAAAACAATAGGGTTCTTCCTCTAACCATAACTCATCTACATACTACGTATGAAATTCATCCAAGCTTCCTACCTCAAGATATCCTGTTCACAAGGTTTTCAGAGTTTGACCCCCGGTGACCCCAGGTGACCTTTGAACTCCACCAAAAACAATAGGGTTCTTTCTCTTACCAAAACACATCTACATATTATGTATGAAGTTCATCCGAACTTCCTACCTCAAGATATCCTGTTAACAAGGTTTTCAGAGTTTGATCCCCGGTGACCCCAGGTGACCTTTGAACTCCACCAAAAACAACAGTTCTTACTCTTACCATACTGCATCTACATACTACGTATGAATTTCATCCAAGCTTCCTACCTCAAAATATCCTGTTAACAAGGTTTTCAGAGTTTGACCCCCGGTGACCTTTGACCCCCACCAAAAACAATAGGGTTCTTCCTCTTACCATAACACATCTACATACTAAGTATGAAATTCATCCAAACTTCCTACCTCAAGATATCGTGTTAACAAGGTTTTCAGAGTTTGATCCCTGGTGACCCCAGGTGACCTTTGAACTCCACCAAAAACACTAGGGTTCTTCCTCTAACCATAACTCATCTACATACTTAGTATGAAATTCACCCAAGCTTCTTATCTCAAGATATCCTGTTAACAAGGTTTTCAGAGTTTGATCCCCGGTGACCCCAGGTGACCTTTGAACTCCACCAAAAACAATAGGGTTCTTCCTCTAACCATAACTCATCTACATACTACGTATGAAATTCATCCAAGCTTCCTACCTCAAGATATCCTGTTAACAAGGTTTTCAGAGTCTGACCCCCGGTGACCCCAGGTGACCTTTGAACTCCACCAAAAACAATAGGGTTCTTTCTCTTACCAAAACACATCTACATATTATATATGAAGTTCATCCAAGCTTCCTACCTCAAGATATCCTGTTAACAAGGTTTTCAGAGTTTGATCCCCGGTGACCCCAGGTGACCTTTGAACTCCACCAAAAATAATAGGGTTCTTCCTCTTACCATAACGCATCTACATACTACGTATGAATTTCATCCAAGCTTCCTACCTCGGGATATCGTGTTAACAAGGTTTTCAGAGTTTGACCCCCGGTGACCCCATGTGACCTTTGACCCCTACCAAAAACAATAGGGTTCTTCCTCTCAATATGGGGCATCTATGTACCAAGTTTGAGAACTGTCAAAGTTTCCCTTTTTGAGATATCATGTTAACGAGCAAAGTGTCACAAACACACATCCACACACACATACACACACACACACGCCCATACGCACATTCATTGCCTTACGGGGTAGTAGGCAAGGACCTGGTAAGGAATTCACGGGATTTCCCCATTAGCCTGGCTGACCTCCAACTAACCCAGCAGACGTACGTGTCTGGAGGGCGGGCTGCTTGCTAAGGCAGGCATGTGCAGCCGCGCGAGACTTCTCATTGCAGTGGCCGAATTTTTGGGCAGCTACGCCAGTTACGAGCCGCGCGTGAGCTAGGAAAGACATGCGAGAGCAGAGGTCTCGCCGGCTGCCTATGTACCCGCTAAGGATGTGTCTGTGAGTGCACCCATGCCCACATCGTGGCTTACACAGCTTTGGCTCACCCATACGCACATTCATTGCCTTACAGGGTAGTAGGCAAGGACCCGGCCGGTAAGGAATTCACGGGATTTCCCCATTAGCCTGGCTGACCTCCAACTAACCCAGCAGACGTATGTGTCTGGAGGGCGGCTGCTTGCCAAGGCAGGCACGTGCAGCCGCACCAGACTTCTCATTGCAGTGGCCGAATTTTTGGGCAGCTACGCCAGTTACGAGCCGCGCGTGAGCTAGGAAAGACGTGCGAGAGCAGAGGTCTCGCCGGCTGCCTATATACCCGCTAAGGAGGTGTCTGTGAGTGCGCACATACACACATACATACACACACACGCCATCATGAATGCATAGGTTTCTCTTATCATCGAAACCAAAAAGGCTGTGGTCGTCTCGACTTGAACCAATTGGTTGGAAACTGGGATGTTAAACCTCATCTAACTAACTCAACAAGAATACTGTTGTTGGAAAAATTGTAAGTTTCAAATGTAAAGGGACCAGGTACCAAAGTTTACATGTGAAATGTCTTTGGTTGAACCTCTCAAATTGACAAAATGTCAATATTTTTCTTAAAAGATGTTTTGTTGTCACAACTCATGCTATCAACAATTTTATGTTAAACATTATTCAAATTAAGCCTAAAAACAAGGTAAATCCAAATTTTTATATGGCAACTTTAAATGTCAAAATTTCTGGCCTAAAAATGGCTACTTTGAGCTCATTTTTCATCACCTTAAGTGACCTTGCTCAGGAGGAGCCCTGCAGCCAATCATAGTTTCCAAGATAAACTTCAATCTGTGGAAAAAGCATTTCACAGCACTCACACAAACGTGAACTGACATCCACAAAAACAGACAAACTGTAGATTGATATGGACAGAGTGGTGGGGGAAGATAACAATAGCTCAAACAGCTAGACACTGCCTGGTTATAAAGCTATCAAGACATTGATCGTGACTTTTTGTGTTTAACATGTACACTATTATTCTGCAGTTAATGAACCCTGAAGCAAGTAAATTAAGATTTTAAAGGGTATATATACAACCATATCTAACATATTCGCTATGCTGATTTATGTATGATTTGGTTTTGATCATGTGGCAACATTTTGCTACTGTTTTAAATGTAAGATTACTCTTTGATTTACCAAATGCAATATTTTCCTAGAAAAATCATGACAGATGTTTTAGGGAAATATGAGGCCATAGGAAAGATTTTAAGATATAAATACTGTTAGTAGCTGTTTCAATAAGGTTGGGGGCAACTAAAGCCCTTTAAATAAAGCAAAGATGGATAAAGCATTTAAAAACAGAAATATTAATAGTTTTATATAACTACATCCTGGAGACAAGTTACACTCAATTATACATTTCATTAAAACACCCAACACAACAGATTTTAACAATTGGCATAATAATCTGTTTGGAACCAAAACTACTGCATTATCCTCAAAGGTATAATAGTGAAAATTTCAATGCAAAAAAAAAAGGAAAAAAAAATGGTTCTTCCTAAATGTGATCAACCCTTCACCTCAAGAAAAAAAAAAAGAAACACAAAACAAAAGAGCACTGCACAAGTTCCTCCACTACTGAAGCGCACATAATATGACCAATCAAGCACCACTGGCTCTATTTCCGTTTAGTGAGCTACATGTTAGAATTTCCTTTCAAATCAGGCCTCTTTTCAGTTTAATTGAAAAGAAATTATTCACATCAGCAGAATATATATTTTATGAACATCCTTGAAATGTCAATAAAGTTTTCAAGGAAAATAACCTGTAATATATATAATTACAAAGTTAAGGCATAGTTTGGGAACTGTATGGGAATGAATATCAATTTAGTTCACACTTGTTCTTTACCACTGTACTTTAATATTACTGGGCTGGATATTTATGCACACACCTGTGATAACCAAGGTTTGTGATGGACAGCCAAAATTATGTGTTTTTTGATGGGTTTTTTTTTTGGTCTTGTTCACACATGACTACTTTAAAGTGTACCTAAAGTCTAAAATTTCAAAAATATATCTTACAAAAGCAAGCTTGCAAAATGAATCCAAATGGTCCAACTCCCATCTTCGCAGGACATTCCTGAGCTGAGATATAAAATGTTGAAGCTTTAATATTCACTCTGTTTAAAAGGTTAGATTGCACAACAATTTGTGATGGCATTCTTGTACAACTCAAATTACCATCTTTGTTTTTCTCTGTATTTTCGACAGCCATGGCACCTTGTGTAGAAATGTGATCACTGTCATACTGTCAAAGGGTTAGCTGGCTATATGCCCTCTTTGTGCAACATGACATGCAAGGAAACAGTAAATGTTTCAAGGTTATATAAACATCTTAACTTTAAAAGGGAACGAAAGCAGGTAATTTCAATTTAAGTGAATAAATTTCAACATTATATATCTCAGCAATGGAGTAACTATCAAAACGAGAGTTGAATGAATGAAATTTATTTTCCAACCCCTTAAATCCATTATAGTAATTCTAGACTTTAGGTCTACTTTAAGGTACTTGACATTTTATTTCCCCTTATACAAATTTGTAATTGTGCTACTGTATTTCCCCTTATACAAATTTGTAATTGTGCTACTGTATAGACCCTTTTCCAAATAGCAATTACAAAGGATTGTGGGATAGAATTTTTGTTCACATCCTTTTTGGCCACAGTTAAATGCCATTAACATTAACAACGTGTACCAAAAACTCTATCCAATAATCCTTTGCAATTGCTATTTGGAAAAAGGTCTATGGACAGCCAAACAACTTACTTCTGGATGCATCTGACAACCCATTTTCATGTGGAAAAATGAGACAATATCAAGTCTCTTCAATGATTGCAATCAATCAGTCCAGAAGCCAAATCTTCCAGTCCCCCCTCCCCCCCCCCCCAAAAAAAAACAAAAATAGTCAAACAAATGTCCTAAATTTCAAAAAACAAATCACACATATTCACCTATTCTAACAACATGAAACCATAGCAACTCACTGAAAGTATGGTCATAGTAGTGATCATAGGAGGCAGTGGGCTTCCCACACACATACACACTTCATATTCAGGCAGATTAATTATCTCATCGCTCCGTGAGGAGGATGAGATATTGTAGTCACTTGACCTGTTGGGCTACATTCGGCAATGCCAGCAGAAATAACAACGGTTGCCATGGTAACAGTTAATTTTCACAAGTTACTAGTCTAAAGTCCTAACCCATGGTGGGGTACCCCAGGGTGACCAAAAGTCCATAACAGAGGGAGGGGTCAAAACGTGTCCGTGTGTGTGTGTGTGTGTGTGTGGGTGAGTGTGTGTGTGAGTGAGTGAGTGAGTGAGTGTGTGTGTGTGTGTGTCCAATTTTGTTTTCTTAATATCTCCAAAACGGTAAAGCCGATTTTCTTCAAATTTGGTGGGAAGGTGCCCTAGGTGGAACCCCAAGTCTCCATCGACTCCCGGAAGTAAAGGTCAAAGGTCAGAGGTCGAAGGTCAAATTATGTGAAAATCACTCTTTTTATAATAACTCCAAGAAAAAACATCCCATGAACCTGAAACTTCACACATATAATAAGAGTGTCTGGCACTACAAAAATATATGGTTGCCATGGCAACCAAGGTCAAAAGTCACGTGATACTAACATTTTAAGCGAAAAAATGTGAAAAAAGTGTTCCATGAACTCCTCCTTGTGGGCTAGACCGATTCTTTTGAAATTTGGTGGGTAGGTACCCCAGAGTGTAAACTTGTGTCTCCGTGACTTTCGGCAGAAAAGGTCAAAGGTCAGAGGTCAAATTCAATTTTTGGGAAAATTCACGCTCTTTAGTATTTTTAGTATAATTCCAGAAGGAAACTTTCCACGTACATGAAACTTTGCACATATGATGAAAGTGTCTAATGCTACCAAAATATATGGTTGCCATGGCAACCAAGATCAAAGATCAATTTTTGTGAGAAATCACACTTTTTTAGTATTTTTAGTATAATTCCAGAAGAAAACATTCCACATGCATGAAACTTTGCACATATGATGAAAGTGTCTAATGCTACCAAAATATATGGTTGCCATGGCAACCAAGGTCAAAGATCAATTTTTGTGAGAAATCACATTTTTTTAGTATTTTTAGTATAATTCCAGAAGGAAACATTCCACATACATGAATCTTTGCACATATGATGAACGTGTCTAATGCTACCAAAATATATGGTTGCCATGGCAACCAAGGTCAAAGATCAATTTTTGTGAGAAATCACATTTTTTTAGTATTTTTAGTATAATTCCAGAAGGAAACATTCCACATACATGAATCTTTGCACATATGATGAACGTGTCTAATGCTACCAAAATATATCGTTGCCATGGTAACCAAGGTCAAAGATCAATTTTTGTGAGAAATCACATTTTTTTTAGTATTTTAAGTATAATTCCAGAAGGAAACATTCCACATACATGAAACTTCGCACATATGATGAATGTGCTAAATAGTACCAAAATATATGATTACCATGCTAACCAAGGTCAAAGGTCACGTGACAAGAAGTCAAAGGTCAATTTTGGTAAAAATCACATTTTTTAGTATATTTAATATCATTCCAGAAGGAAACATTACACATACATGAAACTTAATTCACACATATGATGAACGTGTCTAATGCTACCAAAATATATGGTTGCCACGGCAACCAAGCTCGAAGATCAATTTTTGTGAGAAGTCACATTTTTTTTAGCGTTTCGGTACACAAAGACTTAACATTGATGATAGCAACGTAAATCAACAGTACACTGTGTTGTGTAGACGCGCTTGTTTCTAGTACTGACCAAAGATATTATAAGCATAGATTCCAAACTACTATACCTACACTGTTACGCTCAGTGACTCCTCGTGTAGACGCAAATATTGAAGTGTGAATTTGACATGCGCGCCGTTCTTTTCGGCGATCTGCGTAGCCGGGAAATAACAACGCGTACGTTACAGAAATTTCATTGTTAAAAGAGGTTAGCGTGCGTGTCTTTTTACAACGCGTTCTATACGTGCGGAATACTTTTTTTTCTCTGTGTATTATCCGAAATCCTTGACACACACTTCTGCGCTCTTGGGAAGCAATGCGCTAGTTGATTTCCTATTGTGAGGGCATAAGAAATTAAACGCGCATATAAAAGTGCGTTACTGAAAGATATAGGAACTGACTAATGAATGTAGGCAAATAAGTGCATGAACTTTGAACCAGTCATTGTGCGCTCATGTTCATGTGTACTTATTTGTAATGCTGTCAGGAAGAATTAAACTTCTTTAAGTAGAATTTAGTATTGAGGAATGAATACTTCTTACATTACAATGTTCCGAAATAGTATTAATACTTTTGTAAGAATTTATTTTCCCTGTAGCCTGTGTTTTTTAAAACTGCTGAACAGTGATCACCACTTCTGCCCCATATTTTGGGCTCCATGGGGAGTCAACACGCCATTCTTAATGTTTTTGGTACTGACTGTCCATTCCAATGATGTACATGCTAACACAAGCAAGCATGCACATCGTATTATGTGCACATATTTTCTGTATAGCGCACTGAAGGAGTTCTTTTTGCACAACAACAAAAGGGCGCATGAAGGGAAGCTAGTACGCTTAGATAGTACCGAAGATACTATAAGCATAGATTCCACACTCCTATACCTACACTTTTACGGAAATTGACTCCTCATGGTGAGGCAAATATCGGGGCGGAAGTGTGGAATTGACAAGTGCGCCGTTCTGTTCGACGATCTGCGTACGAAAAAACGCGTTACGGACAACGTCATTGTTATAAAAAGGTTGACCCACGTGTGCTTTGACAGCGCGTTTCATACGCGCAATATACCTTTCTCTGTGCATTTATCTAAATGCACAGAGAAACTCACTACCGCACATTTAAAAAAAGAACACGCTAATTTCGTTTCCGTTAAATGCTCGTAAGAAATCGACGCACATTTTTAACAGCGTTTTTGACGAGACCATGGTAACTGACCTATTTATAGATTGCGGACTTCAAAACAGTCATTGTGCGTTCATGACAGAGTGTTTGCTTGACATGGCACGGGGAAGAAGCATAACTTCTCAGTGAATGGAATATATTGAGTGATTATTTCTCAGATTTAAGAATGTTCCGAATTAACATGTTGTTACACTTGCGCAAGACTTTAATCTCTCTAACTGTTTTCAAAATGACTGAACAGTGATCAGCACTTCGGCCCTGATATTTTGGCCTCCATGAAGAGTCAGAGCGCCATTTTAAGTTTGGAATGTACGCTTATAATATCTTTGGATAGTACATCATTACTTCAAGATAATAATCTGTCGGAAATTTTTTGATTTTGCCCCCCCCCCCGACAAAAACATCTAGCTACGCCACTGCAGTGCACCACCCGCCATCGGCGCATTGTGTGTTATCTTTTCAAAGATCTAGACCTTATGCATAGATGTCACAAAGGAGAAAGTGCTCCCTCGTTTGGATGAAAATGGAGGAAAAGCGCGTATCATTGCAAGTTACACCAATAAATGCAGACAGCTGATTTGCAACCAATCGTACACGCGCGTAAGTCTACTACACGTGCGGCGAAATCTACGCTGTGAGTGCACGTTTCAGACGTGTGCTTCATTATTTTCAACCAAGGTGACGTCAGTGTGATGTCAATGCATAAGGTCTATTATAAGTATAGATGCCAAAGTCCTATACCTACACTGTAACGGAGATTGAATCCTCATGGAGACGCAAATATGGGAGTAGAAGTGTGGATTTGACATACCCGCTTTTTATTCGGTGATGTGCGTATAGTAGGGAGCTTAAGATTGCACGACGCGGACGTCGGCTACGACGTAATGACGTCATGTTGTAACTTTACGTTGTCGGTGTAATTCTACATCGGGAGTCGCTCGTTTTGGCGTTGTGGCTAGAACGGCAACAAGAGGCAGTTTATGACGTCATATATTTTTTGTTGCCATGCCAATCATTGCGTTAGAAACTTAAAATACGCGTTGCACACATATCATAAATTCATCGTCGTCCATTATATCAGTTATATAACCATAGCAATTGCTTCACGGACTCGATGAAGGTTTGCCACTCTTCAATTTAGGCCTACATAAGGAGTAAGTTTGACTTATACTTCCGGCTAAATACTGTTACCATTAACAGATCGGCTTGCGCGTCTGATACTCAAACGAAGTTCGAATATCGCCACGCGACTTTCATGCCGAAATCTAAAGCGCAATAGTTCCAGGGCGCGGACGTCAGCTCGACGACGTGGACTGTGGGTTAAAACGCCGCGTCGCCCTGCCCACGTCGTGTAATCTAAAGCTCCCTAATAATAGGTACGCACAGGAAATTTCATTCCTAAAATAGCGTGGCATGCGTGAGCGTTGAGTACACGCAGGATAACGTTCTCTGTGTTTTATCCCGAATACTTGACTTGACACTTTTGCGCGCTCCGGAAACAAACGCCCTAGTTGATTTCCCGTTGTGAGTGCGTAAGATATTAAAGGTTCATTTAAGAGTGTGTTCCTGATGATTCAATAAAACTGACCAATAAATGAGCCCATGAACCAGGGAGCTTCCAGCTCCCTGCATGAACTGAGCTTCGAACGTGCCATTGTGCGTACATTTTCAAGTGCACCTAATGCAATGCAAAATGCCGCAAGGAAAAAATAAAGTTCTTTTAAATGAAATCTATTGAGGAGTAATACTCCTTAAATTTACAATGTTTCAAAATAACAAGTGTTCATACTTTTGTAAGACATCGGTCCGTTTGCTTTCAAAACGACTGAACAGCTGAACAGAGCATTATCAGCACTTCCGGCCCCATATTGTGGCTCCATGGGGAGTCAACGCGCCATTTTAAGTTTGGAATCTATGTTTATAACATCTTTGTATCTTTCCATTTAGCGCACACCCTATTTAGAATTAGCACTATCATGAAGTCTGTAGGCCAATGGAGTTTTAGATTCGTATTCTTGGGGTTGGATTTACTTGTAAACCCAAAGGTAATAATAAGTAAGGGTACTTATCGTTTTTTGTCACACATTAGTACATTTGCGTCAGATACTCTGATGTGTAGCCATTTCATTAAGTTGCTAAGGCAATCCATGTACTAGACGCAGTGCAATGATGTGGATGAGAACTAATGCGTGATTGTGCGAATTAAAGCATTAGAGGCCGAAGAGGCGTTAAGGACACGCTACAGGTGTAGGGCGCGTTACCATGCCCACATTGGTCAGTGTTACATTATTTCCGAAGGTGACCTACATAACGTGATCTCCAATTCGGGTTCAATTTTGCACGGTATAGATAGTTCTCACATGACGTCATAGGAGCTTTTCACTGTATTATTTCAGCCATGTCTGAGGGCAACCCCGGCATGTGTGTACAGGCTTGCCCTCAGACATGGCAGTTGCTAACCTCTAGCTGTGACGTCACTGAGGACTATCTGTATTCCACACATAGAGCAGGATATATATTGCTCTGTGATTCCTCCAAAGATATTACAAGCATAGATTCCAAACTTAAAATGGCACGTTGACTCCCCACGGAACCCAATATATCGGGGAGGAAGTGCTGATCACTGCTCAGTCGTTTTGAAAACAAACAGGCAAATGAACGTCTTACAAAAGTATTAACACTTGTTATTTCGGAATGTTGTTGACTGAGGAAGTACTACGCCTCAATAGATAGTTCTTTCGTGACGTCATAGGAGCTTTTCACGTCTATTATTTCAGCCATGTCTGAGGGCAACCCCGGCATGTGTGCACAGGCTTGCCCTCAGACATGGCGGTTGCTAACCCCTAGCTGTGACGTCACTGAGAACTATCTGTAAATTCCACTTGAACAAGAATAACTTATTTCTTCAACGCGGCATTTCACGTATTTACACTTGAACATGAACGCACAATGACTGGTTTTGCAAGTTCATGGACATTCATTGGTCAGTTTCTATGGTATCTCCAAGTGACGCAATTTTATATGCGCGTTCAACTACTTACGCGCTCACAACGGGAAAGCAACTAGCGCGTTTGTTTCAAAAGTGCGCAGAACTGTGCGTCAAGTATTCCGGATAATACACAGAGAAATGTATTCTGGGCGTATAGAACGCGTTGTAAAAGTGCACGCACACTAACCTCTTTTAACGATGAAAGTTTCTGTGACGCGTTCTTATTTTTGTACGCAAATCGCGGAATAGAACGGCGCGCATGTCAAATAAACACTTCCGCCCCGATATTAGCGTCTCCATGGGGAGTCACTGAGCCTAACAGTGTAGGTATAGGAGTTTGGAATCTATGCTGATATCTTTGGATTCCACATTGATGTGCGTCCTCTAGTTATACGGCCTAGCACTGCCTGTGCTGCGATGAGATAAGCAACTCCGTGGATTGCCCTCTTGTTTACTATTTTTGGACAAAACATATTCTATTATGTGGGAAAATGGGCCAAAATTTAAGAAAAGTGCTCAGCCCTCGCTTAAAATCGGGGTCCCATACCTTTATGATATTTATGTTAGGAATGATACATGACAGAGTTTTTGCAGAAGCCCTACTTTGAATTGCTACAACGTGTAAGGAAAGCCAATTCTTATTCCCATATTTTGGATCTTTTCCAGTAACTTTGATAAGGATATTAACTGTCCTTCACAAATTTACATGTTTTTTGTTTATATTCCTCCCTGTCTTTTACAGCAGGCACAGCAATTTTATCCCTTCCTTTTGGACAACTAAATGTTGTTTAACTCCCACAGATAACCACAAAGGACATAAAATCATATTCAAATCCAGGCCTGCTACGCAGTGGTTTGGAAAATTAAATACCAGTAGTATATGTCAAGTTCTTTCAGTCTTGGTGGCACTGGGTGGTGCCAGGTGATACCCAGTGGTGGCAGTGCTGAGCATCAGCCTACCATATTAAAGACCTTTGACATGTACTAGTAATAGAACATGAGGTATACTACACTAACAAGAGCTTTAAGTCTGACCTCTCATAACCTCAAATGACCTTTGACCTCCACCAAATATGTCAAGATTCTTTAACTCAATGTGCACCATCAACATGCAAAGTATGAGACCCTTCAAACATATCCATATTGAGATATCATGTTTACCAAGTTTTTTAAATTTGACCTCTGGTGACCTCACATGACCTTTGACCTCCAAAATGACTGTACTACTTGAACTCATGCTAAGAGAGAAATATCCCTCAAAGTTTCCCTTCTTGAAATATCATGTTAAGGTTTTCCTAAGGTGACCTAGGATAAATGACCTTTTACTTCCACTACTGAGATTCTTGGAAGTGGGCCTTCTTGAAATATCATGTTAATGAGTTTCTCACAATTTCACTACTGGTGACCTCAAATGACCTTTGACCTCCATGAAAAAGATGTTGCTTCTTGAGCTTAATGTGGAATATCTATGCTTAAAGAGCAAGATCCATATGAAGGTTAAAAAAAATTTTCACTGCTTGACCTCTTGTGACCTTTTGGCCTCTGACCATCACAAAAACATATTGTACTCAATATATGGCATTCACCCTTAATGGTATTCTTTTCAAAATATCCAATTTAAAAGCTAAGTTTACAAGGTTTTCATAGTTTCACGGCTGGTGACCTCAGATGAACTTTGACTTCACCAAAAACAATATTTTTTCTTACATGACAATGTACATACTATGTATTCAAAGTATCCATCTCTCCTATCTTGAATTAACTTGTTTGCAAAGTTTTCAGTTTTTTCACTTCAAATGACCTTTGACTCCACCAAAAACAATACAAACCTTTCAATATGCAAAATCTATACACTAAGTATGAAACCTAAGCATCACTGCTATCTTGAGATATCATGTTCGTAAGCAGTTTGCACGGTATTTGTAGTTTCATCTCTGGTGACCTTAAATGAACTTTGACCTACACCAAAAGCAATATGGTTCTTCTTAATATGGCAAATCTAAAAGCATTCATCATTCCTATCTTGAAATATCATGTTGACAAGATTCTGGGTTTTGACTTCTGGTGACCTCAAATGACACCTCAAATGACACCTCAAATGACCTTTGACCTCTACCAAGTACAACAGAAACCTTCCTCTCAATATGAAAAATATACTAAGTTTGAAAAATATCCATCATTGCTATAATGAAATAAAATAAATAAACAAATATGTATAAACATCACAAACAACCCCAAAATGTCAAAAACAATCTCACCCATATACAGTCACATACACACACACATTATGCACACTTGCCCGCATGACTGCATAGACTCCTGCCTTTGGCACAGAATCAATGACAGATAATTCCACCCCACACACTGTGCCTATGTAAGTAGTGCACTGTTACCACAACATCTTAACTAGGTACCAATATACTGGATTATGTTTTAACCAAAGAAATAAAAGGGAGAACGCTGACATAATGCATCCTTGCATGTTTAACCAGTGAAGCCACAAAAATTGTAAGGGCGCTTTCGCTGTATGGCAAAAGACCGATTGATTGGTGTCTCTCCGTACATACAGTGTGCATTCTGCTGCAGAATTCTTTTTTGAAAGATTAGGAGTAATTTTCACAACAGGAAGAAGTCATGGTGCCTTAAGTATTTTGAAAACTTGTAGTTTCTTTGCCAATACTTGGTCCAAAAGCAATGACATGACATTTGTATTATGCGCCGGTGCTTTGTTGCCATACAGCCTAGCCAAATCAATGGCTTCAGTCCAGATTGGCAGATATCATTCTCCCTTACTTTAATTTCTATGGTTTTAACCAACTTATATGTTTCAGTCTCAGTCTGTCCGCAACTACCGAGTTAATGAAGTCACGTGACCACTTCTCTAGCATTCCCGCCTACTGGTAAATCTGGGCGAATGAAATTTCGCGGAACTGTGACTGGCAAGTGTGGTCCACCTTTTGTTGAATAATGCAAAAGTAGGCGTACACCTTCCTATCTTGGTGTTGGTAAGTGAATCTTTGATCTTCCTTCCTCTTGGAAATCAAAGATTTTTTAGGTTTTTCTATTATATTTTTCAAAAATACGCTCTCAGAAAGATGCAGTGAATTCTCATGTGTTAAAAGGTGGTGTCAAACTTTGCGAGTACCTGACTCATGGAGTGATGCAGTTTGATGTTTTTCTATCGATGTTTGGAGACTAGAACATAGGCTTTCTGCCAATACCAAAATCACGTAGTTTAATTTATGGAGTGAACTGTAAACAACCGTTAAACCTGTAGCGATATTTACTGTACAACATGTATGCATAATGTGTGTCGTGTATGTACACACGTTATACTAGGCCTATAGGCTTATAATGTGCTTTAGTGCTACGCGTTATCGTGGGTTTCGTAGGTCTACCATACTTTCATTTTAGGATAATTGCTTTTCGAATGTTTTGCAAACTCATGTTAAACGAGTCAAGGGGCAAACAAGAAATATATTTTTGAACCTAACAGTGCAAGCAGTGCAAGGCTATTTAGGGTCCACTTGTAGTACTGTAGTAACGTTACGTTACAAGAACTATAGTTGCAATATATAAATGCATGTGTAACTTTAGTGATGGTGGTAACATGAGTTTGTTACTCAACATCTGTTTATAATGTACACTGAGTGCACATTGTCAGTGCCATACATTTTTCATGCAGTGGCAACCCTTCTGATAATGTGCCTCTTAATTGTGTGACTGCTTGCCATTTTAGTTACAATTCTCAAATATAGTGTATAAACAATTTTACCATACATAGAAATATAATCACTATTTTAGTTAGTACGGGTACATAGATTTAGATACAGTCAAAATTATTAAGACTCCTTAACTCAAAGAACCTCCAGTACCACCTTAACACCCTAACCCTTCCCCTTTTACCCTGTATTGTATATACTGTAGGCTAATCAGCATCTTCATTTCCGGGCCCAAGGCACTATAAGAATTAATCACATTAGCATAAAAAACCTGATTTTTAGTTTGAGATATACATTCACTGGACTCTTCCAAAGTCTTTCTGCTTGCCAAACTTACCTTTCAACTGTCTATAATATGTTGAATACTTCTTGCCAGTCATGTACTGTAGGGTTATTTTCACACAGTCTCTCACTTGTAAGTTGTTTACAAGTGGGATTATTCAGTTAATCATTTCTGTTTTTGAACTAGGTTGAAACTATTTCAAGTATTCTGGCCCAGAATAATTCCAGTAATTTAATCATGATTTGTTTTCATTCAAACTTGCCAGCATGTTTTTGTGCATTAGCACTAGGCACCCTATATGCTTGTTTTCATGTGTATCACTAGGAAATAAAGTTAATAAAACAAATCTTGTTTTTTTTCTCTCTTTGGAAGCTTATTGCACTGAGTGAACAAAAAATGCCATGGAAAATTTGAGCATTTAGTACCGTGTTTCATTTTGTTTGGACTTTACATACAGCAGTGCATGTAAAGAAATGTACTTGTTTGGAACATTTTGTCCACTCAATGGACTGGTATCCAGGCTTCTGTGCCAAGAACAATCAAAATCACAATTCCTTGCACTTTGCTTCTTAACAATTACTCTGGCTTGAAGTCCCAAAAGCTGACCTCAACGTGGTGCTAGAGTGGCAACTACTGATTATCAGGAAGTGGCTGTATGTTATGATTTTCTAGCATTCTCTCATGTTACTACCTGAGGAGTTTTAACATTCTCTTCTCTACAGGTAAAGTAAAAATCCTGTAAATGCATTCCCAGAAATTTGTGAATTGTGTCTTCAATGAACTGGCCAATCTTTCTGATGTTCAGGAGGCTAACAAGCTTGTTGGGCAGCATTGAATTTCTTACTTTGCTGTGTTATTTCTTTTTTTCACTGAATATGAGGACAAACAAACTCTTGCAACGAAGATGGGAATATCCTTACAGTTTACACTGGGACTGTATGCATGTGATAGATTTACTATTTCTTAGCAGTCTAGCAACAATCAGGCAAGAATATCCGATGAGGCAGTATAACCATCCTCCTATACTATGTCTAGTCTGAGATAAGGTGTGGGGAGAGGAGTAAGAGGAACTATTGTCAATAGTGTAATTCATAGGCTGCACTGCATTCATTGCTTTTCAGGGTCATATCAATTTCACTGCAGGCCTATCCAAGAGGCACATCATGAAAACTTGTGATAACATTGGCCTCATTCTGCTTGATTTGCCCAAGCTATTATAGTCTTGTGGTATGATCCTAAGGACCCCAGTACATTACAAGAAGCCCCATGGATGGGAATGAGAATATAGATTTCATACCAAAACTTATCTCCAAACAGGTTCATGATAGTACATATAACTGTGAAATTTACCAGTTAATACATGGTGGAGATGGATTGCTCACCCCAGGCCAGGACCACATGCCTAGAGTAGGCCTACTAATAATGGAACATATACCTTGGTTATCAACCCGTCCCCATGATGGAAATCCATTGAAATGTGATGCCGTGGCATTACCAAGGTACGGTATTACTAAATACAGCTGCTTGCAAAGGGGGCTAGCACCTGCAATGGTGGAAAACACTGACAGATTGGGGCTGTACAAACCATTATATTAGAACCCATGTGGTGTTTCCGATATTACGTACCCATCTTTATTACTGTTGTTCTTTCCTTGACCCTTGCCTGTCCCAGCATGGAGTTACAGGTCTCACTGTAGGCCTACCCACCTGAGTCCCTGCTCATCAGTCAAGTACAGTGTTTGGCACAGCCCAGTCTCTTGGCTGTACTGAGGGGTCAGCTACTATAAAGTATGCCAATATGGAGAAAGTTGAAAGTTAAGAAACAAACATATGTGACATTGAATTTGATATATAATTTCCAACAGCGTACCATTTCCAAAAAAGTGGGGCCCAGTTCTCTTACATTAGGCCTATTGCAAAGAGAAAGACACATTTGTGTCAGCACGGCTGACACCGAGTATAGCCAGTGACATGTGTACACTTGCCACACTGTGTTGGTGCCAGTGGATTTACCCTGCAAGTGTAACTATTTCCTTACGTATGGAGGTGCCATTAGTACCGGTTTAATTAGTTACAGCCCACGAGACCGAAGGTTCACGAGACCGAAGGTCCGCGAGACCGAAAATGAAACAGGGTCCACGAGACCGAAGGTCCGCGAGACCGAAAATGAAATAGGGTTCACGAGACCGAAGGTCCGCCAGACCGAAAATGAAATAAGGTTCACGAGACCGAAGGTCCGCCAGACCGAAAATAAAATAAGGTTCGCGAGACCGAAGGTCCGCGAGACCGAAAATAAAATAAGGTCCGCGAGACCGAAAATAAAATAGGGTCCGCGAGACCGAAAATGAAATAGGGTCTGCGAGACCGAAAATGAAATAGGGTTCACGAGACCGAAATTAAAAATCCGCTCACGAGGCCGGAACGTTCATGCCAGAAGGGTGGTGTTGCAAGTGCAACGCTTTAGTTTGCAAAATGTAAATACTACAGGGTGCCAGCATTAACTTAAAGCGGAGCGGAGCAGTACGGCGGACTGAAACTTCTGTCGGTCTCGCGGACCCTTTCTCATTTTCGTTCTCGCGGACCTTTTCTTATTTTCGGTCTCGCGGACCTTTTCTGGTTTTCGGTCTCGCGGACCTTTTCTGGTTTTCGGTCTCGCGGACCTTTTCTCACTTTCGGTCTCGCGGACCCCTTTATCACTTTCGGTCTCGCGGACCTTTTCTCATTTTCGGTCTCGCGGACCTTTTCTTACTTTCGGTCTCGCGAACCTTTTCTCATTTTCGGTCTCGCGAACCTTTTTTCATTTTCGGTCTCGTGGACCCTTTTTGTTTTTGATTTTCGGTCTCGTGGACCTTCGGTCTCGTGGGATGACCCCGTTTAATTTGCTTAAAAAATTCACGAAGCAGAAAATGAAACAATATTCTGTGCTGATAAAACAACCTATATGTACAGGGGAATCGCACTGAATGCGTTTAATGTGCAGCGCAGAAGGCCGTCGCAGATCTTGCCCAGCCACCATTTCGCGTAAGTAGGCCTACGATACGTGTATAGGCTAGAGGCGCCCCAGTAAATTCGTAGTGGAATTTGCCGTGTACCTGACTCATGGACGAGGTTTTATGGTGCAAAAGTGATATCACTGGATAGAAGACAAAATTTTGCCTCCATATGAGTAAAAACTGAGTGGTTTTACAACGAATCAAATTAATAATGGGCAATTTTACGGAGCTTTGGAAACACATTTAAGACATTTCATAAATCGATTGAAATTCACACTTTTTACGTACGCTTGTACTCTAAACTGGACACCAAAAGTACCGCTTATGTCTTTTCCAGTAGATTTCATAGTTTTGACGATTTATTAGCTCCAAATTATTAAGGTATTAGGCTTCGAAATTCGTATCTTTAGCTTATTTACTATTCACAGCCGTATGACGTCACGAAACGTCATGCATAAAATGTAAGAGAAAGAAGCTCTTTTCGAGCAGCTGCGGACTGACTGGTCTCACCTCTAACTACAGCATGTGTGGGTCTCTAACATTCTACTTTTGTCTGTGGAGACATATTATGTTCTACTTCTACAAGTAAATGCTGCTAATCCTTGTCTTAAGTTTATATGACACACAGCGTTATAGTGTAAGACATATACCAACATACAGAACTTGAAATTGTACTTGCCTTCTCTCATTTCTCAATGAACCCATAGAGTAAGACCAAATTCTTGCCACATTCTGGTTTTTATCCTTTGAACAAAGTTGATTCTGGCAACTTCTTATCACAATAGAACTGTCAGAATGCCACCTTCTCAATTTAATACTTCTAAACACTAATTTTCTATTTATACCAAGTAATGTAATTGTGTTCTGATCACATGTACCCTGGGTCCCATCTTCATGGTCTGTGCTCCCTTTCTTGTGTGAAGGGACATCTGTACTGCCGTCTATGGGGGTGCTGCTATTTGATTGTTCTTCACACTCTTTATGTTCAGAACTATCAAGGCTTTTCGTTGAAGTAGTTTGAAATCCTTGAAGAAAGTCTGCTCTGAAAATGTCAAGAAGACTTTCGTTTGACCTCATTCTTGCTGATAACTGTCTCCGCTTTTCATACTTGTCTGATGAGACCTGCTTTACTTTCGTGACAGTACCACTACCCTTGGCAGGAGATTTAATTTCATCCCTCTTGCTATCTGAATCTTTAGCCTCATTTTTGTTTTTCAAGGCAAATGACATTTGCTTCACTTTCTGAAGAGTCCTAATTAAATTCAAATTTTCTTCATGTGAAAGCTGCCTTTTTGATATAAGTTTCCTATATTGTGTCAAATCATCCAAAAGATTACAATCTTCCTTGCACATACTGGCATGTCGATCATGGCTTTTGGAACTTTTGGCCACTTTTAAAGCAGGAGAGCTTAACTGCCTTTCTTTGAAATCAATTCTTGCATGTCTCATGTATAATGGCTGGTAAACAATACCTGCAGAACTTCTCATGCAATCTCCCTTTACAGATTCAATGTTTACACTCTCTGATGGCCTCCAGTTAGGTCCATATTGAAAATGTTTTCCTCCTTGGGCCATACTAACACACTGTCTGGTATGACTTGATGTCAAGACTTTGTATCATATTTAGATTTTTCTGTTGGATCATACAGCTTTACTTATTTCCTGCAGTGTAAGTTCTCTGTATATATGAAACATGGTCAAGTTGAATTATACAGTGGGAACAAGACTACAGGCATTCATTATAACTGTATAAATGGAAATGAGGGATTAAGGGAAAGATCGAAACCCACTAGGAAATTACAGCCCAGTGATGCAAAATTGCCAGACTAAAACTGTGAAACATCTAACATAGTTTCAGTAAAAAGAAAATGTGGAAAAAGTAAGAAGCTTGTTGCTGCTCTTCTTTTATACTGATGATGGTAACAATACTACAATGAAACTTGGAAAATGGGCAATTTGAGCAGAAAAAGTGAAGTTTTTTCAATTAAAGTGAATAAGCAACTCAGTTTGAAGTTTTGTGATCAAATTTAAAGATTTCATATGCACAGATATATAACCAAAATACTGAGAGCAAATCTGCAATTAATACATTTTTGTAGTTATGTAGAGTCAGTAAACTTGCACATGAGTGAATTTTATAATGAATTTTATTGGTGTGGTTTCTATTCTTTACCATGTTTTTTAAAACAATTATATGCTGTATACTGTATAGTATGGTAAGTATACTGTATGCAATTGAAGGTTGTGTATGGGATACACAACATGCATTTTTTAAATGAGTATGAAAGCAGTGGCTTAAGGAGCACCTAACATGTGTGATAGGACTTACAAATGATGCTTCAATAGGGAAGAGATAAAAAAAAAATAGATTCCTAGTCTTACAGTACAGCAAGATCAAACATTTACAACAAAATGTCCGAGGAAGATGATGAAAAAATGCAAATTTATGTTTGACTGTGGACTTATTTCCATCCAAACTTACTGCGCTTTGTGATTGTTTTATGTAAGGCGCTATATAAATGTATTTTTTTATTATTATTTATTAATATGTACTGTAGTATGGAGGGCACAGTATGGAAGGAATTGTAATTTGTGTTAATTTTTAAAAGCAAAGATTTCTTCCTCACAAAATACCAAACGTCAAACTATCAACTCTGACCTCATAAAGCTTCCTACAGACATTGACACAACAATTTCAAAAATTCTATCAAGTACTGCACTGGTTCTAACAACTCAACAGGCTTATTACGAATAGGACAATCAGTTGCAGAACACAGATAAAATCTAATTGGTTCTTTGTTCAAGATATTTCGAGGCACTCTTATGACATTCTTGTCTTCCACTGTAGTGGGCCTATGATGGGAAACACAAGTGAGTTCTAAACTGGACAAATAAGCATGAAAGGTCACTTTACTTCAGTTAATGGAAAATACATAATGTGCAATGAACTGCTACCACACACTATCAAGTATGGTCTCACATCCATTGCTTAAAAGTTAGCATGTTTCAGATGAATCCAACACATCCTAAAAATGTTTCTCTCACATCTACACCTGATCCCACAATGTGAAGTGCAAATCCAAAGCTAGACAAGTAGAATACTCAAGCCAAGTGTAGGCAAAAATTCCTCACTCTTCCTCCAACAATAATTTCCCAACACAATTATGCATCCTGATACAGGGAGAACGTGCACTTTATGTATTGAGTGATGAGAACTGATACACAAGAGATACTTATGCCTTGCCTTACGTGAAATGCTCAGCTGCAAAATGGAAAGACTCCGATCCATGAATGCAATCCCACCAGTTTCAAAGGCTTGATACAAAAATGTGATATGGTAACTACAACTAATATCACTTTGAAACTATAGCACTTGCCGCAGCTGTAGAAAGCACATCCATGAACCAAGAGCTCCACTGTACAGAAGCGCCTACAAATACTGCTTGGCACATAACTCACGGCAAATGCTGACTGCATGAAGACCGTTTTAGATACATTTAGATACCGTACAGTACTCTTCTGTGATATACATCATCAACAGCAGGATACTGGATTCATCCTCCTCCGATATTTAATAATGATGTCTCTATGGTTACAGGACTACAAATCATTGACCAAGTATATGATGGAAATATTTAGAGAACGATGTAAATTTGTAAAAAGTAAAGAGGTCTCTTTGTCCTTATACTGTCATGAAAATCAATGTTAATTGATTGTTATTTGATGAGAGCAAACATTGGCTTCCTGTAGCTTTTCAGAGGAAGAGAACATAGCTATGAGGGTGCTTTTAAAAATATTCACTTTAGGGAATATTGTACATGGTGTATGGATAACTGGGATCAGTATAGGAGCAGGTCTAGGAAGTTTTCAAGGGGGAGGAGGGAAGGAGGGAGGGGACATGGTGGATGCTCCTGAAGTGACATGCAAGACAAGACCACAGCGACCATACAGTAGAAAATGTCAATACACAAGGCAATCTATTTCTCCTGACAGTTCTGCATCTTCTACACATGTAAGGCACTAGTATGGTGGCAGAAGAGAAATGGGGAAAACCCTGCTTATCCCTTGTACCTGCTACTGGAGGTAAGGATATGAATTAGGAATGCACAGGAAATCCAGCCTGGCCAGATAGTGAAAAATTATCCAGTTCTGGTTCTGGCCTGATCTTTAAGGAATTCAGCCAGATTTTTCTCAAATTCTTGCCAGAAATATTTCCATCATTAAAAGATATAGTAAAATCAGCTTCACAGATGTATGGAATACCTTTTCAACATTTTTTTTTTGTTTTTTGTCTATGTTACAGTATGAAATGGTCCCATTACGGTGTTGTATGAGGTGGCAGGGTTTTAGCCAGGATTTCAGATCATGGAGTCCACGGATACATGGCATGCAGGAGGATCTATGGGGACACTCTTCAAAGAAATCAGTAAGAGATATCATAAAGAAAACAGAAGCAGACAAAGGTCATAGTTTGAAAAGTTGGTTCAGCTTGTCTGCAAGGCTCAAAGCTCCAACAGACAACGGGGAGTACAGTATGTCTTTGCCCTTTATCACCTGGCCTTTGTACCATGAAGTAGATGGCATAGTAGAAAATGTTAGTCTATTGAACTTTTTAAGGCCTATTAAAGACAGGCGGTCCAAATGACAGCTGGACGGGTCACTGGCTTAAGCCTTGGGAGGTGGTTGCATTTCATTGCATCCATCCATAGGACCCACATTTGCAAATTATCTGTATTAATACTTAAAATTTGTCAATTATTCCCTGACATAATGTACAATCTGAGTTACATCCATCAGAACATGTTTCCATTAACATCATCTTCTGTCACTCTAACAATCTAATAAATTTTTGTTGTTTTTAAAAAGGCATAGTGTGTTATTTTAAGGGTACAAGTGCAGAATAGTAGATGCAGCGTCCCTCCAAGACATACTGTACCACTGAGACTCTGGAGGCACAGTACAGTACATGGCTGTCACCTGCACTTCCAAATTGGAGACTCAGTAGACTTAGCTAGGCAATCTTCCCCAAACAATGAATACAAGACTCACAAACTGAGTGCTTCTCAAACCTTCACGTACTACCACCGGGACTACGACTGCACCTTCACCCCACAGATTGGAGGCTCAGTGGTCTTGGGCATTTTTTTCCCAGACAGTGAACAGAATACTTACATAGCTGTTGTCAGGTAGGATTTAACACAGACTTAAAATTAACTTTCTCTTAAACAGATAACATATAAAACAGTTACAAAATATACTAGTGCTGTAATCCAACCCATGAAAAAGAGCAAAAGACTGCACGTACAGTACATGTAAGACTCCATGATTTTAAAGGTTGCTTTTGAATTCTGCAGTTACTAACTTTAAAATATTTTTTGACTTATGAAATGTCCGGTGTGCATCTTGCTGGAGTATGAGCCCTACAAAATGGCACCAACATAGTGACCTTCTGTAGTACTATTATGCAGTCAACCACGGTTGCTTAAATGTCTTCATGCACCCACCCACCCATCCCCTCCCCCACCCACAATGCCTTTTTTAATGGTTCTCTTTATAAGTGAATCCAGGTGCTTCTTTTACCAGAGCTCTTGACAGAAGTTAGTAGGTGGGTAATTTTTACAATGCTCAATTGTTTGCAGGCTGCATTATTTTCACAAAGAATTCTATACTAAGTTCTACAATCCATTTCTACAAAATGCCATACTGTGCCCATATATGGAGGGAAATACAGTGTGTTAACACTTTAGGCACTGACAGGTCAGAACTGAAATTTGAGAAAAGGTTTTAACTCAGTGTCATAATCAAACTACCTTTCTACTGCAGTTTTTTTCAGGGGGGGGGGGAGGGGGGAGGGGGAGGGGATGGAACCAGTTTGGGGAGCAAAAGTGCTCTGTTACTGGTCTTACCTGCAGCTGTTGAAATTATTGCAGGAAAGGGGAATTATGTTGTGGACCCCGCCCGCCCCCCCCCCCCCATCCCTAAAGTGAGGCTAAGTTAAGCCTACTTTAGGTAAGTTGGAAACCTGTAGGCCAGGATCAGACCACTGTTGGGATAAGTTTGATCAACCCACCCATGGATGCCTAATATGCACATACAAAAGGTACATATGCCCTATCCCATTTTGACTCAATTGTTCAATATCATACTGTAGATCAATATTTTTGCAGTACAGTATCCACTAGAAGGTTGCCAATTCTGGTTTTGGGGGTTATGGGCTTATTTTCATAAATTAACGAGGATACAGTATCAAAAGTGTTATGCAAATGATGAAAACTTGAGTGTTGCTACTTAAGTTTAACAGGTGTACCTTAAACATGGTTGGATACAAATGTGGGGGCCCTGAGCACAAAACTATATGGGGGCCTGGGCTCACACCTATGTGGGGGCTCCTTAAGCATTCATGCACTGGACTCTTCAGAGGACGATATAGTGATGTACACCTCTTCTTCCGAGAATACATTGTACAATGTCATAAACATGGGGCAACATAGTACAGTAGCAACACCAAGTTACAGTTTTCATACTGCCACTATGAAGAGTTTGAACTTGGACAGAGGAAGTGATGGTATTGACCAGAAATGTAAATCGCAATATGGCTAGACTGCTTTTTCCAAAGAGACATAAGCCAATACTATGACAGGCTATGGTGGGGGGGGGGGGGCTCAGTTTGGGAGACTCTGGATTTAAGCTTCAGATGTATCCTGATAGCCCTTAATGAATACATTCTTGCTTGCAGGGGCCCTCTGTGCATGGGCCTCTGGGCACCACTAGTCCATGCTGAAAACCAGTACTGGTTTCAAATGTTAATTATCCCAGAATGGAAGGTACAGTACTTAGCTTTCTCCACCAAACATCCCTTTTTGGGTAGTCAGAATATTGGGTACCATAAGAACTGCTACAGACACAAAAGAAATTTTCAACTGAGAAAGGGTTTTAACCATGAAAATATTTAAACACATCAGGTTGAATTCATTAATATCCACATATTTTTACTGATATTTCTTTTAACCCTTTCAGGACCACACACCTGTACCCTACCTTCACCCAGGACTAGAGGTGCACCGGATTTGGAATTCTGAAATCCGGCCGGAACCGGATTTGCCAGATTTATACAAAAATTCCTGCCGGAATTTCAGCCAGATTTGCCGGATTTAGTCAAATGAAAGAACCAGAACCTGCTAGGTAGGGTTATGTCTATTTTTGTTTCTATGTGAATGGAATTTTGGCATGTGGAACTGTGGAATTCAAGTCTTTTTTGATTTCTGTGATTGAAAGGTGACATGTCTAAATGGTTAATTGACAAAATGTTTATACCAACCCTATCATTAGTATACGTGTAGATGAGGCATTGGTATTTTGGGGAGGGGGTTACAAATTGTTCATTACTGAATGATACATTCTTATGTTTACCTTGATGTATTCTCTGAATTCTAAGGGGGCTAGAAATTGAAAATATGGAACCAATTAAGCCTTCAACAGTACAACTCTTCAACTCTATTACAGGGCTATATTGACATTCAACTCCATTCCCCTTGCACCTTACAAAAACTGAGAATGGTACTTGCTTTTTCTTCTAGTACAGACCTACTAAGCTAGGAGTCAATATTACTTTGGGGGAGGGGGCATTGGGGTGGAGGGATAGGCACACCTTATCTCCCTATGCTTTTATTTGTTTTCTTTTAATTCTGAGCATATCTTCTGAGTTAGGATTCAACATCTCCGGGGAGGTTGGGGGTTGGGGGGTTGGGGTTGGCACACCTTATTTCCCTATGCTTTCATTTGACTCTTAATTCATGCAACATGCTGAAAATTAGCAACTGTTTGGTTGTCTCTCCATGCAAATCAGGGGACAAAAAGTAAGTTCAAAAGAAAATATATGCTTTTATTAATTCTTTCATAACATTGTCATTCATTATCCAATTGGAATGTACTATGCATCACTTTGAAATGGAATCAATTACAATTCTTAAGGTGATATTCGATGCAGGTTTTAAACTTTGGTTAGGAAGATTTTCATTATAAAATCTATGGTATGCAAAGTGGGGGTAACCATGCTAATACATATAACAGTGTGGGGGGGGGGGCAGAAATTTGCTGATGGGCAATTTAATTGGTGGAAAGTTATCCAGTTGTCCAAGAACCATACAATATAGGACTATGCTGTGTAAATGTGAAATATTCTCACTGTATCAATCATTGGCATTATATTTCATCAGTTTTTAATCCTTGATTTGTAAAACTGCTTTTAATAGTCAAGGAATGAATACAGTAAGTCTCTTGGCTTAAAGGCAATTGGCAGTCGCCCCAAAATTTTCTTTGAAAAATCACAAACTCTTGCAAATCTCCTCTTACTGCATTACAAGCACCTCTGAAGATGTTTCGAACATAATTATTACAAACAATAGGTAAAGCAAGGAGAAATTGTCCTTGAATTTCACAATTCACCAACAAAAAATATTGTCACATGATCAAAATAGGCCAATCATGAACTAGAGTGACAGGGTACACTCACTCTGATTGGGGTGACTGCCTACTGCCTTTAAGGTTAATTTTTTCACTGTTTTTAAATTACAAGAAACGGTACTACAGTAATGTAATGTGGTTTCCTAACATTTGTTAATTTAGTTACACTAACATGTATTTTAGATATTCACATCATTTTATGTGTATTTTATCAAATATATTAGACATACTTTATGCACTGAAGCTTGAGAAAGTACCACTTCAGTTTGCTATACTTTTTGTGACGCTACATTTCTGGACTTTCAAGATATGTACCCACTATTGCGTTATTCAAGGACTGTTTGACACAGTAATATGTTTAAACACAGAGGATTTCAATACTTCTATTTGGGCTTGTCTACAGTAAAGGAAAATATTCAGTGTGTGTTTTTTGCTTTGATGATATTTTGAAAGATGTCACAACGGTTTGGTGATTTTACAGTTCACCATACTTGGAGGACTATAGAGAGATAATAAAGACAATTTTATCAATGTCCAACTTACATAAGGGATGTTTTGGGCAGAATTTGGGGCTATTTTGGCCTTTTTTACCACCTATAAGTGTTACATAGGATGTGGAATGAATTTATGATGTGAGTGGGACCTTTACAGATGTGACTGATGCAGGGTCTTTGTCTTCATTCATAAATGTAATGTACAAAATAAATGGTAAATGATAAATGAATATTTTTAGGTGCACAAACACCGCAAAATTTTATCAGCAATATGGAGTAAAATTTTGAGATTTGTCCGTCCATCTGGATATTAAATCTTAATAGTTGATATTTTAACTGAAAGAAAAGATTTCCAGAGCTAAGGTTATGATGTAACACTTAACCTTGATCATGTGCAGTACCACAAATAAAATAATCCAGCAGTAAATGCATCATAGTCAATTGCGGAGCACATGATGGTTACGTTGGTAACATGTCTGTCCCCTAATGGTTACGTTGGTAACTATCATCTTAACAGGCCTGTAGGACACAAATTACCAGAGAATTTGATAAAACTGCATCTGTTTGCAGATGGCAATATTTGTCACTGGTTTGTGTGCTTTCCTCCATCTTTTTGCTTACAACAAGGCTATGAGAGCCTCCAAGGCGATGTCCGTCCAGATGTTACCAACGTAACCATGTCCTTGTCGGTAGTATAACGTAGGCACATGGGGACATTGGTTTTTGATGAATGTTTCACATGTCATCAGTTTACACTTCAGGAAAGAGCAAAACTTGTGTCACAATGCATGCAAGTGTTTAAAGTGCTTAATTTTCTCGAACATAGTTTGGTTAAGTTGGTAACGAGGAAGGACATGTCCGTCCTTGTTACCAGCGTAACCATTGATCTCCATACTAGTCCATGTTTAACTAATGGTAATGCAATTTCAGTGAAAAAGTGTTTGTTCTTTATCATTCTATTAAATACAGGGTTTATTTATACATATTGTCCTCCTTAAAGATTTCTGGAGCAAAGAGTTTCCATGTCTGTCCCCGTTACATACGTAACCAGTAACACTTACCACTTAAAAAGTGGTGATAGGTGAAAAGAACTATCTTCCTGCTCTCAGGAAAAAATTGAGACTACCAATCAAACAAAATAACACAACAAAAATTTATTCTTAGAGGACTTCAAATTTCACCACCTTTGTAACACTTTTATACCCCTTTATTGTAGACAAGCCCATTTGGTAAACATTTCAATTTTGATTTGCTTTGGTTTGATTCATTGACACTTTCAACTGTTTAACAAACTACATCACTCCTACTTGTGAGTAACTTTATATCTATGCAGCACGCCTACTTCTCTTTACTAAGTTGGGGGTGACAAAGTCCTTGAGCATGTTGAAAGTTTGTAACTAGTAATAAACTCTATCATTAAATAATATTATTTAAAGCACACTGCAATCCTGGTCTATGCATTTTATTATATCTAATTAAGTTAGTTAGATAATATTTAACGACACCCCAACACCAATGTGTTATATAGTGTCAACTAGATAAATTCGTTTCAAGTCCTCCCCTTTAGTCGCCTCTTACGACAGGCGGGGAATACCGTGGGCATACTCTACAACCCCCAGCCCACAGGGGAGCTATATCTAATTAAGACTTGCTGGAAATTAAGTTGTAAGTTGTATTGTATAGCTTACCTACAAATCCGGCAAATCTGGCCGGATTTAACAAAAAATCCGGCCGGATGCTGGATTTGGAAAAATCCTCAAATCCAGCCAGAATTCCAGCCGGATTTGAAATCCGGTACACCCCTACCCAGGACCAACCACTCTGTACCGTGTGCTAATGAATACAGGAATGGAATTTCAGTCTTTGTTTTCTATAAGAAATCACCTTCCTTCTAAAAAAGTGTTGATCACTGTTGAACACAAGTTTTGTTTAGAATTCGATAATCTTTCATTTGATACCAAAATATTATGCATTCTGATTACCTTTCATAAACTCTGGATCCAGAAACAAGCCTTGGCTGAAACCCCTCCTAATTACAGACTATACTGTTCACATGCCATGCAGCTGGCCTATACTGCTTAGGCCTAGCCTAGTTTCAGTGCACGTGATCTTGGAACATGTCAATAGCAACATGCACTATACCATACATCATTGTAGCAGCTAAATTTGTGCTCTATATAATGAACGTAGACTCCAAAGTGATGGCACTATGCACATATTCATTTTTTCTCTAAAGAAAAATGTCTGGTTTCGCCAAAATGCGACCATCATGGTACTTTGCTGGTGTCGGTAAATAGCAATGGTGGTCCCGAACACGTTAATTAAACCAGAAAGCCAAAAGGCTTAGTGATTCCTTGCCATATGGGTATATTGTAACAAACATGAATCACCCACATCACAAGCATGAGATCCCTCACAGTTATCCTTCTTGAGATATCGTGTTAACTAGGTGTTAACCTTTTGGCCTCTGGTGACCCCAAATGACCTTTGACCTCCACCAAAAACAATAAAGATGATCTACTCAATATGGGCAATTAACACGCTAAGTATGAGATCCCTCACAGTTACCCTTCTTGAGATATACTGTTTACAATGTTTTGACCTTTTGACCTCTGGTGACCCAAATGACCTTTGACCTCCACCAAAACTAAAAGGGATCATCTACTCAATATGGGCAATCCACATGCTAGGTATGAGATCCCTCGGAGTTACCCTTCTTGAGATATACTGTTTAAAACGTTTTGTCCTTTTGACCTCTTATGACCCCAAATGACCTTTGACCTCCACCAAAACTAACAGGGATCATCTACTCAATATGGGCAATCCACATGCTAAGTATGAGATCCCTCACAGTTACCCTTCTTGAGATATACTGTTCACAACATTCTGACCTTTTGACCTCTTGTGACCCAAGATGACCTTTGACCTCCACCAAAAATAATAGGGGTCATCTACTCAATATCGGCAATGAACATGCTAAGTATGAGATCCTTCACAGGTACCCTTCTTAAGATATCGTGTTTACAAGGTTTTGACCTTTTGACCACTGGTGACCCCAAATGACCTTTGACCTCCACCAAAAACAAAACGGATCATCTACTCAATATGGACAATCCACACAGTAAGTATGAATTCCCTCCCACTTACCCTTCTTGAGATATACTGTTTACAAGGTTTTGACCTTTTGACCGCTGGTGACCCCAAATGACCTTTGACCTCCACCAAAAACAATAGGGATCATCTACTCAATATGGACAATCCACACAATAAGTATGAGATCCCTCACATTTATCCTTCTGGAGATATTGTGTTTACAAGGTTTTGACATTTTGATCTCTGATGACCCCGAATGACCTTTGACCTCCACCAAAAACAATAGGGATCATCAACTTAATATGGGCAATTATCAAGCTAAGTATGAGATCCCTCACAGTTACCCTTCTTGAGATATAGTGTTTACAAGGTTTTGACCTTTTGACCTCTGGTGACCCCAAATGACCTTTGACCTCCACCAAAAACAATAGGATCATCTACTCAATATGGGCAATATACATAGTAAGTATGACATCCCTCACATTTATCCTTCTGGAGATATCGTGTTTACAAGCAAATTTCTAGGGTATTTATCATTTGACCTCTTGTGACCCCAAATGACCTTTGAACTCCTCCAAAAAGAATAGAGATCATCTACTTAATATGGGCAGTCTATCTGCCAAGTATGAGGTCCCTCGGAGTTACCCTTCTTGAGATATCGTGTTTACAAGGTTTTGACCTTTTGACCTCCTGTGACCCCAAATGACCTTTGACCTCCGCCAAAAACAACAGGGATCATCTACTCAATATGGGCAATCTACATGCCAAGTACGAGATCCCTCGGAGTTACCTTTCTTGAGATATCGTGTTTACAAGCAAAAGCGTCACATACACACACACACATATACACACCCATACACACACACACACGACATCACCATCACATAGATTCCTTCGGCCTTTGGCAAGGAATCAAAAAAACATAGATGAGAGGCTTGCTTATGTAATGTTGTGAATAGACCTTAATGCAATGTCATCACATGACTTCATTTTGGAGCACTTGTAAACATGAAGCACACTGCACGCACGACATAGACTTCCCACACGCATACATATGTGTAGTAGACTTAGGTATATATCTGACCAGTACACAAATCAGCTGTCTGCATTTATTTGTTGGTGTAAGTTAATCGAATGATCCATCTCTTTACCTCTATCTGAGGGCGCACTTCCTGTTCTGAGACATCATATGCATATTGGTCTTTATCACACTGCTTTTACCTAAACTAAATCTGAGCTCTTAATTAAATGCTCAATCATGACACAATTCATAACCCGTCAAGTACTGAACTATAAAGATGAAAAATTTGAGATGTGTCTTAGAGGTACACCGGTAGCTACTATACTAGGTATGAAACATACATATACACATACATACACACACACACACATTTCCAAGCTAGTCAAGCTAATTTTACTTTTTGTCCATCTGGGAACTCTTTATCAAAAGGTTTGGGAGAAAAGTTGCTCACTAAAAGTTTGAGGCTATTTTGGGGTCCACAATTTACATTGTTTTTGTTGAAAATTACACAAGAGGAGGGAGGGGAGAAGGCCGGGACTTTTGTAACATTTGGCATTTTTCTGCCCTCCTAATACCTTTCAGAGGCAAATTTTGGTAGGCAAATCCCTTTTTGTGTGCCCTTATGTGCTTAATATAAATACTGATGCCAGTACATATACCCATGGAGTAATTACCACCGTGGTATACAGCAGCTTTCTCTTCCAATCAAAACCAAAATTTTCGAAGAGTTCCTCGTCCTTGGTGACAGTTCTGTACGTGCCACGCATGGATGCACACTGTTGTGGCAATTATAATTGAACAAACTACAGTAATGCTTCTGTCAAAACACATGTTCAGAACCAACTTAAGCGTGAGTAATTCTATAATTGCAGGTGGGGCGTAGGGTAAGGATAAAACTTGATTGGTGTAATATTTATGGTCTTTTCTCTTTTTTAAGCTGTTTACAATTTCAAAAGATCATTTACATGTATCAGCAGGGTAGAATTAACTAATTACCACAAGGTCACAAATACTCGTAGCTTCCCTTCTATAATACACTCAAGGCTTGATTCTGATGTCGCAGTGTTCAATGACAACTGGTAGGTCAACCAGATTCAAACTAAATACATGGATGTTGTATTGCACAACATAGAAAGGAAGATTGGTGAAATTACAGTAAAAGGTTTTATCCCAACACATTGGGACTGAAGGTATAGTTTGGATAACAAAAAATTTTGGATAAATGAAGTTTCAAGTTTTGGCTCCAAGTATCATACATAGGGTTCCAAGAAAGTGTGCCAAAACATTTTGCAAAGTACTTTGATGGCTAGCAAAATTCAAGCAAAACTGCTAAAAATATTCATTTAATCCTTTTTGTAACCAATGATATGACAAACAATTTTGCAGACTTCTTAAACCCAGACACCTTAAAATAACATTCCTGAAATTCAAGCCTATGCTGTATGTGGTCTTAAGAATGGTCAATTCTCAACACACGCTAAATGTGGGCATGTGCTGTTGGAAACACTAACGATTGTGAGAGGTGTTTAGAATACAAAATCCGCACAAACTTCAAAAAAATGTTAGAGAGCCACATGAAGAAGACTTTCAAACAGCTATTTGCATTATTTTCATTTCCCTTCTGGAAATTTTAGTCAGTGTGGGGTCAGTCTAGAGTCAGGTGGGAATCATATTTCTGCATTTTGAGTCAGAAATATCTAAATACTAATTCTATACAGATCACTTCCGATTACCAACAGATTCCAGTCAGACTCTAAACCACCTTCAAAATATCCCGATCAAAACTGATTCCATAACTGACAGCCCACAGCAGAGGTACAGGAAAACTGGACTTAGTATTTTTTTTTTCTGAGTAAATTTGGAAACAGAATTTTCAGAGCAAACCTGAAAACAGTCAGGTTTTTAGTTAGATTCAGTCTCCTAATAGTCAGTAATAGTCTGGTTAAAGTCAGGATTTTGTACAGAAAGAACAAATCTTTGTCCAGTTGAAGGACGCTGAGGTAAGGTAAAGAGTCAGTTTTGGAATCAGTTTTGATCAGTCCTGATATTTTGAAGCTGGTTTAGAGTCTGACTGGAACCTGTTTGGAATCGAAAGTTATATTATATCCCATCGTACATTACAAAGCAATAAACTGACATCAGTTATCTTTTCATTTTTTTTTTCCATTTAAAAGAGTGATTCCTTCCAACACAGACCAACAGTCAATATAAGATTAAAATTGCCCCCCAAAACATCACTTTACATGATATCCATTTTTCCCAAACACCATTTGTATAAGGACAGGTGCACAGTTTCAAACACAAATATCAAAATCTCTATCTAAGGGAATGGCCTAAATTTGCAAAATAGCAAAACCAAGTAACCATCCATAAGCTAAAGTTTTACATATAAAATTTGCATAACACATTGCACATCCTCACCAAATTTTAGATCCACATCTTTTAGCTGACAATGGAGTAGGGAAAACAAGCCAGTGCACCACAACTGGAAAAAAGGCTGTGGCTGGCCTGACTTAAACCAATTGGTTAGAAACTGAGCGGTAAAACCTCATCTAACTCTAACTTTAGCTGGCCCAGCAAATGCAACCAAAATCAGACAGTCTTACAAAGCTTCCCTCAACCTGTTGTTACAATTGCATTACGTGCACTTCAACTATAGTGAACCTCGTTAAAGTAAAAGGGCATTTTATTGGTATGCTGTATTGTCCAAATAAAGTGGGTAGAATATTAAACACCTCTATGGGTTGTGTATGGAGTCCTAGGAACTGATAGGTAGGACAAAAATAAGTCATTCCCCTTCCCCCCACTCCTTCCCCCACCAACAAATGCTCTGAAACCATGCATGTATGCAATTGTGTATAGTCTTTTTTTTCAATTTTTTGGACAAGGTTAACTGTCTTAAATGCAGCTTCTTATTTTACTCTGTTTAATAACCAGCAATAGTCATGTTAGTGTTTACAAAATGAAGATCAGCCCATTGCAAAATTTTTCTTTTCAGTACTGTCAATCAATGCCTATTTCTACAGCTGTACAGTACAAGTTTATACAGAACTTAACCCTATCATTAATTAACTATTAAATCTTAATGAGCTATACAGTATGATTAAGCAGCAGTGCATGATGAAATGGGAAATACAAAAAGCATATGCAAGATACAATAATTCATAGGATGCCATGTAGGGCCACCGATTTTCTGCGATCACGGAAATTGTCACGGAATCACGGAATTTTAATTTTTTCACGGAAAATCACGGAACTTCAAAAGTCTCTCAGAATGCTAAAGAAGTCTGCAATCAAGAGGGCAAAATGAAAAAAAAAAAGTTCAAAAGTCTGTACGTAACAACACTGGATGGCTCTAGTGGGCTGCAATCTGATTGAAAACTTGAAATTCACCCCCTCCGATGCTTACTATATGCGGGACCAGGTGCGAGTTGCGCATTTACTAGCCTTCGGTACAGTAGGTCAAATGTTGCTCAGTCTTGCAAAGTTTTCCCGCGATCCCGTTGCCTGTAGCTGATTCTTGTTTATACTGTATCATGTACTGTATGTATGGTATACTTTGCATGAGTGCGTCATAACAAACTGTTGGACACGTTACTCAAGTTTCATGTTTTGCTCTGTTGTTACGTTCATGATCGAACAATCATAACGTTCTGACTGACAAGTTACACTTTCAATTGTGGAATAATTATCGGATTTAGTACCTGCATATCATTTGGATATAATTTTATACTGATCTTTTACTATGTAAGAAGAACAAGAGACCCACACTCAAACAATCGTAAGTCAGTTGTTTTAGGTTGTTTTTTTGTCCATTACATATATGTGCAGACGTCAGGCTGGTGATTGGATTTTAGTCTGGTTAGGCTGCACTGGCCTAACACACTAATCAATTCAAAACAGAAAGTCACGGATTTTCACGGAATTTGGAATTGCTGTAACGGAAATTGACTCTTTTTTTCACGGAAAATCGGTGGCCCTAGCCATGGATTTAATATGAATATACAGCCAAAAAAAATCTTCTTTTGAAAGTACAAACTATACCTCTCACAAAGAGATTGTTTGGGATCCAAATTAAGAAATGTAGAGGTGAAGGGACAATTCCAAAACAGATGTTCAAGTGTGTAGGAAAAGTTCACAGTTTTGTATGAAAAATGCCTGAAGTAAACTTAAGGATAGATTTCAATTAAAAGGAGTCTGAAATTGAATCTGGCCAGATACTGCACCAAGCATGCACATGAACCAGCAAAATGTTACATACTACTGAAATGATGCTGCACAATAAAGGAATGAGGAAGCATGGCTTGTTGTTTCCTTCACCCCACCCTACCCCACCCCTACTACTCCTTTCATGTAGGTCAGATACTATAATCCTGCAGCAAGATAAAGCCACTTGTTATCTGTGCTGTGGACTTACACCCTTGGATGAAGCAGTGAGTCCCTGATGTACAGTAGCGAAAAATTAAGATCACATCATGTGTCTCACCCATAACATACCACACAACCTTCAGCCGGCTATACAGATTTCTTGTTGGTTCCTTTCCCTTACATGAAGAGTTTTTAACAAAATACAGTGAATATGCTTTCACTGATCCTAGCAAATTTTGAAAACCTTTTCCTTGATATAGCATAATCCAATCCTCCTTCACATGGCAGTTAATATACACTATAAACTGCTCTTATTTTTAACACAGTATATTACAAAGCTTTCCAAAGTTGAACTGCAGGTCATCCCAAGTGAAGTTGGAATCAACAAATATGGTAGCCATTTGCAATTTCTCCAACACTGTGGTTGCTAAAGCCCACATATAACATAATTGCTTACAAGTTAGATCAGGAGTAATAAGAAGCATAGTGAAGCACCGACACACTGTTTTTATCTTAAACTGTGTGCCTCAATCAAAACTGTTGCAGAAATGCTAACAGTGTTTCTGGACTAAAGTCTAGCTAGGACAAGTTGTACACTAACGATGATCTTGAGAGTTTCATAAATACTGTATACACAGGGTCAATCAACTTAAAGTACTTAAATACAACCATAAAAGTCAAACTGTACTGGGTTGTTACCTAAGATTTCTATCTATTAGGTGACCGCTGAGCTGCAGAATATATTTTTGCCCTTCCAGGTATTTGTATTTGTTTATAACCCAATTAAGCCCCGCAATCTTGATAAAAACCCATTCACAGGTGCACTTGATTCCAGTTTCATATAACTTGATATTTGAAAAGTTATAAAACCATTGAAGAAATGCATATTTTTGTACTGATGAATGAAAACGATGTATAGCAGTTCCCAAATTATGATCATTTTACCTAAAAATATATTAAGAATTTCTGTCATTCTGGCAAACTTTCAAAGACCTTGAAAGTTAATAACTAGTCCAAAATTACCTAAGGCATTTGAGAATGCAAATTTATGAAACTTTTTTGTCTATTAAGCTTCCATCTTTACTGCATTAGTGTAGCCATTGTGTTAACTTTTAAAAAAGTTACATATGTACAGTATTCACTTATAAAGTAACTTCAGTACTAAAGCAAGGGTGGGGGGACCTTTCCCTTATCATGGGCCATTCTGAAAGTCACGTACAACACCACTAGCAGGCCAAAGAGGCAACTGGCACCACGACAGCACAAAACTCCAATCCCGACCCCCACTCCACCCACACCCCATTGAGCATGGACCCAGTGTCTCCCAAAAATGGGTCCTGTGGAGTCTCAGGAAAGCACTGCCTGAGGAACCATCCATGGGGAAAGCCCCGGCAATATCTACAAATTGTACACATTAGAATGAAGCATTTTTACCCCTACAATGTCTTAAGATACAAATGGGACATACTGAAGTTGGATGGACAAGCATGTCCATCAGTGTTGCAGGTGTTACAAAATTGGGTTGCCTAATTTGTCAGTCCATGTTTGAATGTGATTTTGTTGTAAACTCATCCGCATACTTTGCGACAAAAAGGATTGGTTTTGTTTTCCCAACTTAATCGCTACTGTATGTAAGAAACTGTGTTATTAACACAACAGCTAAAAAAAAAGTGTTTCAAATTTTCATGAGTACCACAGTACTGTATGTTACACTTGTGTACCTCTTTACAGTGGAAATACCCTATAAATTTACCCACTGGGAATGTGAAGTCTGTAAAATTCAAATGTGTCTCATGCATTCCAATTATGAGAGCAGTGATGTACAATGGAAGAAGAAATTGGGAGTGAAGTTTAGGCCTGCTGTTCAAACAAGTTACATTACAATGTTGAACAATATGAGTCTTAATTTACATTGGTTTTAAACATGGGCATAAATCCCGGGGGGGATGGGGTGATATATCCCCCCCAACATTTGACTAGGGGGGATGGCCCATGTAATCATCCCCCCCAATATTTCAGTCTACAGATAAGTGTATGATGGAAAGCATATTTTATTCTTCATTTTCAATCTTGCTTCACTTTCTTTCGCAAATGTTTCTCAAACTATCAGAAGTTTAGCAAATTGTTGGCAATCTATCAAAATTTTCGCGCCCTCCGCGCGCTTCCAACCTTATGTCAGTGTCACTCATATTATCAATATCTTCCGATAGCAACTCTCGGAGTGCAACAGCAAAAAGTTGAAAGTTGATGAATTAATAGGTAAAAGACCTGAAGACTGGCTTATGGCAGTGGCATGTAGGTTTGTTGGGCAATTGTAAGTGTCTCGATGTAGAGTCTGAATGCAGGTTTTGTAATGGAAATATTATTCGTCACTGTTAACACTCCATGTCATGACCATTATTAAGGTAATAATACACGAAACTGTTCTGATCACAACACTTTCCGAAGAACAGAGATACATCTCCAAACATCTGTGGGGGCCTCGCATCAATATGGGATCTTTCAATCTGATGTAGAAGGTTGATAGTGCGTATCTGACGTTATACATTTTTCAAAAACTTTTACCAGAGCTTCGCCAGTTTGCGCTGAGCCCTCATCGGTGTAGATGGTGATTGTTAATACACTTGACAAAAACAGCACTCTGTAACGCTCTTATTAGTCCTTCACCCCTTTTGCTACACCTATCAGGGAGGTCTAATATCATCTCCCTGGATCTATACTCTCCCTCTCTCTCATTTCCGTTGCTGGCAGCTGTTCGTCCGGATTTTAGTTCAAAAGTAGTAAAAATATGATAGTTGTAAAGTGTTTGGCGTCGTACTCTGTATTATCATTTGGATGTCAGGTAGTACACGTATTATGTCATTGCCCCCCCCCCCCTCCCCGCCCCAATTAATATGATTAATGCAGAGCTTCCAGGAGGTCCTATTGAGGTATCTGCTAGCCTTAGATGCCCTTTCATAATACATAATGGAGGAAAGGACATATTTTGTAATAACTCAAGAATGTTTCTGTGGACTCCATGCACATATTTTTGTGTAAAAACTTTCCCGAAATAGAAGGCAGTACAGACAGAAGGGAGGAGGCTTCAGGAGATTTTTTGACAACGTATCTGTCTCTTAATAGACAACATATTCTCCTCTTTTTTTACCTTACCAAAAATTAGCATTAACTAAAATATGGACATTTTCCGGCCATATATGATCAGTTCCAAAAACATGCCAAAGATAGCACCATTTTGCATCTAAAAGACCTTAAATTAATAAAAACAATTCTTAAAGGGAAGGGGGAACCCCTTCCCCAGGACGACACCTTTATGTCGTGACAAACGAAAGATCAAAACTGCTGCATGCAAATGCAGAAAAGCATGAAAAATGAAGGTGTAATTGTTCCAGGCTTGGGGGAACTGAGGTATTATTATGACATCATCTAGCCTATGGTGCCCCCAATCACAAAAGACGGGCGACACCACTAATCTCAAGACAACTTGCAGGTCTTGTAATGATCTCCGAATTCAAAATCCAGTTGTCTGGGATGACCCTATATGTTGATCCCCGTATTTTTAAGCTTAACAGGACATTGTTGCTCTTGTAGAATTTCAATCCAGTGCAGCTTATGAACGAGTTTTGTGCTCAAAATAGCATTTGGCATGTTTCACAATAAAGGGGTCCAAATATAGATTAGAAAATAAGTACCTATAAAATGTGTTTGAAAGAAAGAGCTACATTGGCAAACACATTATGCTGATCAACACCATGCTTTCTGATAGAAAAAACAACTACTTTGTATTTCCATCCAAGATTTTGAAATTAGGGGGGTAAATGCAACCTGAATGTGACAAATGGGGACGGACAATACTCCCAATAACTTATGTATCAATGTTATAATAAAGGAATAACAAATAAATTGAAATAATTTGTTGAGCTTTTACATCATATTTATTATTTGGACATGCAATGAATAAAATTAATACCATTTATTAGTCTAATAATTTTATAGTCTGTACAGGCTATCCGAATTTGGGTGCTCAATTTTTGGCATTAGTGTCTGTCCCCTGAATGGAAAAATTAAAAGTTGTGATAATTCCCAAATACTGTGATCTATAACGATTACTCATGTTTGGTTTTAAACTAAGAGTGAAATATTCAATAACAACCAACAGATCTCAAATGCTGTGAACTTGTGCATTAAAATAAGCTAGACCAAATGTTGCTATTGTAACGTCCGTCCCCTTTGGGTGTAGCAACAATTTATGTTATCTATTATTCTTCAGATATAGTACTTCAGTTGAATATCTTTATATCATTGCACATCTTACCTAAAGTTCAGTAGCTTGGCAGAGAAAAACAGCTTCGCTATATTCCTTATAGCTATAAAACTGAAGTTATTAAGTGATGTCCGTCCCCAAGTAGTTACAATAGCAACAAGTTACAGTAGCAACAAACAATCCTGTACTAGTTGCACTTGAAATATTTTAATCCTTTCTTATTGCTTTGGGAATAACATTTAGGTCATATATGTTGCCATATCAACAAAAAAGTAATTGCCATTCATGTCCAAATATTGTATATAAGACTATCAGTTTTGGACGGACAAGTTACAGTAGCAACAACAGTGCTGTATTGTCTGTCCCAGTTGAATTACCATCAATGTTGAGGCATACATCATACAATTTTACAATTTGTATAATGCTAATATGTTTTACCAATGATGCTTATCTGATATAGAAATGAAATTTGAAAAATGATTTTCCTTTTAGTGAATAGAGTAATAAAGGTAGACATAATGTTGCTATTGTAACTCCACATTATATCAATGCAACATAGTAAGTTTCAGTATTTTGGTACTTCAGTTAGTAAAACAAGCAATGGGGAAAATGAAGGTAAAGTACTAAAAAGCATGAGTGTAGTCCTGCTGAAACTATGCCTTTTCAAACTTGTATTTGTGCATACAACAGCAAAATAACACTGTTCATGCAAACCTGTTCCATGATTTTTTGTCCGTCCAAGAGTTACAATAGCAACACCTATAAGTTTCACAAATATTAATCTGAAGATGGGTACTTTTGTTATTTTCATACTTTTTATGAGGTCTGTTTGCAAAGTGTTAATGGATTATTGCAAATTTATTAACTGCTATGAAAAATAATCTGGAAATTTCAGACATTCATAGGATAATAATTATGGCTTTTGTCCGTCCACAAGTTACAGTAGCAACACCTTGTTTGTCCAAAAGTTACAATAGAAACATTGTGTCTAAAAAGATAACAAAAGTCAAAGTTATCTTGAAGAATGTAAATTTTTCTATTGGACATGTTAAAGATTATCATTAGCAAAAAAGTTCTGACAAAGCAAATTTTCTAAATTTTGGTAACTTGTGGGAGTATTTGGACCCCTTTATTGTGAAACATGCCATTTCCTAAATGTATGAATATACCAATAGCCTACCAAAGAACATTACCACTGAAATTAACCCCTTAAAACAGCCTTCCTGGCACTTCTGAGACATTGAAACCCAGGAGCTTCGCCCCCTGGACCCCTACCAGGGCTTTGCCCCTGGACCCCACCCGCCATGGGCTCGGGCTTCGCGCTCGCCGTGCACGCAAAGCGTGCACGTTGTCCACATTTGCAATAGTTCACCCCATCCCCCCAAAGTTGAAAAGAAATCTACGCCCCTGGTATTAAAATGTGAGAGGTGATCTGCGAAAACCCGGAGGACCACACATGAGCAGTGCATGAGTACAATTTCCATCAGAATGGTTATTTTTAGTGCATTTTCAACACATCAAAATTAAACTTGCTTCAGAAATCTTCCTTTCCAAGAAGGGCTCAGACAGGGCAAATTGGAACTATTTACCCCTGCAGCCATTTCATCAAAACTATAGCCTTATAAGGCATAAAAGATTTGACAAAACCTTAAGAACGAGAAAAGGCATATAGCAAAAACAGCAAGTCATTAATGTTTTGAATTACTAGGAACTGATAATGTATCCAAGCATAAACTGATGTATGTTAAACAATCATACTATTGCATGGTAAAAGAGGGTTGGGTTATAATGTCTTTCCAAAAATAAAAAAACATGACAAAAAAAAACATGACAAGTCAGACTCAAACTATTGATTGAAAATAATATAGTGCTGTTTGCCCTGAAAATGTGCATACTGTAAAGTACATTCACCTACGTACTATGCTGTCACAGAATGAGGGTCAAGGCTAATGACTTCATGGCAAACAGTATGCCACCCACAACTGTAGGTTTAAAACTTTTGCACACTCACCTACTGCTACTAAATGTAGCACCCTCTAACAAAGAGGGAGCTGTTCCATCTTCAGCATTTATTGTCTGTAATGCTCTGTACTGTTTCTGTGGCTGAATAGCTTCCAGATTTCCAAAACTTGTTTTTATCCTTAACTGCTCTAATGGAGGCCCTCTAAATCCTCGGGAAGAATACTTGCGATAGAAACTCACAACATCTCCTTTTACACGAACTTGAAAACCTCTGAAGTACTTGAAGGATATTTGATTTGTTTCATCACAAGACATGACTCAGAAATCTCCTAAGTTTTGTATCAGAAATTATGAAACAACTCTGAATTATGAACAATGGTGTGATCACATGTTTTAGGTGTTTTATTGAAGAGGCTAAAACATGATCCAAACTGTATTCAGTTTCAAACACGATCCATGTTCTGTATTTTATTTCAGCCTGCAGTTAAATGTAAAAACATATTTGAAACAGCCCTCTTACTGCAGTGCTGAGGTCAACTGGGGTTATTTACCGCAATGTACTTTTAGAGAGTTTATTAATAATTACTACGAGCAAACTGAGGAATGTGAAAGTTGACTAAGGCATTTAAAATGCATGGTAGTGATATGTGTCCTCTTTTGGAGAAATTTCTTCGTAAGCTAGCAACATGAAGAAATATTCTAGAGAGTGTTTTCAATTTAAACTTCACAATTAGCAAGTAAAACAGAAAACTCTTCACCAACATAATATGACAGGTTTGTAAGATTAAAGTTCCTTGAATACTGTTCCATTGCAGACCCCATATCACTCCTCCTCCTTTATTTCAGGTAAGATTTCCTTATTTCCCATCACAGCTCAAGTACACTGCCATGTGATGTCACTGTCACAGCATGTTAAAGTTTCCCAGTAACGTTGTATCAGCTGGCACAATCCACAGAAAGTGATGAATTGTATTTTATCCTAGTTTTCTAACCCTTTGTTTGGTAGTAGAATTATTCCAAATGAAATATGAGCTAAGACTTCCAAATAAAACAATAGTGCCTGCTGATAAATCTTCTGGTAGTTTAAGACAGTCACCTATAATTCCTAAGAAATGCTATACATCAGAAAGGGTGAATTTTAGTTCCCTTAACAAGCTGTTATTGTAAATATGAAAGAACTCTGAGAAAGTCCTCCAATCTCTGAAAACCAAACTAAGACTTCAAATCCTTCCCAATCATCAACCTCCTTGAATCCCATGAGCAGAAATGTACCACCGAAACACAAAAGTTAAGGAATGGTATTGAAATCATCCTTTTCAAACAGCTATTTGACTAGGACACACTTCCACGGATTGGAATCTAATGAGGGCCCTTAGGGTTCCACAATACAGCCATAAGCTGGAGTATGGGCCTCATTAAAATTTCATTCACAGTGGTCCCACCATGCAGGACAAATATTGATTGATTTCTTTCAAGTACAGTTCAGGAGTGGAGACAATGCAGAACAAACTAGGGTGAAATGTGGCTAAGCATGGAATCTGTAGCATTGTATTGTAGAGGGCAGTCTTCACAAATAAAGAGGTTTCCACTGATTGAAATAAAAGTGCTGGAAAATTTGAAACCTTTTAATGAACAAATGCTCAGTGCCCCTAGCATAAATTTATGTATCTCTGTGTGATAGATCACACAGGGTTTCTTTTCATCATACATATATATGACAGTTGTGAGTCCTGCACTAAACAGTGTTTATAAATATGCAACGTTAAACTTTTTGCTCCAATTTACATTTTTTGCTATGTGAAGTCGGGGTGGAAACAAAATCCATAATAAAAGCCATCTCCATACTAAATTTTAAGTCACATGCATGCATCTCAAAGCTAGGGTACAAGGCTAAACAAGATTTTGTGTTGATATCTGGTGTAGTGTATGTTTGGTTGTATTTTGATAGGAAGGACACAAAGGCCAAGGTGGCCTTGAGAAGTCTGCCATTTTGTAGAGCACCAAGCTTGGCCATTGCAAATATGAAGGCCATGGACTCCATGGCTTTTATTTATTTCCACCTGTGAAGTATACTAGTAAAAGATGTATGTCATAAATACTGCAGGGGATGATAAAGGAGTTTTGGTACATTTGCTGATATTTTAAAGCTTGTGGTAACAGCTATTTGCCCAAATCGGAAACTTACACTCATCTGCTCACCTCGCCATAATTTTTTGCCTTTTGTAATTGAAATCAGGGAATAATTTATCTGGTATGCCATTGCAATTTGCTACACAAGCTGGCCAAATTGCTACACAAATGCAAAATGTGAACCACTTTTTTATGTACATAACCATAGGGTTTTCAGTGTTTTTACACTATAGAAGGAAGAAATTCTCAAAACTGCTATGCAAAATTTGAATACTAAATTATTCCCTGGAAATCCTACAGGAATTTTGAAACTGTTGACAAACTTTTGTCTTTAATTCAAAGACCATTGTTTGTTTTCAACCATATCACCTGGCATTTGATTGAATAATTCTTCTTCTATACACATAGCTTTAAACTCTATCCTTTTTTGAGTAGTTCTCATATATTAAAGTCAGAAAGCAAATTTATGCAGTTTTTGCCGATAACACTCTTTTTCAATGACAAAGAGCATTGTCTGCCTTGCAGTTGTCACAATTGTCAGTAATGAGCTATCAACAGTCAGTACGCCCTACATAGCTGTCTTGCACAATGAAAAAAAGGCCCTTTCCTTCTCTTTCCAATTATAAAAGAAATGTTAAAATTGGTGGAGGGGAACTTCTCTTATAAAATGCCCTTGTATCAGGGAACTTTTCTGTAAGATTTTGCATGCCATGAAATGTCCTCTTACAGAATGGAACGCTTATTTCTTGAACTACAGTATGGGCCTTGATCAGGAATTCAGCGAAACATTTATAATCAGGTTTACACTTTCCAGGGACAGAGCAAAGATGTTTATTTAGCTTGTGTACACATGCTGCACAGCCAATGCAAGACCACTGTTTATTAGTATGCTTGAGCAGAAACTTCCTGTACTGTTTTTTAAGAAGTGTACATGGCTATTTTGGGGAAAGATAATCTGCTAAATTTAAGAAACAACATCCACAAAACTCCCTGGTTTAGGAATTAGCTACGAGCCCCGATACTTACCTCTGGTCAAATTACTAGCCAGGTGATAGAACTGCCACATAGGCTTTTGGGGGCATATGAAGAATTGAGAAGCCCTGTCTACTGGAGGGCTCTCTTCCACTAAGCTATATATCTTTCCTTTGCCAGGTAATACTGCAGGGTAGGTGATGGTTACATGTATGTAAATAGGAGATAAGGAGGGGTTATATGTCGACTCAGCAGGCTCTGAAATGAGAGTAATTAACTGATCAGAACACTCTGAGGATAAATATTACATCCAAGGCTCAACAATTTCTGTCAAATTCTGTAAGGGCCATTTCTTGTCATGGCTCTCTTGAGTACTGTACATTGATCCAAATAACATATCACCAACATACATGTACAGTAATATGAAAGCTTCACTGTGGTGTAGGTACTGTACTCAAATAAAAGTACCCAAATGACCTAGTCAATATCAGCTGTGTTGTGTGTGTGCCTTGGCAGTGAGAACTTGCTGGGTGAATCAGGGCAAAAGATTGCAATATGTTTACAAGTTTTGTATGCAATTGTAACCTGCAAAAGGAAGCCTTATCAAAAGACTTAATTGCCATCATTCATGTGTAGTGCTCAGCAATTTTACATTACCATAAGAGACATCAAGAATATAAAATCCCCTCAGGAAGCCAGAGAATTATGGTGCAATACCTTACATATATACGTTGCTCGATCGATCCCGATGGTTACAGGCTGCGAGATGGAAGGTCCATGAGACAGTAACTGCCTTTCATTTTTAAACAAATATTATAACAACACTATACAACACTTGCTGTGGAAAGGATCCCTAGCAGACATACATGTACAGTATCTATAGATGATGGCACTGGAGCCACAATTGTCTTGCTTTGTGCTGTTTTGAACACAAAACCTTCCCCCAACACCCTACAAAATAATATACACGAATTTAGCCCCCCAAAAATACAAATTATTGCACAAACTGATGGCATAATAAAGCCTCTTCAAGTTACTGTATTCTGGTTAAAATGGATTGAATACGGTATTTCGGAATGAACGCAAGTATCGAAGGTCAAAGGTCAAATGAGGGGAACCTGCAGGGAACGGACGAACTTTTTGCCACCGTCACTGTGTAGCTAGAGCATATACACAGCCAATGAGAGCCGCTACGCAGACACTCGGCTGATGGCGGGATGTAAACATTCAAAAATTACATGTACGTACATGTAGGTACCAGATACGCATAGTGTGTACATACTGTACACATAATTGTATGATTGTGCACGTACAAAGCGTTATTGTGCAGAGACAGGTAGCTAGCTGCTACTCGACTCATAAGCCTCACAGCAGTACTCAGATTGATCACGTTATCGACGCAGTTTAGGGAAGGTTGTCATGAGTTAGGCTCACAAAATCTAGGCTATTGAGATTTATGAAAGATGATGATGTATCTACACATTTAATTTGATAATGGCGAGTCGAGAAAACGGGGACTTAAACTAGCTTCGCTCTAACATTAAGTTAGTCCAACGCTAACGTTAGTGTTTGCCACACTGAAAATGCCCAAACTCAAAACGCTACCGTTAGGCCTACCAGTTTAGAATAGAAGAAAGGCGTGTGATAATGATCACTCGCAAAAATGGTAAAGAAAATAATCTACGATTTCCCTTCACTAACCTTATAGACTATACTTCCTTGATGAAGTTCTCTAGCATCACCCGACCCACACCGGCTAGTCAGTCTGCATGATATGTGTACGTGTGCATGTGTATGGGCGGCCATCAGGGCAAAAAAGACAACACCACGAAACAGGAAATACAAACGTCAAAAGGAAAAGACAACGCCGGAAGGAAAGGTCAAACGCCAAAAGGAAAAGACAAACGTCAAAAGGAGAAAACAAACCCCGAAAGGAAAGGACAAATGCAGAAGGAAAAGTTAAAACCCAAAAGGAAAAGACTAACGTAAAAGTGGAAAACGACAAACGTCAAAAGGAAAAGACAACGTCGGAAGACACCGTCAACGCCATAAGGAAAAGGCAACGCGGAAAGGAAAAGACAAATGCGTCAGGAAAAGTTGAACCCCACAGGAAAAGACTAACACAAACGTGCAAAGCGAAACGACAGAAGGAAAAGACAAACGCTGGAAGGAACAATCAAACGCCAAAAGGAAAAGACAATCAAACGTCAAAAGTAGAAGAGAAAGCGTACTGTGCATTAACTGTGCTTCTCAGTGGCCAGCTGGGACGCGACATATTAGTAATTACGCAATATATTTAACAGATCAAGGAACGTTTTACATATATAGGCTACGTTAAGCGTATAGCGCTATAACCACCTGCAATAGCAGACTAATCACTGCTAATAAATGCACATAAGGAATCATAGGAACAGCGAGTGTAAACAATAGCACTGACGTCACCACTCCATCGTTTATACTCCCAGTTCCCATGATTCCTTGGGCGCATTTAGCAACGATTAAAGTCTGCCGTGATCAGGTGGTCGTGGATGGATCTGCAAATCATGCACTCAATGTTTTCACTTTTCACCGGAAATTCCTCGAAATTCCGGGAAATCTCGATGGTTTCGGAAATTTGGAGTGATATTGAAAAATGGGTCGTTATATTAACCCTTTAGCAGTTAGGTCTAAAAACAGTTGAACCATTTTGGGAAATAGCCACTGGGTTCAAGAATTCAAGGCTACCAACGATTTTCACTGATTAGCCTATAAATGCACGTGCCTTCGATATGGCCGTCGATTTTTTGGGGAGGGGGAGGGAACGGGGGGGGGACATGTCCCCTCCACTTTTGGAGTGGACGCTAACACATTTGCCCCCCCCCCCCACTTTTTGTGACCTGAAACTAAAAAGTGAGGTAACCGAAAATCTACATATAGGTTTTGGAAGATGTCTTCGATTACAATACTTGTGCTTGACAAGCTCGGCCCCATACTATGCATATTTACTTCGCAAATCACCAAACTTTTGCGCGCTTCGCACCCTTTCAGGCTCATTAATTTACTTATTATCAAAAGCATCTCAAACATATTCACATTATTCATCGGCCTGTATAATTAGGTCGATTGTTTGTGTGCAAAGGCCGATAGTGGTGGCTATGGAGAAACACAACATTCAATAATACAAAGAAAGAGGACGGAATTCTTTTTGCCTTTCCCTACATTTGGGAAACCATGTTTAATAAAAATTGAAATAATCTGACAATTAGAGGTACATCTCCATCCTCTGTCTGCAGGGGGTATGGTGAGGGGTCAATCTAACGAATAATGAATGCATTTTAATTGATTCCTATCAAAACTCTTTTCAAAATTACCAATTAGGTTTCGTGCGCTTCGCGTACGAATCTTCACCTCTTCAGTCTTTCTTTAATATATCGTCTCAAACGCTTTCAGATGGTTCGAAGGTATGAGGTTTTACAACAGTTCAAATGCAAATTTTGACTCACTTTGCTTGCAATTGCCACGAATACACTGCAGTGCGCCGTGTCTCTCCCCCCCCCCCCCCATTGATTTCCGATTTTCTCAAAAGGCGTTTAAGTTATATATTCCTGTGAGGTGAGGTGTGTTTTCGACCGTGTCATGGATCTGTTGTAATTATCTGTATCACAAATATGGTTCGCAAGCTATCAGAATTTTTTTGCTTTTGACCCCCCACAAAAAATATCTAGCTATGCCACTGCGCGAAATAGCGTAGGCTACGTGTGTAATGGCAAATCGGTATTTGTGTTTGACAGTACTGTGCTTTTTACGTGCCGTAGAAACAGACACGTCACAGACGAAAACAAAACCCCAAAAGAAAAGTATTTAGCAACAATGGCTGCTTTTAAATGGCAAGAGCAGTCGCCCCAAACTTATTTTGAAACAACAGCTAATTCTCACTAATTTCGTTTCTCTTCCAAGTAACTTAGTTCAGGACTTGAGTATTTGTATATATCCAGTTAATCTTCATATAAATTTTACAATTCAGTGAGAAAAATATAAACATGATTCACAATTAAGAGCGATTCATGAAATAGACCAGCTATATATACACTGATTCAAATTGGGATCTGCATTTTCTCTTTAAGAACGGTAAACGCATGAATCGAGTGCACGTGCATTGAATATGCAAATCGTTGAGAGCCTTGAATTCTAGAATCCAGTAACCATTCCCCCAAATTGACTGATTCAACTGTTTTTGACCTAATTACTAAGAGGTTAATACAACGACCCGTTCCTCAATATTACCCGAAATTTCCAAAACGTTTCCCGAAACTATCGAAATTTCCCGAATTTTGAGGAATTTCCTTGGACAAGTGGAAACACTGCGTGCATGATTTGCAGATCTATCGCTCGATCATTGCAGGCGGGCCGCGATGTTTTTTTTTTCGTAGGATGGAAATGGACGAATCAGCTTCTTGGAAATTGGCCACACCCCTAATTCCTAAATAACAGCTTTCCAGCTATTTTTTTGTAATTCTGACGCCGGATTATGAAAGAACAGGTCAAATATCCCTTGTCCACGTAACCCTAACCTTAATAGGCTACTAACCCTAACCATGATTTGAAACAAATTTAAAAAATTTTGAAAAACCTGTTTTTCCATTTTCATCCTACGAATAAAAACTAGCGGCCTGCGATCTAACTTCATAGGCTACGTATAACGCTAGGACCGTCTGTGCCTTGAATCTGCTTAAATATATTGCATAATTAGAAGGCTTATAAGTCGCTCCCCAGCTGGCTATTGAGCAGGACTGTCAATGCACAGTATACGCTCTTTTCGACCTTTGACGTTTATCTTTGCCTTTCGGCGTTTGTCTTCTCCCCTTGACGTTTGTCTTTTCCTTTCGGCGTTTGACTGTTCCTTCCAGCGTTTGTTGTCTTTTCCTTTTGTCGTTTCACTTTCCACGTTTGTGTTAGTCTTTTCCTTTAGCGGTTTAATTTTTCCTTTTGTATCTGTCCTTTCCTTACAGCGTTGTCCTTTCCTTTCGGCGTTGTCCTTTCCTTTTGACGTTTGTCGTTTTCCACTTTTACGTTAGTCTTTTCCTTTTGGGTTTTAACTTTTCCTTCTGCATTTGTCCTTTCCTTTCGGCGTTGCCCTTTCCTTTCGGCGTTGTCTTTTCCTTTTGGCGTTTGTTGTTTTCCACTTTTACGTTAGTCTTTTCCTTTTGGGTTTTAACTTTTTCTTCTACATTTGTCCTTTCCTTTCGGCGTTGTCCTTTCCTTTCGGCGTTGTCCTTTCCTTTCGGCATTGTCTTTTCCTTTTGGCGATTGTTGTTTTCCACTTTTGCGTTAGTCTTTTCCTTTTGGATTTTATCTTTTCCTTTTGCCTTTGTCTTTTCCTTTCGGGGTTTGTTTTCTCCTTTTGACGTTTGTCTTTTTCTTTAGACATTTGATTGTTCCTTCCGGCGTTGTCTTTTCCTTTTGACGTTTGTCTTTTCTGTTTCGCGGTGTTGTCTTTTTTGCCCTGATGGCCGCCCATACATGTGGGCTGCATAGTTAATAACTGCCGTATACTAGTACGCTTTTAACAGATATACGTACGTACATGCCGTGCACTACAGGTACGTGCGAGAAAGAGTACGTACGCTTCGGTAGCTATGCAGAAGACATTCCACATATGTCTGCCAGTGTTCGCACTAAGGCGAAAATCCCGCACACCTTCTCCGCTCCCGCACATAATTCGAGCGCACTTCTCCACAGCTGTGATTGTACAGAGAAATTGCAATGATAATACGCACAATAAATTGCAATATAGAATCGTTCCCAAGCAAGCGGATCGCAACTCCCAAGCTGAACACTGATTATATGGTAGCAACAAATATCATCGTAATCTAGCCATTCACAGTGCAGCTCTTATATGCTGGCTGCTGGGTGTATAAATAAGAGCGAATCTGATTGGATTAGAATTCAGTCACAGTCCCAGGGTTGCAAACGCAAAGTTGCATCGTGTACAGTACGTTTGGTTACACACCTGTAGTGCTGTAGTGCACTGTGGAGTCTTACATGTGTAATTGTATTGAATATGTACAGTATGTACTTTCTTCAGTTTACGTCGTACATTGCTCTCGTTAATTTCTGATCGTATGTGTATCTCCAATGAAGTTCACTCATATTTTCCACTTCAACTTCAAGTTCACGGATTTATACTCACTCATTCTTCAGAAGGAAAACACCCAGTGACGAATTGGAGCTGTATCGGAGGAGGCTTTGAACTTGGAGAGAAGCACTAACGTTAGTGACGCGCATTAACTGCCGTTAACAGCAAGTAGTACCTCTTGCGTGGGGAGTAGTTTTGCGATGGCGACGGAAATCCCGCTCAAGAAGAATTTATGGGAGGGATAAGGTCCCGCCTTGATTTTGAAAATCCCGCACAAAAAAATTTTAGAGAGGGAATTCCCGCACAGTTTCAATTCCTTAGTGCGAACACTGATGTCTGCTTACAATTCCATGTATTTAAAGAAAATGTCCTGAAATAGACACTAAGTTCGATTCATTTTAGAAAATATTTCAATTTTTGCACGTTTTCAAAAAGACTTTTTATTTCTGAAATTTCTTTTAACCTTTGAAACCATTTTTAAAGCTTCTGGAATGCACTAAGGTTCTTTTTATGAAAAGGAGATTTCCATGAAGGTAGAAATATAAAACACTGCTGAAACAATGAAAACCCCTCACTTGACCTTATTTCAAAGGTCAGTACGCATGCGCTGTAGGTGATTCTGAAATACCGTATTAGGTGTACTGTAGTTAGGTTTGAAAATTTCAAATTGAAATCCAATGCAAAAACCCCACAAAACAACTTATAGCATGGTTTTAATTCTCTTAAAAATTTTGTACATCATACCCCTTAATAACATATGTTTGTCCCTTAATTGTCATTGGACGTACTGCAAATGTCTTAGAATTGTTAGTGTTAGGCACCTAGTGTAAATTAGTGTTCAGTGTACCGATATTGCAAGTAGCCGATCTTACCGATACCTGATATTTCAGTTTTTAATATCAGCCACAAATTTATCTTGTCTCACTAAACCTGCCGTGTGAGCCTTCGGTCTAACAGACCCTAAACATTTCAGTCTCATGGACATTCAGTCTTGCAAACCCTTGACTGTACCTTTTCAGTCTTGTGGTCTTGTGGACCTTCGGTCTCGTAGGAAGCCCCCGTTCTTCACACGGCATATAAATAAATGTACATATATGGCTCATATGAAATGGATTACTTCAATCACATCAGGTGAGCAATAAGGCTTGGTGACACCAATATTTTTGGAACGGGTTCCCCAACTTCCCCTCCACGTCGGCTGTACAAGTGCAAGCTACCATGACGTCAAGTAAACTGCCCCATGCATGCACACAAGAATCCTAGAAAGTGTGGATTACTACAGATGTACTCAACCTATTAGTCGGCATACACTACAGGCTTATACTTCTAAGATGACGGACTGAATTGCGTCGATGCCTTTTTTTCAAGTTATGTGTAAACAAGGAAAACCTTATTGTACTGATCACTGAACAGAGAAGACTGCCACCACAGCAAACTTTATTGTGAACCGTAATTAAATCATGTTGCAATAAACACAACCTTGTAAAACAAATTTTAGAGTTCAAAATATGATTTCTGTGCATGTTGTTGAAGGACACTACTGAAAATTTCCAAGGAGTTATCAATTAGGGAGATTTCCCCATTCGGGAGAATCGATCTACTTTTCTCCCAATCGGGAGAAAACTTGGTCATGGGCGCCACCATTTTGTCTATTTTACCCACAATCCCAGGTGTTCTTTGTACATTGTCTGTGGCGAATGGGTTTTGGAACCCCCTTGCAAAAATTGTCGGTCTAATGTTATGGAATTAAATGTATATTTGGAAGCTTTATTGTTACAGCTACAGAAAAGTCACGTCCTAATTAGTGATTCACCCCACGCCGTTTTTGAGTTTTTGAGTGGTTTTTATTCTTGCTAAACCTCGTTTTTGTCAGGCTGGCAAGCCTATACAATGTGTTGCATAAGTTTTCCTCCGTTCAGGGAATTTTGGTTTTTCCCCCAAATGGGAGAATCTCCCAGACTGGTTTATAGTGACTCCAAGGAAGTGAGTTTTGTACAAGTCCACTATCAGCCAAGAGTCAGAACTCTGAAGTACTGTAGCCTAGAGTTCAGTATCCTATCCAAACCTACAGTACGTACCTCAGGGGTCGAAGTAAGCCTTCAAACTTTGAGGGACAACCAGGCCCCTAGCTCATGGAATCTAGGGGCCAACCAAGAAATCAAGGGGCCCAAAACTACCACCTACATTACTTATGACTGACATCGGTGTACTGTATGTCTGCATGTGTGATCGTCCGTGTTGTGACAAAGCAGACTGTTTATGAGTGATGTGAACTGATTTCAGAAGTGTGTGTTTCGCAGGTTTTAAGTGACTGTTAGTATACGAAATACACAGGCCTTGCGAGATGTAAGATCGTTGACATGTGGGTGGAGAGGTTCATGCGCAGACTGTACAATTAGACTTAAAATATTTAGGAGCCAACTGGGCCCCTTTCCCTGCAGAAGCTATGGGCCCGAGCGAATTTCTAGGAGCATGGGGTCCACGGGCCCCCGTTATTTCGAGCCCTGTACCTATATAATTAAAACTATCAGATCACAGGATAAATGTTTTACTTTTGTCGTTAGCTGGATCTCTAAATCTCTAAGGGAAAAAAATGTTCTTGCTTCTGTGACATCACCAGAATAACTTTATGTCGAACATGCAAATTTAGGTGTGCCAAACAATAACAATCAAAAGTCTAATTCTAAGAGATCTATTACTAACTTGAGTTCCTTTTTGATAATTGTCCAGACTTTAGGGGTAATTTATTCAGTCACCCTGATTAAAATTTTCCAGTATCTATACTCACTTTATCTCAATCCATAATGACTCCTTTTTTATCTTGTGACAATATTTTTGTAGAGCAGTATATTATAAACTTAAAATAACTCCTTCATTTATGCATAATACCCAACACTTTTGTTCAGAACAGACACTTAAACAAGAAATTAGAAGAGATTCATAACATTAGCTACATGTATGTTTTAAAATAAGTTTGAGAAGCTTGCTATTCCCTTTTACAGTAAGTGTATGCTATCATCAGAACTCTCTGGCATACATGTAAGGTGCTCAAATCTCATTTGCTAAACCAGCAGTTTAATGCACTCTAAGCATTGCCGAAGAATTGTGGGCATACAGTATGTCTGTGATTCATCGATTCCACAAAACTAATTTAAGTCACTGGAAGGTCATCATACCAGCTGCCATTTCATGTTACATCAATACTAAAAGTCGGAAAATCTGCTAGGTCTAACTTCTAATAGCGATGCATAAAGAAGAAACAACCTGAAAGTTTACAATTAAGGGAATACTCAAGAAACTAAAATAAAGAACTGAAATCCACACACCACATTTGATATTGGCAGTTCAAAGTTAGGCAAAAAAGTGGCCATTATACCCAATCCATGGACTTACCTTACAATATAGGCCTGCGTGCATAGTAAACTTGGTGTGTACTGCGTAAACTGTATTAGAGATCAGTCCTAAGATAAAATTATGGTGTTACAGCATATACAAAATGAAAGCAAATTTCATCAGATAAGCAGATATTTTCCATGCTCTAACTGAATAGAAGATAAATGGCCAAAAAAAACACAACTTTTACTAAGTATGACAGATCATAATAGTCTTTGATTATCATTCTGTGTTTCCAAAAAAGGAGGGGGGGGGGAGATTCAAACAACTTTTATGAGGCATTTTTTTAGACTGCTACTCTGATAACTTTCCTGCCACCCCTGTATGACACTCTGGGTGCATACGTACCACTGTTTTTACTTCAACATTAACACACTTACCTTTGTTTCATCAACTTGCTTCTTTCATCATCTACTAAAGAATGTATCTTTTTTTCTTCCCAAGATACTTAGACTTGGATATAAGCAGTTGTTAGTCAGATTTGGAAGTTTACAGAGAAATACTTCTTCAATCTTGGCAACATGAGCTGCAACATGATGTTATCTATTGCATTTGAGTCCTTACTTTCAAAGCCATAAATCCTCTCTAACCAGTTCACTGATAATTGTCCCTTGTGGAATTGGAAAAGTGATATTAAATTATTCATTCTATGCAAATGAACTTCATTATAACTGGTTGTTTTTCTCCGTAGAACTAGGGGAGCTATATGGAGGTTTGTTCTACCTTAGTTTACTGACAGGGCCTGAAGGTTTGATTTCTTATCCCACTGCATGTTACCCCATGTGGGCTGGGGGTTGTAGAATATGCCCACGGTATTTCCCACCTGTCGTAAGAGGCGAAGGGAAGGACTTGCACTGTATTTAAACTTTGCTTGACACTATATAACACATTTGTGTTGGTGTGTCGTTAAATTTCATCTAACTTACTACTAACCCACTGCATGTCATCAAAAGACATTTAGCCTTTTGTTTTTGGTCAAATTACAATATTTATATTGGTAGTGAGCAGGAAAAGTACATACCCTGTTTCCATCTTTAGCTGGATTTAATTTTATGTACATATAAATCGTTACCTTTCAGCTTCCTTCTGATTGGACATCCCCTGGTTACCATGAGTGGATGGAGGGCTGGATGGGTTTATGGAAGGTTGCATGGACAAGAGTATAGGGAACAAAGGTCTGGCCAATGCTAGGTCTTGCATTACTAAAACCTCAAAGGGGTACTGAAGACACAGGACTCACAGTATAAGTATGGTACCCATACATCTGATTGAGTGAGGATGGAACAAACATGACATAAAGTGGCAAATACTGTATAAAACCACTGTCAAGAGAGTACAGTATTATCAGTGACTCCTGCTTGCCTCATTCATTGAGAATCAATACCATAAAACATCTGCTAAACTGTATATAGATCTGCTAAACTAGTAGCTATATCCTCTGTACTAAGCCTACAGAAATATGCTAACCATAAAGTATCCAAATTCTACCAAATTGGAATGAGTGTAGGGTGGCATAGGTATGCAGAGATGGTTCTAAGTTTGAACACCTTAGAACTGAAATGTCTATAAAGAGATTAATCCTCTTTTACAAGTTAACAATATTGTTCAAAGTGTTTCCTAAAATATGGGCCAATCTTATCAGACAATTGGTTGCTTAGTATCATACAGCTGAATGATTTCTTACTTCAACTTGTGAATACAAGGACATTTGTAGGAGGTGCTCAAACTTAGAAGCCACTTAAACTTAAAAAAATTCTTATTACACATAATAAACACTTCATACCTTGAGTTGACATGTTGATTAAAGAAATGCTGCCATGAGGAGTCAAAGGCAAGAAATGGACTCTCGTGAGAATATGGATTATTCATAGCATCTGAAAAAAAATATTTAGAAATTTCATGATGTACTTTTCCAAAACTTCACCTTATTTGTGATTTTAAATTGCAGGCTGATTTGCCAAAGACTCCATTTTAATATAGCTGTTATGATAATTAACAGAAAGATAAGTTCTAAGGAATTTGTGAATGTTACTGTAAAGATACACAGGCATCCAAGGGCACATAAAGTCTCCCAAACACTTTATGAGGGCATTCTTTTGTACAAGCAGTCCAGTCACTTATTATAGATCCAATCCATACATAGTAAAAAAGCAAGTTTCAAGAAAAATCCAAACCCGAAAAGAAAAATATCCAAAAAACAGTACTTAGTATTTACCTTTATAGGCCTAGTTCAGGGACCAAAGTGCATATACTGGGATTATATCTGCATGGTCACCCACCCTCTCACCTTCAACTCAGGAAAGTCATCTTGAGAGGATGGCTCTAAGGTACAAGAGGCCTACTGACCCTTAATGGCTCTATAATCTTACTCCAGAGAGTAAAAATTCTCCCCACTAAGTTTTCTTCTAGCCCCTCCTCCAATTTAAACAAAAACACCTGGCTAGTACTTCTCCAAGACAGATCAGAGATTAACACCAACTCAAAACAACATTACAATCAAAACTGGAGTTAAGTTCCTGTTGATAATCCCGAAGGCTCTGTTCACTTTCTCTTTTTGATTCAACACATTGTCTGCTGAATATCACTAATTAATATATTTATGTGAATTCCAATGTTAGTTAAGCCTTCCCTTTGGTTCATCCTGCTGATTTTCTCTACACCTACAGTAATGTTAGACTGCATTTTGAAGTGCAAGTTTTCTAAGTTGGTGGACCTAATGACTGAAAATCCTTGACAAGCCTCTGCTTGTATAATTTTGGTTTCACTTACTTCTGCTTCATAACTGTTCATGTTTAAGATAAGGTATCATGGTTCATCTCATGGCTCTCAATGCCATTCATATGTTATGAAATAGGCTAATTCTCATATACACGCACATACACTATGCATATAGTAAGGTGTAGCGGTATATCGATATTATCGATATTAGTCGATATTTGCTCCTTAGTAATATCGTCGATATGCGTTTTCAAAAATATCAATATATTAAAGTCTATATATAGTACTAATATCGATATTCTACTATTCACTTGGATACCGATTCTTCTAAAATAGCGACACTCAACACAAATATCGATATTTAACAGCAGTGACTCATAACTGACACGAGTGTTAGTTTAAAAACCGATACCTAAGCATCGATAGAGTCAAGTTACCAACGAATCTTTGGCCTAGCTTACGTAGGTCTAGGTTCACCTCTTGTGACCTTCGTAGCACAATACTGAGCTGTTCATCACAATGCTACGAGCATATAGGCATGCTGTATGAATTATTTCTGCGGTTTGCATACGCAGTGGAATACTTCAATGTAGGCCTACTGTGTACACAATAGATTCGGTACGGACTGGTGATCGACTGCCAAAGTACACGTGGGGCGTAAATGGCTGAATATGTACAGAGCTAGCTCATGAGCCGTATCAGTGACTCGAAAGTTTTTTGTACAGAATTGATAACTGCATGCAAGCTTATTCCGAGACCTTACAAGTAAACTAATTTTTCATGATATTCAGACTTACTGTAGGATGATCTATCTGAGACTATCTCAAAGAGTAAAGTTCCACAAACAGAAAATAACGTAACATTTTCGCAAGTACATTTGTTAGAAGTTCAGTGCTGGTACACACACTGTACTACGCATGTGATTCCATAGGCCACAGGGTTTAGTACAGCTTCCTAATTTTTCGTTGGGGAAGCTTGACGTTAATTCTGTTGACAACATGAATGTATGCAAACATGTACGAACACGCCGCAATCAGTCCGTACATGCAACACGTGTAGTACTGTAGAAAATAGTTTGGACTCTTCCAAACAAACTATGCAGCAGCATACATAGGAGTATTGTGACCTTTGACTGGATAAGCGTACTTTGATACGAGGGGTTTTTTAACTATTTTGTGGGGTGTATATTTTGTTTGTTTGGGCGGAAATTTGTGAGTAGTTTCGACTGTAATATTTTTCCATACATTAAAAAAAGATCGCTGACACTACGATGGGGATAATCCTGCAAAAATAGCTGGGTAAAAGTTCTTATAGCTGCGCTTGAAAGTTACGGAAAATTCTGACATCCCAGGTACCGGACACGTGCGAGATTGCCGAGAAGCTGAAGCGAGCTGCAGACCTGCAGCGGACTGCACGGTGCCTGGATTTTCACTACGAGCAGTACTGCATTCATAGATTATTGGAATGTCTGAATACTAGGTACAAATATCGACTGCTAGTAACTTAGTGGTTATAGTTGAGTGTAATACCGACTAATAGTTGATATCGAAAATATCGGCCGGTATTTTAGATATATAGTGACTAGCTAAACAAGGCCGTTTTGATGCAGCATTGCATAGTGAACTACTTGCGAGGTATTTTACGAGAGTTAGGTGAAGAGGTACTTCTTTGTGACAAACGGAGAAGGCCCCTGGCTTACGTAAGTCCAAAAGGAACACTTTTTACTTATCCCAAAACTTGGGAATCAAAATATGTCATATTTTGTTTGAAAGAAAAATATTTAAAACACAAGCTGTTGATAGTGGAAGGAATCGGCGTAGCACATGCTAGTAAGGGGTGGGAATTACGCTAATGTTTGGGCCACTCGTTTTGAAAATGTTTGTATGGTCAGTGAAACCAATAATCACAGATTTTGAAACTATTTTGTAGTTATTTAGGGGCAGACCTCCTACAGATTTTTTTATAGATCATGGCTGTTGCTTTAGCGAGATGGAGGGATATTTGATCGTCTGGTGTGATGCTGAAGTAACACTAAAAGCTATATAAGACATATTCCCAAAGAAGTAATTGAAAGTTACTTCGGGACTGCAAATACTCAAATGTTAAATGCAAATACAGTTTGTTTTTTTTTTAATTTTTCTGCATAAATCTTGATTTATTTTTTGCTACCAACGTAGTAAAATTCGGCATTTAAGTCGTCAGGGGCCGGGTACATGGTAATACCTTCCCATACTTCGTTTTTTCATATGTATAGTGTGCGTACCCATTCTGCGAAAATATCGATATTATCGATATTTTCAGTAGTGTTCGACCGATCATCTGTTAGATAATCGGCATCGGGCCGATTATCGCACAATTGGTAAATAATCGGCATCAGTAAAATTTTGTCATTCAACCTATTACCATTACTGATTATTTGAAAACTGGAAACAGGGCTAAAATACACTTCAAAGTTTTTTGCAAAAATCTTTATAATTCACCAAAACAAGCATTTCTTTAAGTTCCCGCCCAAAATATCAGCTCTGATACTCACAAAACTTGCAACATTTTAAGCTCTCCAAATGAGAGCGATCGATCATCGTAATTGTTGCCGTAACACTAGTGCAGCACAGTTCAGGTGCATGAAAGGGCACACGGTATTTATACCTAGAAGGTGTGTACAGTATGCCACGGAACATGCCACAATCTGCATACAAGTTACAGGAAGAAATGACTTCGCGCTACGTTTTTTTTTCAAGTTTCAGTGCTAACCACACCATGGATACACATTTGGTGCACATACGTACTGTAGCAACTTCGGAAACTCGAAGCTCATTATCCTGCATAAATTATGCCACTTCCCACATTCCTTTCGTTAAGTTTTTAATTACCTATGACATGCACATGCGCACACGTAATTGCCGTACAGTTCTTGCGAAGTTGAAGTTCACTTACGAAGCACACCAGTACAGTGTGTAATACATAATGCAAGCTAAGTGTATTGCCCGCCCTTTTTACGTAGCACGTTGGTCATGAACTACTCCGTGCTCCTAACTGATGAACGAAGGGAAGCGGGCCCGTGTTAAATTCATGCTGGAACGACAACAGTTTTTCGATTACGGGAATTTATCGGGAATTAGTTTTACATTTCATTTGGAGAATCTTTTACATAAGACGTAAGTGTTGGGCAAGACGCTTTAAAAAGGGTTTAAAAAATATATATCCATATCGTTAAGGAACCATGAAATGAGTAAATCAACTAAATTGAGTGGAATGTTTAGTGGCCCTTAAGGCCAGTTTTGCTTAAAACTGGGGTGGATAGGCTACTATATAGCACAACTACAGTCCAGTACAGCCCTTTACATGGAATCTTCCGACATGATCGGTGTATAGAACGTACTGTAGGCAGAGCCGTATGTAAGCCGACAGACTTTGGTTAACTTTAAGCCTGTGACATCGTAGGAAAGCATGTATTTATGGTTGATTTTTATCTCAGTATTTCGAGAGGAAATCCTTCAAAAAACAATATTCCATTCGTGGAACGTGGGCTACTGTTATTAATCGTTCATCTCTAGTGTGAAGGTTATGTTATGGTGTGTGAACAAAGTTTGAAATATGCGACTGCACGGCGAGAAAACATGACCTTCCTATACATGTAAATAATCGGTGATCGGTAATTGGTGATTGTGTAATTGAATAATCGGTAATCGGTAATTACCGATTATGGCATAATCGGTCGAACACTAATTTTCAGGTCGGTATATCGATATTTTATATTGGCAATACCGCTACACCTTAGCATATAGTGTACATGTATATGTATGTAATGCTGTGAATGCCTGTGCGGCATACGTGTGGCCGTTCTCAGCATACACTGTACATGATGGATGTTGTACTGTATGTGTATGTACATGAATACAGTATAATGCTGAGAACTCCTGTGGTATGCCGTACCAGTACCGTATGTAGGCTACATGCATCCAGCTGTCGTTTGCACGATAGTGACGGCACGATTGCGCGGGGAACAACTTGAAATCGGTAAAAAAAATGTGCGGATTTTACTAAAAAACTACTTAAGTGTGCGGACCGAAAAACAACAGTTTGGCTTGTGCGGGGAACACGTTCCCCGCGCAGACCAAACTTTACAGTCTGGTAAAAAGCCAAACAAACACAATATTTCCCTTTAAGTCACATACAAAGCAGACTGTACCAAATAATATAACACATTCCTCGCATGATCAGAGACTCAAAGCTTTGATTTAAGAACAGGGTTTGCAGTTAATGTAAAGCTGGCTCCTCAGGTAGATAGATCTGGGCTTTTGTATCGAATGCTGAGCAAGGAAGTATTTGTTTGCAATGGAGCCACTGGACCAGATAATTTGATGGGGATGGTAGGCCTATTGGTTGCCTACTGGCTAGCCAGACCTTACTGGAACTAAGGACACTGAATCAGTTTGGTGTTGGTTGCATTTGTCTACATCCAGTTTTATTGGGAGTCTGTTATCATAGTCCTAGTTCAAATGAGGAACATGAGAGAGCACTACACAATTTAATTAGCAGGGCATGATGTAGCCAGTAGGCCTAGGCTATATCCTAGTTCCTACTCTAAGTTATGCATAACCTAGACAAAACTAATTAACGTTAGGCTTATTTGATTGTGGTTCAACTATTTATTATTAATACTAGGCTAGGCTAGTCCGCAGTCTGCTGACCTAGTATGGGGATTCCCATAGGCTACTAGTTCTGGGAGCAAAGTGTACGTGAGAACTAGGCCTAGGTATCCTAGGCTGGGCTAGGCCTACTACGTCCTAGCCTAGGGTACCTAGGCCTAACGTTAGTTCTCACGTTCACTTTGTTCACTGAAGCTTCCCAAACTGCAAATGCTACTGTGGGTTAGCAGACTGCGGACTACTCTAGCCTGTCTAGCATAAGCAGTAGCTGGGTTAAAAATACTGGAGAGCGACCTTATTATTACCTTGTGTTCATTAATCATTGCATTATGCTCAACGTGAAAACAAATTTCATTTAGGAGTAGTTAGCTCAAAAATTTGTAACAGCAAGAGCACGGTCCTTCGCTTTCATGTACGCCCGGCCGGCGGCCTCTTGTAGCCTACTGTATTTTAATAGACGAGTTGGGAAACTGCGATGTACAACGCATGCTGGGAAGGAAAATGTACCACAACAGAGACTGCATGTGCAAGATAGACATTTTGTATGATCACCCTACAATTTTCGAGTTTAAAGGTATCGTTCTGTAGAATTCAAGTACTGGTCACAGAGAATTTCGGTAGGTGTAAAGTTCTTTTAGAAGTTAATCTCCTTAACTTGGACTAAAAAGGTTAGTCAGCATGACCGTGAATTGTGGAAGACATGGGAAAGACAAAAACACAACCGCTCGAAGCCTTTGTATCCGGGAGAAAATGTCCTTAGACTTGATCTGTGGTATGGCATGGTACAGCAAAATCTAATTTCCCAACTCGTCTATTGCAAGTACGTACGATGCTCATGACCTGGCCGGCCGGCGAGTTTTTTTTTCGTAGGATAGCGAGGGGAATTCTATTCATACGGACCAATCAGCTTCTTGGAAAGAGGTCACACCCCTAATTCCAAAATAGCAGCTTTCCGACCCTTGTTTTGTAATTCTGACACCGGATTATGAAAGAACAGGCCAAATAACCTCTATCCATGTAACCCTAACCTTAATTTTAACCCTAACCATGATTTTGAAAGAAATTTAAAATTTTTTGAAAAATCGATTTTCCCGTCGGTATCCTATGAAAAAAAACTAGCGGCCGGCCGGCCATGCATACCAAAGACAGTATAGCGCCGTAAGATGCGCCTAACGGCGCTATAGTGTCTTTGATGCATACTACGTACGTATGATCGCTAAGGCTGTATTCGACACACTGTTCTGGAACAGAGAACAGTGTTCTGCAAGAGTCGATCACGAGGGAACACGTTCGCGAACGTTTCTTACACCCAAATCTCACACCACCTCGCGAGGTGGTGCAGCGAGAACGAACACAAACAAAGATGGCGGATACGTCCCCTCAAGGAAGAAATGCTGGGGGAAATGTCAGCACAATGAAAACAAGTTAGGCGGAGCATGTACCCGGCAGCAGTTTATGGCCTAATAACAGACGTGTGCGGGCTTACAATGAAAAAAGAACGAAGTTTATAGTGAAAATATGGAGCGTTACGGCGGCCCGCTAGCCAAGGCTATGGGCTATGTACCAAGAGTGACATTACTGTACATATAGCCTACTAAAGGTTTTTGTCACTTTCGTACACGGCTAGAATAGGGGCATTCAAGTACCGACGGGATGGTTATGAATGTCTTGTTGGCCTGTACATGCTATTTGGGGGTAACATATGACGAGCAACAGCCATGTTTATGACAACTGTTCTGGCCGAGTATCCATGGCAACTGTACCTGCACAGGGTTCATGTTCGACACTGCAGGACGAGTTCCCATGTTCTCGTCATGTTCCGGGACAGTCAAGAACAGGGTGTCGAATACAGCCTAAAAGTACAACTGCAATTAACTGCAGCTGTAAAAATTACTACGTGCGCATGCCCATACTTGTATGTACCGCCCACTAAACCATATTTGTGCTTTCTGCGCGCGCAATTTTTTTCCCACGAGGTTATGGGCAAATTATGCCAATGGACCAATCAGCTTCTTGGAAATAGGCCACCCCTCCTAATTCCAGAATGACAGCTTTCCGACCCTTTTATTGTAATTCTGACACCGGATTATGAAAGAACAGGCCAAATGACCCCTGGCTCTTTAACCCTAACGCTAAAAATAACCCTAAAGCCGCGGTCACACTACAACGAATTCGGATCGGATTCCGATCCGATTTTTGTGAGTTTTTATTAAAATCTTCTCCACTTCGGGTCGGAAAGAACCCAAAATTTACCAACCTGTGTAAATATATGATTTGCATCAGAGGTCTATGAAAATAAATTGTTAACTGTTTTTTTCGTGACGTCACACCGACAAACAGCTTTTATCGGACACGCGTAGTCCGATAAAAGCTGTCTGTCGATGTGACGTCACGAAATAATTCGTATAAATTTAATTTTCGTAGTCCTGCGATAAAAATCATATAATTACACAGGTTGGCAAATTTTGGGTTCTGTCCGACCCGAAATGGAGAAGATTTTAATTAAAACTCACAAAAATCGGATCGGCATCCGATCCGAATTCGTTGTAGTGTGACCGCGGCTTTATCATGATTTTGAAACAAATTTGAAAAATTTTGAAAATCAAATTTGCCCATAACCTCGTGGGAAAAAATTAGGCTTTCTGCGCTGCATGTGAGTGTAGTACGTACAGGCAGTGTTTCCACTCTTCCCGAAATTACGCGAAATTCGGGAAATCTGGGTGTTCTTCGGGAAATTTTCGGGAAGGGAGATAATTTCGGGAAATCTGGAAATAACGTATGGCATATGGAAATGACGTATAGCTTGACAGGGTGAAGTCCTGGATCAGCCATTAAAGAAGCATATAGGAAGCGTAATTGAAAATATCAGGAAATACCAAGCCGATTTCAGGAAATTTTAGATTCCATTTCAGGGAAAATGAATTTAGAGAGTGGAAATACTGCGTACAGGCTACACAGCGGCAGAGATGTGTTCAAGCAGGGAGTTGCACACAGACTCCCTGATTCAAGTCACTATTTTCTCAGCAAGTCAACTGGAGCTATTTTATCGACTCGAGTCAAGTCATTGCATGACTTGAGTCTCTATCTGTGTTATTTCAATACGGGGGGAGTTACCCAGAATTTTTTTGAAGTCAAGTAGTGTAGGGATGTGACTGCATGAGTCGCGATCGACTTACCTTCAAAGCTGCAGTTTATCGTATTTAACGTTGTTGTTTGTGTGCACTGTGTATAAGTAATACATATGCAGTACCCATAAGCCGGGTGCGCAATTTTTTCCCACGCGGTTATGGGCAAATCATGCCAATGGACCAATCAGTTTCTTGGAAATAGGCCACACCCCTAATTCCAAAATTACAGCTTTCCCACCCTTTTATTGTAATTCTGACACCGGATTATGAAAGAACAGGCCAAATAAACCCTAGTCATTAAACCTTAACTCTAAAATTAACCCTAAACATGATTTTGAAACAAATTTGAAAAATTTTGAAAGTCAAATTTGCCCATAACCTCGTGGGAAAAAAATTAGGCATCCTGCGCAATCCTAGAATGCTCTATGATGGCACCATAGAAATAAAAGTAAGGGAGAACGCTAACACAATGCATCCATGCACGTGTAACCGGTGAAGCCACGAAAATTGTGAGGGCGCTTCCGTTGTACGGCAAAAGACCGGTTGATTGGTGTGTCTCCGTACGCACAGTGTGCATTCTGCTGTAAAAGTTATAGCTTATTTTATGCGTTTTTCGAAAGATTTGGAGTAATTTTCACAACAGAAATAAGTCATGGTGCCTTAAGTATTTTGTTTTATACTCCTAACTTGAAAACTTGTAGTTTCTTTGCCAATACTTGGGGCAAAAGCAATGACGTGATATTTGTATTACGCGCAGGTGCTCTGTTGCCGTACAGACTGGCCAAATCAATGGCTTCAGTCCAGATCGGCTGACGTCGTTCTCCCTTACTTTTATTTCTATGGCTGGCACCGTACTTTTTTACAGATTTGCGATTAACTGCAGCGCTAAAGGTTAGTATTTGCGCATGCCTTTACTTGTTTGTATAGTCTCAGAGCGCATTATGTGTCTTCATAATGGTAGGCTGCAAACAGTAAAACATGAGATGAGTCCAAAGGAACAGTGGATGCAAAAACAGGTATAAAATCCCATAAAAAGGAACACAACACACTAAAATGACAAGAAGACACGGTAAAAGACTAAAACTGTAAAACCCCTGAAAAGGATGGCAGATCCTAAACAAGATGGAGTAAGAATTACGAAAACTAAAAGAGAGCTAGCTGACAAAGAGCTATATTTCTGTTGGCAGCCAGGTGGCATGAATTGAAATGTTGTAGTGAAAAAATTAAAATTTGTCCCAACTGGGTAGTGGGTGTCTCTGATACTGACTGCATATTCGAGGCTGCTGTCGTAAACACTTCTTTCTGCTAATGTATACTGCATGCACCCGGTCATTGGCATGATTTGCCCATAACCTCGTGGGAAAAAAACAATTGCGCGAGCAGGATATAGGAATCCTATGTCCTGCTCTATGGGTGCCAGAGAGCTAGTCGGGGACCTGCGTGACGAACGTGCTTTCCCTCTGGGATTAGAGACCCTATAGAGGATTTCATTCACGTGACTTTAACCAACTAGAAGGGCAAGATCGCGCGTCTTTTTTGTTTTGACGGGCACGCGTCCATTGTGTCACAGTAGTATCTATGGTTATGCCGTGCGCGTGTGCTGTAAATACGCTTACTGCGTGTGTGTTTTGCCCTTCAGTGCCTGAGAATCCCACGCGCGTGACGTCACGTGAAATCCCTCTATAGTGGTCCGTGGGACCACTATAGGGTCTCTATAAGGGATCGATGTCTGTAAAATCCGTGACGGCTCCATGACGTAACGAACGTGTGACGAATGTTGAAATCCGTGACATAATAGCTAGGGTCGCGCCATGGCGCCAGTGTAGCTAACTTAATAGGGGCTTAAACTAGCCTACTGTAAACTAGGTGACACTCATAGGCGTAGGAGGCGGAGGCTGGGGCTGCAGCCCCCAACCAAATATTTTTCGTGAAAATTCGGGCAATATGCTGAGAATGTTTCGGGCCCCTACTGAAAGAAAAATAATGCAATGATGTAGCCAAAGGTAGTCAATAGTTTCCTTTGTAGCCTAATTAAAATAAAGTTCTGATTTGAATTGCACCAGCACCTACATATTCGCTCTTAATTCATCAGGGTGTTTTTTAAGGGTTAAACTTATATATGATTATCAGTGGTGTATTTAGGGGGCGCTGGCCCATGTCCCCCTCATGCACTGATGCCGATTTTTCCCCCTTTTTAGGACCTAACATGTAATTTTTTTTAACACAAATTTTGCTCCAGAGGTAGCATATGTGGCATCAGACTGCACGAAAGGACACCTGATTTTTCGAAAATTTTTCTATGCCGTCAATCACACAAGTTCACGCCCCCACCACCGTGAGAGAAATCCTGGCTATGCCACTGACTATTATCATTATTATTGTAACGACTTCCTAAAAAGTTATAACCAATATGGAAAGGTAGTAACACCGCAAACGATTGTATGTAATTGGCATGAAGTGAGATAACCCATGCCTATATGATATGTATATTAACATGTTGAACGCGCTTGGAGCGTGCGGAAATTTTTGGTTATATTTTTCGGGCAAGTCGTTACAGCCCCCCCCCCCCACACACACACACACACCAACGTGGGCTGCTACGCCCATGGTGACACTGCGACTCCTACGTTTTCCTTTTAAATAACCAACATGAAGATTGTGATGGTGAAGCTTTCATGAGCACACGTTACTAATTTACAAAAGCCTAGTACTTTTGCTTGTCGTGAAAAGACCAAAAGTAAGCACTCCTCTTACAGCTTGGCCAGTTGGCGGACGTGTATTACTCCTGCACCTATACTGGCTGCACTCGTATGTACTTCAAAAGAGGAGTACATATTCGACACCTGTTATGAAGGTTAGCGTCAGCTGCGCTTGTACAGCGTTGCACCCCCACATTTGATCCGGATAGTCCCGATAAAGGGGAGTGCTTTCTTTTGTTCTACAAATATATTATGAGCATGTAGCGTTTTTTCGTTCTAGGGTCGTCGAGTGGCAGAGTGGTCTAGTCCAGCTGCTGTGCACAGTGGCGGAGGGTCCATATAGTCAGGAGGTCGTTGCCCCCCCCCCTTGACCGACATAAATCGGCTGCCGGCGCCCTTTCCAGGTTTTTACAGTGCTATGCTCTTGCACCATCATTGACATTGTCTTCCAAATATCATGATTTAGTAGTGTTATAATTAGGTCCAGGTAACAAAGTTCCCAAACAGTGGCCATTATCTGTACAGACTGACAGAAGGGTCATCTTCTGTGATCGAGGAGGTAGGTTTAGACCAAACTTGTCGACGAGCTATATGCACTGATGTATGGTGGAGCATTGCCTTTACGTATGTATCAGGCTGTACGGTATATTCCTTTTTCAGTCATATGTTTGGGGACCCTTAAAAAGAGGGGCTGATCAAACAGAGTCCCCCCCCCCGCGGGGTAGGTGGAGCTTGGCTTAGGTCATTGCTTCCCGCCCGGGCGTGGTAATTAGCATACAAAGTACACGGAGTGACCTTTGATTCACCCTCGCAGTCCCAAGAGCTTACTCGAAAAAATTACAGCTAGTAAGTGATCAATTTTCCAAATTTTGTTCCTCTGTTAAGGGTTCTTTGCATTGCCACTAGCAGATTTAATCTTTATCCTCACAAAATAAGCCCCTGTTTACATAAAATCCTGAATCTGGACCCGACAAAAACCTGAACATTAAGTGAATTATAATGGTTTCCTTTACACTAGTTAGTGAAAGGAAGGGATTGAAAATGGAAAACTGTTTTAATAAGAAATTTTTACCAGGTGGAGAAATCTGAAAGAAAAGGTTGAAAAGCCATGACTTAGATCGTGTGGCGGCATAGGGTATCTACATACTACAAAGCGCCCCTACAGGCCTTTCTCGCCCTCTCCGAGTGACCAGAAATATTCCCTAGCTCCGCCACTGGCTGTGCATCAGTGTGTTTCACATGGGCGTATAGGTTCAAATCCCGCTCGATGTTCGTGGGTTATTCTCCGGGTACTTCGGCTTTCCTCCCTCTTTGGCAATTGGCTTGCCATTGAAATCGGTTGCCCGCGAGCCGGACTGAAGCACCCTCCGGTGGACCAGTTAACTAGTGGGCTACAAGCATGCCTTGCCTTAGCTTCGTAGGCTACACACTAGGTGTTGAACACGCCTATCGGCTCTTTCATGCCTACTATAAATCTAAGGCCAGCCTAACTGCACGGCAACTTTTATCAAGTGTAAATTTGCCAAACATTAGATATCAAAATAGCAGCAGACCCATTCTAATGTACTTCATAGAGATAGGATAATCCAAGCTGTTCTCAGGATGGAGAGAGGGGGGGGGGGGTGAGATCGAAGAGGGTGACTGAAGGTTTTAGACCGCCATCGTGGGAGAGGGTTCTAATGGGAGTGGTTTCCCTCCTCCCGAAATAAATTTGAATATTCGAGGGTCCTTTCATGCGATGTGATGCTACTGTAAACGCAAAACACTTTTTAAAGGAAATTTAATTAATAGGTTTGGTATTTTAGTGAAAAGATTCGATCATAAATATCACAAAGTGGACAAATAAGGGCTTTTTCCACTAGAGATGGCGGCGGAAGCATACCTTATCCCCCTGCACATTTTTCCCCAACCTCCACTTCTTTCTACTCCCATATGCATTTCCTGTATTCTAGGACTCATTTTGGCATCAATTAAAATCTTTTCGGTAACTTACGCGCCATCTGATGGTGCCGCTCTTTTTAGATGCTTGCCAGAGGTCGTATAGGCCTATGGTGCACATCGAGGCAAATTCTTTCTGTCCCTGAAAGGGTTTTCAGAATGGCCCTGCTTACTCCTACACCGCTAATGTGGACTCGGTGGAGGAAATTGTCACCTTGGGAAGAAAATTACCGCAATGTGTTCGCTTTACGCAGATAAGCTATCTGGGATAATTATGAAATCATTTTCCGTGCCCTGCACAAAGGTGACAGTTCCCCGACAAGGGCCTTTCCCCTCGCTGAAAAAAAAAAACAAATCGCGGCGAAGTAAATTTCAGGGGGTAGTGTAACACCTTAAAGGTAACAGCCTATGTTTATAGCTGGAGTATGGAGTAAAAGAATATGAGACTGATCAGGGTTCATGACTTTCATCGTCAATTACACATGCATTGTTTTGTCGGGCAAACTTACAAGATTTAATATTTTCACTGCATATTTTTCCCTATAGTGCCAAGGTAGTGGCACCAGAAATTACCCGAGAGGGTCTAGCCCCTGACGGGATGTGGCAGCAACTCGAACCCCGATGAAGGCGATGATTTGGCGGAAGGATGGAGAATGCAAAGTTTTTGATGCGCTTCGCTCGTCGAAAATTTCTGGTCATTATTGAAGATAATTTGAAATGTGAGGATTATGTTGAAGGATCTAAGCTATACCTTCCAAATCAAGTAATCCGTCTGGACGACTGGTCGCCGTCAAGAATACAAGCTTGTTTCGCATCCATTAAGGCTCCCAAACAAAATCCGCAAATGTCCCCGATGGGTAGTCACCCCACTGGCGTAACCCCTGGAGAGGGTCCTGGTCAGCTGTCCCTACAGTTAATTTACTTTTGCTTTCAATAAATATAGACTTTTCTGCTTGAATTTTACAATTACGGCGGATTGCGCACTAAATTCTGCAAAGACACTGAAAGAGCACAATGATCTCGTTAATTCAAAAACGGTATATGCAAACGTATGGCTATTTCATGGAATGATACTGTGTAGAATAAAAGTTCCCCTGTCATCCTGCCTTATTGCTCTTATTCTTCTAGTACCTCCGTCGGCCCGGTTTTATCGGCGGAGCATCAGTTCCCCCGTTTGTGAGCTTGGCCTATGAATTATTCACATCCATCACAATTTGAGCGGTTGATATTGTTATCGATGTGCCCATGCTTGAGCCATTGGCCCTGAAACAATACTTTTGTGAGCGATCAATGCTGTGTGTAGTAGTATTGCGCGTGATGCGTACATTAAAGTTTATGAAGGGTGCTGTCTAAAGAAGTGATTCTCAAACGCTGCCCCTAGGGCCGCATGCAGGCCCGGGCCCTGTCGGTGCGGTCCCTGAATTGATTTTACGTTTTGGAAAAATCATATTCGACAAAAAGAAACCTAGCAAATTGGATTAAGGACCAATAATTCTGCTGTCATTATTTTTATTTTGCAAACGGTGGCAAATCGTTATGCAGTTAAAAAAGCAGTGGTGCATTATGGGGTGAGGGTGTATTTGTAGTGACAAGCTTGTAGGACAGTTATACCCCGGAAATCTTAGTTGCTGAATGGGAAGAATGTGTAATTCAAGAACGTAGGGTGTTGAACGTAAGCTGATTGATTCTTACATGCGCTTCTCTTTCCACAGCTCTGTTAAAAGAAATAGAGTGATTAAATTATTAAAGGTTTTCCAACATTTTTGGAATGGGCCCTCCATGTCAGCCCGCTTCTCTGTCTGACCCGGGAGCTGTAAGAGAAAATAACTGATCTAGAGTTATATATTACTGACAAGTTATGGCAACTAGAGTACGATGAGTGCGACCTGTCTTTAACTTCATCCGATCTAGGGTGTGGTTGGCCACTTTGTACTCTTACAAACGGGCAATAAAAAAAAATACCAGAGCATATTGTTACATTGCATAAAAGTAGATTCAAAGGCTGACTAGTTGATCCTGGTGAAGAAATTCGATGCTTTCCAAAAGAAGTAACTCTGTTATTACCTAGAAAAAATATACATGTAAGAACCTATTTGTAAATGTCAACAATAATTGTTCACTTAAAGCACAAATTATTGTCTGGGGCACCTAATGGTAAATGAAAGGCGGGTACAATTCAGGGCAGTGCGGTAAACGTAACCTTAAAAGTTGTAAAAGATTTGAACTCACAAATGTATTTTCTGTACATGACGGTTAAGTAAAACCATTCGTATAAGCATTTGTTATCTTCACGGTAAACAAAAAATGCAAAAGTTAAAAACGCAAGCATGAAATTTTGTAACAATAAATGGTATGCAGTTATTGAAATAGCGTAATTAGAGACACTGAATCGACTTTAGAAAACTGCTGCGGTACATTTTGCTTTTCATGTCTGGATGTTTTGAAAAATGAAAATGCCAAACTAATGACCATATACATTGGCATGCATTGTTTATCTCACAAAGGAATTGTCTTTTGTAAAACGAATGGCTTCCATCTCACAGCCATTATTTTAGGTTTCAGCGTCATCGAAAATAGGATAGCTCCTTAGTCCATATGGTATAATTCCGTGTTACTCCTTTTTTTACTTACAGAATAAAAAATTAATTTCCAACACATACAATTCCATGTGCATTCCTTAACTCAAAAACCTCTCGGACCACGTGACTTCAGCCAACCCCTCCATTCTGATGTTTGGCATCTTTTCCAAACTTTATATACTACATATTAAGAGCATAATCAAATTTTCCATCTTAACGCCCACTTCGTCCCAGCTTCCCCCTGCCAACCAAACGCGGTTCCTACTTGCACGTAGTCATTGCAGCATGCCGCCAAGTTTCCTTGACGTCTATACTTTTTATAAAATTTGTACAGCGTTCAGACATTCCTCGACACAAAAACTAACTAACTAACTAACTAACTAACTAACTAACTAACTAACTAACTAACTAACTAACTAACTAACTAACTAACTAACTAACTAACTAACTAACTAACTAACTAACTAACTAACTAACTAACTAACTAACTAACTAACTAACTAACTAACTAACTAACTAACTAACTAACTAACTAACTAACTAACTAACTAACTAACTAACTAACTAACTAACTAACTAACTAACTAACTAACTAACTAACTAACTAACTAACTAACTATCGACACACACAAAAAACGAATGAAACAGAATAACCAAAACTGTAGCAAGTTTCACTCTCTCGAGATCAACTAACCCCCCCCCCCCTCCATCCAAACCCAAAGGGCATCTGTTTAGATTTCTTGGTGGTATTAAAGGGGCTTTTTGAGTTGGTTCGCCTGTTGAGATTCACTCATATCTTGATGGTAAATTGTCAAACTAAGAGATTTTGCACATCTTACACACATCTGAAATGGCAATGATAGGATGATTAGTGATTAAAACCTTTTATTAACAATTCGTGACCAGACACTTTTTACTGTTACATATTAATTATATGCAGCCTCTGTCCATAAAAACTACACTTTCGCAAATTTTCGGTAACTATAGGAAGTATTACATGAGTAGTGAGGCTAATTGGAAACATTGTCATGCAATGGTTTCCTTCAAACCTGTCACAAATATTCAATTTCAACTCAATGAGCGGCCCCTTTAAATCAAGTTCTTTTTATGACAAACAGTGACAAAATATTTGCGGCGATTCGTAATTACTTAGACAGTAAGGTTACATGTAATATGAGGACTTCCAGTAGATATTCAATAGATTCCTCTGTCCTCTGAATATTTCATCTTAGAAAAATTAAATTTCGATCTGATTTCGTTACTGTAAAAGTAAACAACAGTTCTATTAGGGGACCTCCCTGGTTGGGGTCCAAAGGCTATTTCAGATTTGTCAGGTAAACCCTCTTTCAATTAAATTTGCCCTAACTGCCCTTTAAAATCAGTCAGCCAGTGTATAATGCAAGGATCTTCAGGAAGGGTAAATAAATCATCAAGTAACTGATTAGGTAGTTCGGTATTGAAACCACAGGGAAATCAGAAACTTGGATTTGGATATGCTGTGCAGTATCTTCATGATTCAAAAAAAAAAAAAAATGAAAAAAAAAGTTATGGACTTCTTTACGGATTACATACAAAAGCCTTCTTCCCATAAGCAATCTGAGATCGGTCACTGTACATATCAATAACATTATTTACACATGGTGTTTAAAGGGGCTTATTGAGTTAGTTCACAAAATTCATGATTTTTTGTCACACCTGTTGAGATTTTCTCTCATCTTGGTAAATGGTCAAACTGAGAGATTCTGCACATCTGCCACAAAACTAAAATGGCAATGATAGGGTAAATAATGACTTAAATAGTTTCTTTCAAATTTGTGACCAGACACGTATTTTTACCATTAGGTATAAATCATATGCAGCCCATGTTCATATAAACACAGTTTCTCACATTTTTGGTAACTATAGGAAGTGGAAAATGAGTAATGAGTCTAATCAGAAGCATTGTCATGCAGTGATGGGGGTATTTTTCCCAGTCAGAAGATCTTCCCCCAGATGGGAGGGGGCAGAGCTCCCACTCAGCTCCTGAAGTAAAGTGACCTGACGGGGGGAATAGCCTAATACATTAAAATTATTTGGAATCTTTGCATTGGATGATGTATTATAAACCAAAATATACCTATCCCGAGACTTAATCTTTACCAAGAGATATGCTAAACCTCAGAGGTTCAGGGGGATTCGCCCCTGGACCCCCACCAGGAGCTCTAAGGCGGGCCCTTGGATCCCACCCGCTTAAAGGTATAGTTGCCTGACAGGAGGAATAGCCTAAAACATTCAAAACTATTTGGAATCTTTGCATTTGATGATGCATTATGAACCAAAATATATCCAGTCCTGAGGCTTAATCCTTCACCCAGAGATATGCTAAAACCTTAGAGCTTCCGGGGGATTTGCCCCCTGGACGCCACCCGCTTAAAGGTATAGTAGCCTGACGGGATCGACAGGAGGAATAGCCTAATACATTAAAATTATTGGGAATCTTCGCATTTGATGATAAATTATGAACCAAAATATATCCTTCCTGAGACTTAATTTTTCACCCATGGATATGCTAAAACCTCAGAGCTTCCGCGGGGGCTTTGCCCCTGGATCCAAACAGGGGCACTAGGGCGGGCTCAGGGGCCTCACCCGCTAAGCTCGCTCTTCGCGCTCGATTTCACGCTACACGCGAAAATTTTTTTGCCCCCAACATTTTCTTTTGCTCTCCATTTGCCCCCACTTTGTGCCGCCACTGCCTCCTGATGAAGTGTTTTACCGGGAGTATGATATCAGTGGGATGTTATGAACTTCAGAGAAAGCTGTGTATCGAACGTTTGTTTAAAATTCAATTGAACTTAAATGTAACTTAAAGAAACCAACCAGTCCATCAGAGCAAAAAATGAAAAAAAAAAAAAAAAAAACACAAACACAAACACATACACCAAGAAATTTGGTCATAACTCAGATGAAACACCTTTTCTAACTACAGGTACCTGAAATTTTCCAAAGGCCCTCGAATCTCTGGCGAAGAGCCAAGAGGCGAAACCAACCGTTGCGTTCGTGTGCGAACCATTTGAAAGGCACGTTAAGTCTAGAATCACAAAAATTAGCTTCAAACGGTGAAAAAGAAATTGAATGGTCAATCTTCATGCAAAAGTTGTACATTTTTCTGTAGAAAGAACATAATTTTTAACCAAACTTTAGAAAAAGATTACAAAATAATTTGGGATTTACGTCATTTTTAAGTTCCTCAGATTTACTGCTTTTTGTCTAGTTTATCACTGTTAATATTATGTTGCCTCTGTGCTGCAACCCACTTCCTCGCAAACTTCTCTCCAAGAAATGGTAGCATTTTTTAACAAAGGGTTGCAATAATTTAAATAAAGTAAGTGAAGTTTCAATATTTTATATCTCTTCAACTAGGTTAGTCTTGGTCAAGACCCTAGTACCAGTTCGTACAGTAGTACAGCATTTGAGAATCTCATGAGTACGCCCTCTATTCAGTCAGAAATTCTTGGCTCTGTTATTACTGGGTGCGTTTTAGTCGACTGTTAGTAGGCGTGGCCTAGTTCTAACAGAACTAACAACCAGTTGAGGCTGTTAGTTGTGTTAGATGATTACCATGGCGAATGCGTCGTTCGGGTGACGTCACAATAGACCTGTCAATCAAAAACTAACACTAACAGTTGACAAAAACGCACCCACTGAAGCAAATCTCCCTGTAAAATGTGAAGTTTAAAGCGCGCCCTCGATTTTGCTTTGTAACAGGCAGAGCCGTATTATTAGGGAAAAGTGTAATGACATCTTGACCAAGACCACAACTAGGTAAGCTGTGACGATGGGGAGTTGGACTAAAGATGGTCACTATTATGTAATTTTGGAAATTATGTACTTCAGGTACTTCCCCCAAACGTTTTTACCAAAAGTAATAATGAGTCACAAGACCTTTGATAAGAAGGGGTGTATTACTTGTGGAGGGATTTGTTTAGATCATGAGGACCGAATAAAAGAACCTGTAATAGAAGCAAAAATGAATGCGTCGTTTATCATGTTGTTTAGAGGGTCAAGGCTAACCGCGCTCAGTTACAGCATAAAACATGACTGCATGCACAAAGGAAACCTGAAATTCATTGATAACAAGTTAAAATGTAAAGAAAACTCAACTACTACAACTCAATACGTCATTCATACTGTGCATAAAGAGGATCAATGATTATGACTTGTTAAATTCAACATGTAACACAAAAGGATAGTTAAAGCTGTCAGCTTGAAAATATGAAGTACACTGAACTATCGCCACCAAAGATATTGTAAGCATAGATTCCAAACTCCTATAGAGCTTATGCACGTGACGTCAGCGCGTTTTAATTTGACTTACTGGATGGAACTGCCATACGTACTAGGTGTGTTAAAGATACGCGCTCACGATAGCACCTTAGTAACAATTGTTGCACAATGTACGCCTGGATGGAAAAATAGAGAAACGTGACGTAGGTGCATAAGCTCTATACTTACACTGTTACGCTTAGTGACTCCTCATAGAGACGCAAATATCGGGGCAGAAGTGTGAATTTGACATGCGCGCCGTGTATTCGGTGATCTGCGTGCAAATTAAAAAGAACGCTTTACAGAAAATTCCATTGTTAAAAGAGGTTAGCGTGTGTGCACTTTTACAACGCACTCAATACAGGCAGAATAGACCTCCTGCATTGACATCAAACTGACGTCCTTTTGGGTGAAAAAAATAGGGAGCTTTAGATTGCACGACCATGACGCGGACGACGGCTACGACGTAATGAAGTCATGTTGTAACTATGCGCATGCGTCTACGTGAACTTCACGTTGTCGGTGTAATTCTACACCGGGGGCCGATTTCACTAACGTTTAGCGATCATCGCTAACGCCGATATCCATCGCTAAACTATAAATCCATCGCAATTTAGCGATCGACTTTTGCAATCGATTTCACTAACATCAATTTTAGTGAGAACTAGGCCTAGGTACCCTAGTTTAGTTAGACTTATACTTCACGCTAAATACTTTTACCAATAACAAATCGGTTTGCGCGTCTGCTACTCAAACGAAGTTCGAATATCAGAAGAAATCTAAAGCGCAATAGTTCCAGGGCGCGGACGACAGCTCGACGACGTGACCTGTGGGTTAAAACGACGCGTCACCCTGCCCACGTCGTGTAATCTAAAGCTCCCTAAAGGGCGACACACACCTATCCGTTTTTTGCGTCCGAACTCCAGCCCGAATGCGTGCGCGTCATTCCTCCGGTGCACGCATAATTCGAATACAATGAATTAAGTAGGCGCATAACACACCTATCCGAATAGTGTCCGTCGTCCGTTTTTGCGTCCGAAAAATTCGCTTCAAGAGCGATTAATTCGGATGACGGATAGACGCGCTCAATGCAGCCTTGGCAAGTCTTTGTAAGCGACCAGTTTATTTACTCAACCAAAAGCAAACAATGACGGAAATTTTTAACACGGAAAAATTAATTGAGCTCGTAAGAGAGCGAGAGGTTTTATACAATGTAAAACACCAAAATTACAAAGATGCCGAGTTGACGAAGAATATTTGGAAGTCAATTGGAGACGTTTTGGGAGTGTCTGGTAGGTACATCTGTGGCCATCTAACTCCAACTCTCTTACCAAACGGTGATATTCACCATACTCTTTTCGGCCTTCCAAAACCTGATGAACCCACCATCTACGATCATTTTTCCGATTGATCCCTTTCCTCCACTTCCAATATATTCCTAGTATTTCTTCTATCTCCATATTATCCGACCCCATTTTATAGCACGTGCAGGGCCGTAGCGAGCGGGGGTGTGGGGGTGTCACACCCCCAATATTTGGTCGCCCGTCGGCAAATTTGCGGTCTGTCGGCAAAAAGAGGAGAGGGAAAGGAAAAGAAGAGGAGAGGAGGAAAAGAAGAGAAGAGAAGAAGGGAAAGGAAGGAGGTGAAAGGGAAGACGGGGAATGAAAAAAAAAAGAGAAAGAGAGAACGGGCCCAGTCTGAAATAGAAACAGAACCCGTCTTCAGATCCTGGCGTTCAAAGATATTTTGAACACTTGTGTTAAGATTCTGAACACTTTCTCTCCCTTTTTGAACGCCGGTCGCCTATCCACTTATCGTAGGGATCGTAGCGTCTAGTGTTCAAATGCTGAACACATAGTGTTCCAATTCTGAACGACATGTTCAGCTCCTGAAGTATAGTGGCATGACGGGAGGAATAGCCTAACACATTAGAATTAACCGGAATCTTTGCATTGGATAATGCAGTATGCACCAAAATATACCAGTCCTGCATGAGACTTAATTTTTTACCGAGAGATTAAGCTATAACCTCAGAGCTTCCGGCGGCAAAGCCCCACGGACTCCCACCAGGGGCCCTTAAGTCGGCCCAGTGTTTTATCCAGCCCCTATTTAAGGGACAATGTCGCATAAACGGCGACAAATGTCGCACAAAAAAATCTGACAAACAAATTCTACCCGGGTGTAAATTTTGAGGTTCCTCATTAGGGCAGAAATCCACTCAAATATTGCACCATTTGCAATCTAGGCACCTCACAAATTCCAAAAATTTCCCTCCCCCAGGCCACAGATCATTAAATGTCGCATTGAGAAAACGTCCTAGCTAAAACACTAGCGGACCTGTGGATCCCAACCGCTTAAAACTATATAGCGGCCTGACGAGAGGAATGGCCTAATACATTAAAATTAGTTGGGATCTAGTTTGTATTTGACGATGCATTATGAACTTTTTCACCCAGAGATATACTTAAACCCCAGAGCTTCAGGGGGCTGCGCCCCCTGGACCCCATCAGGGGTCCTTAGGCGGGGCCCTGGACCCCACCCGCTAAAGCTCGTTTTCGCACTACGCATTACCAAATCCGTCGGCAAAACATAATCTCCACACCTTCGCTACGCCCCTGCGCACGTGAACAGCATTGAAACCAACGGCCTAAAGTTCGTTAAAAATATAAGGAACGTATCCGAACGCGTCCAATATCACGCGCGAACTTAAATGATAGGTGTGTTCGCAAATTGCTGAGTGCGGATTGGAGACGCGCAAGCGCACGTTCAAAACGGACCGCAAAAAACGGATAGGTGTGTGCCGCCCTTAAGAAGCACACGTGCACGAACGGAGTGGATTTCGCCGCACGTGTAGTAGACTTACGCGCGTATCATACGATTGGTTGACAAATCAGCTGTCTGCATTTATTGGTGTAACTTGCAATGAATGATACGCGCTTTTCCTCCATTTTCCTCCAAACGAGGGAGCACTTTTTTTTGTGACATCATATACATAAGGTCTATACACTTCCGTCTGCATTGTCCAGAATACTTGACGCACACTTCTGCGCGCTCGGGAAACAAACGCGCTAATTGATTTCTCGTTATGAGCGCGTGAGAAATTAAAAGCGCATGTAAAAGTGCGTTTCTTAAAGATTCCATAGAAACTGACCAATGTAGGCGAATAAGTCTATTAACTTTAAACCAATCATTGTGCGTTCATGTTTAATTGCTCTTATGTGGAAAGCCGCCAGGAAGAAATAAACTTCTTGTAAGTGGAATTTATTGAGGTAGTGAACCTTCTCACATTTATAATGTTTCGAAATAACAAGTATTAATACTTTTGTCTGTTTGTAAGACATTCATTCCCCTGTATATTTTCACAAACAGTGATCAGCACTTCCGACCCGATATTTTGGGCTCCTTGGGGAGTCAACGCGCACAATGACTGGTTTTGCAAGTTCATGGACATTCATTGGTCGGTTTCTATGGTATCTTCAAGTGACGCACTTTTATATGCGCGTTCAATTACTTACGCGCTCACAACGGGAAAGCAACTAACGCGTTTGTTTCCAAAGCACGCAGAACTGTGTGTAAAGTATTCCGGATAATACACAGAGAAATGTATTCTGTGAGTATAGAACGCGTTGTAAAAGTGCACTCACGCTAACCTCTTTGAACAGTGGAATTTTCTGTAACGCGTTCTTATTTTTGTACGCAGATCGCGGAATAGAACGACGCGCATGTCAAATTTACACTTCCGCCCCGATGCGTCTCCATGAGGAGTCACTGAGCGTAACAGTGTAGGTATAGGAGTTTGGAATCTATGCTTATAATATCTTTGATCGCCACCAAAGAGCCCAAAGGAAAACATGGTCTTAGTTGAATAGATACATTGTGCTGAAGACCAAATACAGTACACACAAACGAGCTGTTTAGCATTCACGGCATATTTGCATTGTACAGTGTATAATAGGAACGAAACACAAAGCATTGCTGGCAGGGTATACTACTTTATGTAAGTCTGAAGTACTTTAGGTTAAGAATTAAACAGGTTATTTCAATCTTACCAACGAAAATGTTTGAAAATATTTCTAGTTAAACTTTTTATCTTTTAGATATAAAAGGTAAGAAAAGTGCAATCCTTTGATTCAAATCAATGATGTAGACAAGACAAGTAATTAATCGCAATTTAAATCAGTGATTTTAATGGATGAGAGTTATGATGATGATGATGATGATGATGATGATGATGATGATGATGATGATGATGATGATGATGATGATGATGATGATGATGATGATGATGATGATGATGATGATGATGATGATGATGATGATGATGATGAAGATGACGATGAAGATGACGATGACGATGACGATGACGACGACGACGATGGCGATGGCGATGGCGTTGATGGTGACGGTGACGGTGACGGTGATGATTGATTTGCTTGTATCTTGCCCTCGATCCTTTAAAGTTGTACTCAACTTTATGAATGAATAATGGTCGAATGCCCGGTACTACTGTACTGCCGGAACAGAGCTAGTCTGTATTTGGTAAAATCTCTACTGTTAGGTGTGAGATGAATATCAAACGTGGTGACGGAAAGAGCAAGCAAATGACGGATTTATAATATGATCGCTCGTCTGATGCTACAAATTATTTCCTCTCTTCCCCTCACAAGTGCTGCATTTCAGTGAGTAGTTAGGAACTCTTGATGTCTCTGTGGCATAGGCTTAGCAAGCGGGGGGGGGGGGAGGGAACATTAGCCCCCAGTCAAAAATGTGGTGGGGCGGAAGTATGCTTCCTCCCCCCTCAATGGAAGGACCAAATGTGGCTGTACTACCGGTATTAAATCCACTTTCCCACCTAACGTAAGTCCCAGCTGTTCACTTTGGGATAAAAATCGGGCCATGTCTCACTGTCACTTGACTTGCAGAGGAGCTCAGCTCACTTTCGGCAATATTGGCTTCAACATTCCAAAACAGGTGATATCATTCCTGGTAGTCAATACACGATATGATTTTGCCCTGCTTCTTCTTTTATGAGTTATGTGCTAACTTAGAATCTGTCTTGATTTCTTTTAGGTTCATATGGCAGTTAATCCTTGCTCACCAAGTCTGGTAGCCTTTCTGGAGCGCTAAGCCTTAGTCATGGAGGAGCAGGATTGCTCCTGGTACACTTTTAAAGAAACCGTAGATATATGCTTATCTCCAGTGGCGTAGCTAGACATTTCTTGTGGGGGGGCAAAAGCAAAAATTTCCGACAGATTATTATCTGAGGACCTTTTTTTTTTGCTTTCCGGGCAATTTGAGACCGAATTTTGATTTTCACGTTGACATTTCGATGCGTAATTATCTGGGGACCTTTTTTTTTTTTTTTTTTTTTGCTTTCCGGGTGATTTGAGACCGAATTTTGATTTTCACGTTGACATTTCGATGTGTAATTCTGCCTGTCTGTAATTTCCGACAGACACTAGAAATTTCCGACAGAGGCCTTCAGAGGGCCACCGCCCCCCTGCCCCCCCCCCCTCTAGCTACTCCACTGCTTATCTCCTTAAGTTTACAATTACTATAGCTTCAATACGAAAATGTAAGAAGCGACGTATTTTTTTTTTTTTTTTTGATTGAAATGTTACAAGGTACAATTCAAAATTAATTGATTACTTCATCTTGAATACAGAGTAGTATTTCCTTGAAAATGGAGGAAGGGAGGTGGTCGGAGCTGACAATAACTATTAACATATGTTCCAGGGGCCGTGCAAATATTTAGAAGGAAATGTCCCATCACGTTGAACTTCAGTGAGGTTCGAACAGAGACTGTCATTATGAATATGGTAGTGGATAAAAGTTCTATCTTGATGCTTATACTAGTGAAAACTTTTGGATTGTCATTGAACTTTGCTTATTATCAAAAGTCTCACATACCCGACAATATTATTAGAGTATGGGAAGCCTTTAATATAATCCTGTACCGGAAGGAGGGGGTTTGGGGTGGTGGATGTAGTACGGAAGGTAAGGGTGTGATGATTGCAGTAGATACAATCACTAAGTACTTTTTTCGTGTCTTAAGCTACACTTCAGGGGCCAGTAACGGAGCTAACAAATTCGTTCAGAGGGGGCAGGAGTGCCTCTGTAGTAGGTAGATACTCAATACCTTAACACCATCTAAGTCTTGGCGCTGCAACCTTTTCTTTCAGATTTCCCAACTTGTAAAAGACTGTTTCTCTGTTCTTCCAAATATTTCTACTAAACTTATCATTTTTCCTCTTTCAATCCCTTTCTTTCACATAGTGTAAAGGCTAACATTATAAGTCATTAAACTTTTGTTATTTCTCAGGCGCATACCCAGGATTGTACCAAAAATAAAAGCGGGGGTTTCTTGTGAGGGTGAAAATTATACCTCCTAGAGCCAAAGGCAAGAATCCCTTAAAGTCTAGCGTCCTTCCACAGGAAAAATTTAGAATCAAACACTGATAGATGTGAATTTCTGGAGCCTTGAAATCAAGATAAGAACACAAAGAAATGTATCTTTTCGTAAAATCGTAGGTCATATTATTATGTGACCGCTTTCAAATAGCCAGTACCTGTAACTGATCATAAATCGGTTTTCCATGCCCTCTAGAGTACCTTCCCAAGAAAAACATGAAAGTAAACTCTTTTAAATGTGATTTTCTGGCATTAAATCAAGGAAGTTTACTACGAAGTACTGTTATTTATTATGCAGTGTCAGGTGACCACTGCATTTTCGGAATAGGCGAGCCTGTTATTTTGATCACGTACCTTTCAAAGTGGTCACTAGAAGAAAAAAAAGAAGCTACTCATCAGTTAAGAGTACATTAATATTAAGCCATTCCGACAGGATACCTATTTTATTTTAACGAGGGGGCTCTTTTCAAATGTTTCTGAAAAAGTTTGTGGGGGCTGTGTTGTGATCTATACAAATGTTATTTTCATTTCTCGTTATTTTGACAGGGCTATATTTAGGAGGTGAAGAGTGCGACTTTTGTAACAACTGGCATTTTCAACGCCTTTCTCAACATCCTTCTCAAGCGATTTGGTTTCTGCAAAGGCGAATCGACCGTCACTCCGTGGAAGCATATTACCTACCCAGGATGGAAAATAAACACCCTAAGCAAAGCTCCACAATATCTTAGCACGTAAGCGTGTAAACTACTTACGGTAAACCTTCCCCATAGAGCACAGAATACCACTAGCTTTTAGTGCCGATAATAGCCAACGTTCGAGAATTTTATTATACCTAAAAATAACACGACTAACTCATGTTTGTTACAGCAGTATCATTAAAAGCGCAAAAGTAAAGTACGGTAAAAATCTGACAAGGGGCGCCGGCAAGCGATTTGAGTCGGGGGTGACTGTATGGAAGTTCCACCAATACACAGGGGCATGGCTTGTTAAGCAACACGGTATAAGCCACGCCACAATTTACATTCTTTAAATGTCGGGGTATATACAATCACATCAACAAATTTCTTCTCAACTGAATTTAGTTCATTACTAAGGTTCAGACTAGGCTTAGTTAAGGGATACAAAATGTGATGTAGGCCTATAGCCCAGATCCATAATTATGATTCGCAGATTAAAAATGCTTGTCATGTTTTTATTTATTTATAAATAAAAATTTTAGACCAACGTAGCCCCTTCGGTCCAAAGGGACTGTTCTTCCACGGGGCCCTATAGGTACAAAGTAAAAGAAATAAGTATGAAAAGTAGTAAACTTACAACATACATGTTAAGGTACATACTATAACTAATAAATATTCTAATATGCATCCCTTACGATTACTTTTGTTTTACTTGGAAGTAATGGGACTAAATGTCATACCGTTACTTTGTCAGGCTGTTTCTATTACGCAGAATTCGTTACAAGATCGCGAATTTAACTCATCACTCGAGTCCATTACAATATTACTCGGAGTCGAACAGTGACTGCGTTGCTTATAACGTTTTACTTCCCAACCCTGAAAGGTGACAAGTAAAAGGAACAGGTCTGGCCAACACAAGGTCTTACAAATCCAGGTTCAGATCCAGAAGCGGGCTTTTCTGCCTCCAACCCCCGCCCCGCTCCCTTTTTCGGCACCACTTTTTTGAGACGATCTTCAGGCTGCAACACAAAGTTCCTGCATGCTTTTCTTGATTGGAAAATGTCAGGAAATGGCATCTAACAGTCCTTAGTTTCAAAACTTACATGTTGGGGGGGGGGGGGGTAGGTACCCTTGTGCTGCTCATTTTGAAGGAATACATGGTTATTAATAGATCTCCTGTCCTGAATTTGCTGAGTGGCCACTTTGCACAGTTCCGTACAAAGTGTTTCTTTATATATAACTTAAAGGAGACAGGAGCATGTTGACACGATGTTTTAGGTTTTGCTTGAGATTATTTCTTCGGGATTCAGACTTTTGAAATATATATGTGCCTTTTATAAGTATGCGTCATATCATGAACGTATATCAAAACATCACAGACAAACACCCTGAATTGATTATGTAAGTCGGGTGTTGTAATTAACGCCAGTTTTGGGGGCAGGTTGAAACAGGGCATGGGGCAAGTTTTCACTGCTTTTATTTCTCGAAGAAAACAACAAATATAACTAGTAGTAGAATATTTCATTTCGATGTCCCAACACATGCAAAACATGCCACCTAATGTTCTCTTTTCAAAAGCACTAAATATATGGGGAGGGGGGGGGGGACACTGTGTCTGAGCCGCTTCAATGCACACATGCAGTTGTAAAGTACGCACAGTTTCAGATTTGCAGTTCGGAGAGCATTTTCCATGTTTTCAGTATAGGCATACTGTTACAATCTACTTCAGCATAGTTCTCTATATTACAGACTAGGTCGTTTTAAAACAGACCTTTACTAAGTGAAATGTGTCTGAAATATCTTTCAAAAAGAACGATAAGGAAGTTTTAGGCACATGTATGGCCTGGGCGGCACTAAAATGTGACTACGTACGGTACACGGTTAAAACTTTGTCTAAAAATTACAAAAGAAAAATAAAGAAGTACAGCAGAAGACAACAAAAGTATTGTCAATTAGTATCAAAAACTGACAGCACTCTTTTTTTGTATTCTCTTTGCATTTATTATTATTTGTTCTGTGATTGTACAGAATTTTATAGATATTTTGATCGAAGTAACCTAAGGCCAAATTTAGTTATTAGGGTCGAAAAAGATTTATGCAAATTACTTCCATTCCCTTTCTTTCCTTCATGATGACTAAAACTGTAATGTTTCAGACTTTCCAGTTACTCCCAGCCAGGTCTCACCTACTAATTAACAGGAATGCCAGATGCCGGGAAATCAGGTCTAACAGAGGCTTATTTCAAAACTTATCTGTAAAGGACTCGTGTCCTCCCTTTCTCGTCAATTTTGAGGGATGTGTTTGCTGGATAGCCTAAATTGCAGTGTTTACACTGTATCATAATACTGGGCAAAACGGTTCTTTGTAAACTTACTACTTATCGTGATTTCCATATATCAGGAAATATCATTAAAAAAATACCCCAGACCCCACGTCTCTTGATCATTTAACCGGTACACGAGCATAAGCTTGCGGGTAATAAGGCAATACTCCTAAATTGCTGTGGTCACACTGCAAATAGCACCGTAGATGCAGGAAAATGATGTTTTCTTATATATTTATCTTGATTACCAGATTCCAGAAAATAGCATCTAACAGTGTATGATTTTGAAAGTTATAGAGCCCCAGGTGTCTTTACTACATGTGATCATTTGCCTGTTGGTAAGCCTATTCTAAAATTGCAGTGGTCACACTGCATAGTGATGCAAAAAAATGAAAAATGTGTATTTATCTTAATTTCCAATTACTTTCCAAATGCCAGGAAATCGCATCTGACATGTCTGTTTTATAAAATACCCAATTCTCTGAAGTGTCATACTGCTTCACCATTATATGATCATTACCCAAGGCTATTGGTAAACCTTTTCCGAAACTGAAGTGGCCATACTGCTTAGCACCAGTGATTCCTGGAAGTGATGTTTGTTTATTTATCTTGATTGCCAGGAAATGCCATTTAACAGTGTCTAATTTTAAAATTTTTCCAAGACCCCTTCCCATCGAGGCCTCGAAAGTTTGTACTGTCGTAGGGTCAAAGTTCTCCCTCACAGAGTTAGCAAACATCCTGGGTCCGCCCCTGATATCTATAAAATTTTTACAAATTCTGAGAATCGGTCTAATTATTTAGTTGTATAAATCCAGACTATGACAGAAACCATTTTAATTTTACAATGCGCTGAATATCCTCCATGTCCCTTCCCTTATCTATGCCGCTGGTTATGAACAACACATTCAAAAGTGTCACCTACCTCATTCCACACAAACACAAACACACCCACACACACACACACACACACACACACACACACACACACAAAAGACGCTGACTATTGTAAGAGTCATTCTAAATTTGTGGATAATTACATTTTCCTTGAAATACATTTAGAGTAACGCCACGATGCGTTAAGGGCGTGCATTGAAAAAATGTGCTTTTATTTAGCAGAATATTTCACATTCCATATACTGGAACGCTAATGCGATATTTCACGTAATGGTTATGACAAAACGAACCGAGGAACTCTACTGAAGTCAAAGAACAAATAGGGAAATGACTTCAGGGCACGTAGCGCGCAAAACTTTTTACGCCCCCCCCCCCCCATAATGATAATCAAATTAACCAACCCACCAGTCCTAAAAGTTTGATTACTTATTGAAACTGCCCTGCCGGAAAGGTTTTCTCCCCTTAATTTCAACATTTTTTCTCTTTCCCGAGAGTTGATGTGTCGACTGACCGTGGGGCGGGAGGGGTCACACCCCACTGCAACAATCCCATTCTACTCCACTGGTTTACAGAATATGCTATATTTCATATGATCAAGTGTCTCCATGACATTATTAACTCGATCTTTGCAAGCTAATTCACTCAATACTAGGTTACGCTAACTCGTGAATTTTTTTACTCATAAACCTTGAAGAACTGTATTTAAAAGTTTTAACTCACCTCACGTGAAACCTGCAGATGACGGTGAACTTCCTGCAACTAAAGATACTACGATTACTCTACAAGACGTCCACATCTAAAAGATAGTATCTTGTTCACAGTTCCGGCATTGAAGCTGTTTACGGCTTTCATGAAATAGTGTGTTTTCAAGGTACTAGAAAGGTATGAGTGAAATTTGTTTTTTGGTCGCTTCCTTTAGACCTAGTGTTGCCTTGCATGCAATGTTCCCTGCGCAGCAATCCTCCGTCCTTACAGTAATGTTTACGCTTTTCACAGGCGTATTTGCACAAATTTTAATGAAAGCTTTTGAGGGTGTTTATGTGGGCATGTGGTTGGGTCTAGGGCTAACCTAGCATTATTCATCTGACCATTAGTGGTTAACCACTAGTCATTAAAATTATTGAACTGGCAACATTATACTGTGTACAGTAGGAGATGAGTTGCACTTGAATGACCTATCTTAGAATAATTACACCCGAGTCTATGAACATTTTGTACTCACACACCCACTAATTAAACAACATGAACACAAAAACTACAAAAAAAGTATTATTTCAATGGAAACAAAACTCACTGAAATCTCACAGCCAGCATAAAGAACGTTTATCAGCTTCTTTTTTTCATTCTTTTGTAAGCCTACTTGTGATTGCTCAAAGTTCGTCCATTATATCATTGTGCGTTTCAATTTGTACTAACAAAGCAACCAATATGTAAGGAAGTTAGCTACACAAGAGTCCCTTCACATTGAAATTTTACTGTGCTAAACACGCATAAGCTTTTTAGTAAACTGGAGGTCCATCGTTGAGAGCTACCTTTATTTGCTCAGAATCTACGGGGTCAATGTTTTAATGCAAAATGAGTACATGAGCAAGAAAAATTGCATGTTTTAGTTTGTCAGTTTTCAACATAGATATGGCTTAGCAAACACACGATAACTTTTATTGTACCTACTCGTTTAAGAGCACTACGTACGACGCTTTCATGGTTAACAAACTAGGCTTAACAGTTTTACTAATTTTTGAAGTCGATCAGCTTTCTTTCTTAAAGTCCCTTCGACTACTTGCCGGAGGGCAAAAACCAACCTTACCCGAAGGCATAGGCAGAAATCCCGGGGGATGGGGGAATATATCCCCCACTTTTGATAAAGGAAGATGGCTTACACAAATATCCCCCAGATTTTCGAGAATATTACAAAATAATATGCTCTGTTTATCATTTTTGTTATCAGATTGATAACCTTTAATAAGTGTGAAATAAAGTAAACCATTAATTATTAACTTACGACTTTAAATTTTTTTCAGCGCGCTTGGCGCGCATCCATTATTCATTGTTGTCTAATCAGGGCCGTAGCGAGCGAGGGGGGTCACCCCCCCCCCACACCCAATATTTGGTCGCCGTCGGCAAATTTTCGGTCTGTTGGCAAAAAGGGGAGAGGGAAATGAAAGGAAGAGGAAAAGAGGAAAGGAGGAAAAAAGAGAGAGAAGGGAAAGGAAAGGAAGGGAGTAAAAAGGAAGACGGAGAATGAAACGAAAAAAAAAGAGAAAGAGAGAACGGGAGCGCGTGGCCAGTCTGTTATCGGCTACTTCGATTTTCAGCTCTTCATCTAATTGGCCCATTCAAGTTGAAGGCCCGTCGGCAAATTGATTATGCATGTGACGGCCGTATACGACCGTATCAACGGCCGTCGGTGTAATTGGACGAGTGACTGAGTCCGTCGGCAACTCGGAGAAAGGAAGGGAATCAGTGGTGGCGCCAGGTGGGGGTACGGGGGCCATGGCCCCCCATCGGGGAAGGCTGCCCCCCGCCCCGTCGGGGAAATTTTCCGATTTCGTCGGGGAGCTGTTATGTATACGATAATATAAGTAGTCCCAGACAACAGCCAGTCGCCCGATGATTTACTTAATTTTGGTCTAAATTAGGGCAAATTCTTCAATAAAACCCCCAAATTTTCCAATTTTCTTCTCTAAAAACCCAATTTTTTCAAATTTTCCATGGTAAAAGCCCAATTTTTTCGAAATTTCTCGAAATAGAGCAAAATTTTTCTTTCAAGCATCATTTCGGCACTCTATCGGCCTCGTTGAGGCTTTGGGTTGTTGGCCCCCCTGTCGGGCAAATCCTGGCGCCACCTCTGAAGGAAATTAAAGGCCTCCATATAGGCGCACTATTTCGGGTCATATGACATTCTTGAAAAACCACTTTCTGCACATTATTCCTCACTTTTATCATCACCATGGGGAGCAGCACCCTATTACCCATGGAGTAGGCATCCTTAGCCCGTTTTCTAAACCCTAACCTTAACTTCAAACACATTTTGCAAACTCCCAAGGATCCGGTTTACCCACAAACATAATGGGAAAAAATAATGCGTGCCGCGCGTGTCTTCCTTTCACTGTAGTCTTAGGCTTTTAACTTTTAAACACCAAAATGAAACAGATACGAACCCGTCCTGGCGTGCAAAGCATATTTTGAAGGCTTGCGTTAAGATTCTGAACACTTTATCTCCCTTTTTGAACGCCGGACGCCTATTTGAACACTTACCGTATTTGAACGCCTGACGCGTCTAGTGTTCAAATGCTGAACGCATAGTGTTCCAATTCCGAACTACAGGTCCAGCTCCTCAAGTATAGTGGCATGACGGGACAAATAGCCTTATACATTAAAATTATCCGGAATCTTTGCATTGGTTGATGTATTATGAACCAAAACATACCTATCCTGCATGAGATTAAATTTTTTACCCAGAGATTATGCTAAAACCTCAGAGCTTCCGCGGACGAAGCCCCTTGGACCCCCAACAGTTGCCTTAAGGCGGGTCCAGTGTTTTAGCCAGCCCCTATTTGTGGGACAATGTCGCACAATAAAAATCTGACAAGCAAATTCAACCCTGGTGTAAATTTTGAGGTTTCTCATTAGGGCAGAAATCCACTCAAATATTTCACCATTTGCAGTCTAGGCACCTTTCAAATTCCAAAAATCCCCCTTCCCCAGGCCACAGATCAGTAAATGTGGCATTGAGAAAACGTCCTAGCTGAAACACCCTGGCGCACCTCTGGATCCCAACCGCTTAAAACTAAAGCGACTTGACGAGAGGAATAGCCTAATACATCAAAACCATGGGGGGATCTTTGCATTTGATGATGCATTATGATCAAAAATATATCCATCCTGAGACTTCATTTTTCACCCAGAGATATTCTTAAAACTCAAGAGTTTTCGGGGGCTTCGCCCCCTCCCGCGGGGCTTTGCCGTAGATCCCACCATGGGCCCTAAGGCTCGTTTTCCGCCCCTATGCATTACCAGATCTGTCGGCAAAACAGTCTCTACACCCCCAAAGAAAACACCTTCGCTACGCCCCCGGTTGTCTTACAATTGCCACTTATCTGTATGTATGACATACATGATCTATATGTCATACATATAGATCAGTTATTATTACATGTCAGCTTGAGCCAAATTAGTTTTCCAAAGTCCCTGCAACTGCTACCACAACCGATACTCTCTAACCACAAGCAGTATCTGGCGGCAAAATCCCGTCACGGTTTTCACTGCATGGGAAGAATTGCTAAGATTACCGACTGCTTAAAGGGAAAAGTGAATGGAAGAAGAAAGGGCTGATATTAATGCAATTTGGATAACCTTAGTAATGCCGGATGAAGCACAACATTCTGTCTGCACCTGTGTTTAAAACGTTATTTTTCGGAGCTCTCTGCGCGCACCCATCATAGACAGTTGCGCCATTGCCAATTCCTGTTTAACAGCTTGAGTAGTAGTACCAGTATCAACCTCTATCGCTCAAAATTCCAGTGCAACATCAAATTCAATGCCATTTTCAGAGAGTGAAATGGTTCGCACCCCAAGGAGAGCTTACCGCGTTCCCGCGGCGCTTTCCAAACGGTTGGGTCATTTCAACTTGAAACATGCCCTAAAATAAAATTCTGTAGCTACGAGAATTTTCACGCTCGTATTTGAGCGTCACGTATTCGAACCTGGTCGGTATAGTGTTCATCGGAAACAAAACTGTTTGTCCCCTGTCAAGTGACCTTTTACATAGGCCTACACTGCCTACAAGCCCTTTGAATCATCAAACTGACTGGATTTACGTACGACTTATGCCAGCGAGAAGCATGGTAAAATTATCACTTTTTGTGGTCCATTTTGTATGTATCCACTACCCTTTGGATAAAGTTAAATTTTTCGTTCTAATGCTCCGAATTATGTGAACACCCCAAGGCTTCCAGGGGCTTTTCTCCCTGTGCCCCTTAGGAAGTTGCTTCTCCACCCATCAACATATTAAAGTGATGAAATTATCATTTCTGTAATCTTAGTTAGTGCGCATCAAATGTCCTTCAGAAGTAGTTAAAATGTTTCTCTCTAATCCTTACAATTTTGAAAATACTCCAGAGCTTCTCTTACTCTCTGCATTTGTGGTTTTAGAACGTCTATCCCAACACAATTCTGAAGATGATAAACCTGTTAGTAATACAGAACACTCACTCTTCGCAGTTCATATCGATCCCTCCAGTTGAATGTCACTCTCGGTTGTAGATAGTCATCGTAGTCTCGGTACACCTCTGAAGATTTCATGAAACAAACCTAGGACAAAGATGAAGACCCGAAGACCAAATATAACCCTGGCTCCTGAAAGAAGTTGCTTTACAAATACCATCGACTTAAGAATAAGTCGCATTTGGCGGACTATTATTGGTGAATAAACCATCCAGACTCCAAATTTGGCAAAATAACGGACGAGTTCGAAGCCGAGTCCGTCATTTTGCAAATTTGGAGTCGAGATGGTTTATGAGACAATAATAGTCCGACAAATGTGGTTTATTCCTATTCTACCACCGAAAATGTGTGAAAAACTTAATTTTTATCAGTGTTTACGTTTACTGACCGTATGTTGTGCAATAACAGGTCAGTGTTTAACCAATCAGAATACAGGATTCTCAATAACGGATGGCTAGAGGTGGTAGAATCCATTTTTCAAACGGTTGAAGAAGATATTCCTCTATAACAATAGAAAGCGTATAACAATAGAAAGGTTTATCATAGAATAAAATATCCATTGAAAGCATACGCAAGTCACAAGCAAAGTTTCATTCTCGCTGAGGTATAATTTGGTGTGTTACTTTCACTTTGACCAAGTATCTATCGTTCGTTTCCTCTAACACACCGATGCTCTGCTCTGAGGTTGCAAAGCTTCAGAGAAGTCTTAACCTCTTTAACACTTTTCCAAAAGTCCCCATGCACGACCCTCTGGCGAAGAGACCATGGGCGAAAACCAGGCATTACTCCCAAATGAGTTCTGCTTCCCAAAGGGGTACGTCCCCAAGGGAAAACTTAAGACTTAACATGACCAACCCTTTGATCTTCAGACATCGCGGGTCACAGGTCATGGGTCTCATATCCTCTTGACATCTTTACTTTTTTCAAAGTCCCCTCAACTCTCTGGCGAAGAGCCGAAGGGCCAAACCAAACGTTACTCCGAAGCAGGTCTGCTCCCCTAAGGAGCTACGTACCCCGAAGTGACAAAACTTCACATGACCAATCTCTTTAACACTGAGTGCTAACTACGGTACGTTGTACTCACCCTGCTGGACAATAATTCATGCGACACGCCCAATAAAACTGGTAAACAGTAAAAGATTTTCATCATCGTGAGCTGGGTCTGACTTAACCTTTGCAGCAGGTGTCGAACATGGGAGTTATACCTCGACTTTTGATAGGTTGTGAGTATCCATATGAATATCCATACTGAGAGGCGGAGCTAGGACTGCAATGCTGTTTTCTGACTTTCTTACTTTCGTATCGTGGTTGTGTGGATAATACTGATCAGTGGTGTCTGGAAACATAAGACCTGGAAAACTAAGACCCATGACCTAAGACCTGGAAAACTATGACCCAGTAGAAAATAAACAGGCCCAATGTTTATGAAACAGTCAATAAATGCGTTACTCATTTCGGACGGATCGTTACTTGACATTATTGCACAAAATTTCATTTATAGTGGTATTTGCATGGTGTTCGAGTGCAGTTGAAAACATAGTTAATATATTTCCAGGTTGTTTTCTGCTGCAGTTTTCTGTATTGAAAAAAAAAAGAAAATCATAGAATAGCCTTGTATAGCACATCGGATTAATGATGCAAGGCGATTACGATAAACTTTAAAGTCATGTCAGTTTTCATCAGTACGATGATAAGTAAGATACCTCTTGTACAGCTTGCCTTCAGTGCACACCGGTGCTGTGGCCGAGTGGATAAAGGCGGTGGCATTTGAAGCGACGAAGCTTACAACCGGGAGGTTTGGGGTTCCATCCCCAGCCAGGTCAAAGTAAGGTGGGTTTTTCATCCAAGAACATCCATCTGAACTGGCCTTTCAAAAGAAACTATATTTGATCTGGATTGTTGAGTTGGTAAGCCACCCGACGTAAAGTTGTAATTCATAAGCCATAGGCTTCTCCCACTTCCGTGATCGCTTAGCGTTGTAAAATAACTGCTCTTCAAGACCTGAATTGGTGTTACAAGACCCTTTCATCGCAGAAGTAATCCAGCTCTGTCCCTTCATTCATGGCAGTACTAGTACTTCCATGCTTCAATCTACATGACTTTAAAGGAAAGCAGACATCATAACAATACCTTTTATTAAAAACACTTTTAAAAAGAGTTGTAAGACTCCTCATGTGATTCGGTGTAAAAAACGGTAGACCAGCTTTCAGCCTGAATTTTTTTAAAACTTTTCCATATTTTTGATAGTCATGGCCGAACCCCCCCCCCCCGAGTTTTCCAAACCGTAAATGAAAGGTGGCCTACTTGAGAAAAAATACTGAAATGCTCAGTGAAAATTCCACTGTCCACATTATGAATTCAAGGCCCCAAAAACTTGGGAAATCGCATTTAAGGGTTCTTTTTGCTCAAATTTTCCAGGAAGATCCCCGGGCCTCCGCCATGGACGCGTTTTTATGTGAGTTTCTCTGCCTGACGAATAAACCATCTTCCTCCTACAAGATACACCCCTTGAGTACACCAGCATATACACTGCATGGCTAAAGATGAAAAAAGCCGATGACTTCATTTAATTATTAGCTAACTCAATGAGCTTAAGTAACTTTTAAATTAACGGGCATAAGCAGTCGCCGCAAACTTAATTTGAAACAACAGTTAAATCTCACAAATATTAATTCATTTTACTTCACGTATCTTCCATGATAAGTTAAAACATACGTACTGCATATATACTAATTTATATTGGGGTGACTGTATTTTCCCTAAACCAATTCTAAATTTTCTTCTTGAAATCTAAATTTGTATCTAAAGCATGAACTTTAAAAGTAAAGAATGCTTAGATGCAACTTTAAGGTCTAAAATGTGTCGTTTCCTCCATTTTGCAAGGATTATGCTGCGGCTACGCACCAACCGATGGTGCCCCCCCCCCCCAGTGTCGTACTAAGAGCACTAGGGAAAAGCCTGCACCGGGTACCAGTCTTGTAGAGGCGTAATGTATGCCACACCGAAGAATTCAGTAAATAGAAATAGAATTCAGTAAATAATTAAAAGTTTAGTGTGTAAAGGAACAAAGCTGTGTAAAAAAGCTGTGTGTAAAGGAAAAAAACTGGCGACTGCGATAAAAAAGTTTAGATCATTATATCATTCTAGAGCTTTACCAACGATAACACCATTTGGATCTAGGAAAACTCAGAACAAGAAAAATCTCTAAAAACGTAGAGGTGTCATCCCTTCCCTCAAACAATCTCTCCTTCAATTATACCCTACCAGGATAGAATAAAAAATCACTAAATGATGATGATTCCTAAATATATAATCAATTCAACGGTTTACGAAGCTTTAGAAAGATAGCACCATTTTTGCAATAAAATCTTGCACTACGCGGGATTCAACGATAGAAGTAAATGACAGTTTAAGTCACCAATAATGTAACATTCCATACCACTACTACTTAGTGCTGGAAAATATATTTATGTGATAATCACATAAATATATTTTTCACACCAAACCGCACTTAGAAACATCTGAAATACAAATCTTCTGAGCAGAACATACACTTCTATCCTCACCCCACCCGTCCATGTACATTCTGCATATAGGAATACAAGCTGCATGCTATATTCCATATTCTTTTGTAATTGTTATTTTTTAAAGTGTCCATGTTGCTGCTCGTTTGGCCAATTCGAAATCACAGAGTATTCCATAGTTTTGTAGATTTGTGTTGGACGATTAGTAACTATAGTGCGTGTTCTGTTTGCCTTTTCTATATTGTGCTTGCCTTAAGTTTCAGTTCTTTCTTTTCTGTTTTTATTTGTTTTGTTTTATTGCATGCATCCTTAAGTCTATTCTTGACCATCCATGTTGTTTATGTATGAATGTTTCCAAGATGATTGCTTTGCTACTGGAAACTATTTGCTATGTCAAATTACCATTAATTATCATGAAAACTACCTTATTCACGGCCTCCGTACAGATATCAATGACCTAAAATGTGTATCTTGTAAAGTGATGAATTTCTCTTCACATAGTGCCATGCCTGGTGATAGTCATTCCCCTCTCAATGCTATTGATCATGACACAAGTTACTTAGGTTAAAGTTATATTTCAAAGTTCCAAAACTACCCCAAAAACTACCTTCAGGGTACACCAACTGCACTCTGGGAGGAAACATTTTTTCACATACTGTAAATGTAAGATTCTTAAATTCTGACTTTGAGACTGTGCAACTCTCCCTTTATTGGCAAGGATGTCTGAAACATGGCTTAAAAAAACTTCCACGCACCTACCATTATGTTCTCCCCCTGCAGTATAACTTTGAACATTTCTCTAGAGAAAGAAGGGGAGGGTGTAGCTTTGTACACAGGGCCGTGGCTAGGGTCATCTGTTGGGGGGGGGGGGATGTGAAGGTCCTAAATTCCGACTGGATGGATGTTTTTTCCAACCGAATCGTGGCACGTAAATTGTACCATTTTTTTATGCGCCCTTCGTTTTTATTATAGCGTTTATATACAGCAGTGGAGGATCCTTACTTTGTCACTACATAAAGGTGCCGTCCTGGGGAGGGTAGTTCCCCCTCCCCTTTGAGAAATTTTTGTTAATTTAAGGTTGCTTAGATGCAAAATGGTGCTATCTTTGGAGCTGATCATATGTGGCTAGAAAATGTCCATCATTAAGGGAATTCTAATTTTTCCGACTGACTGGATTCTTTTTCCAAATGAGTGGCAGCCAGTAAATTGCACTTTCGTTTTTATGCACCCTGCGTTTGTATACAGCAGTGGGGATCCTTCCTTTGTCACTACATAGTGGTACCGTCCTTGGGGAGGGGTCTAATGGAAGGCGGTGTCCCCCTCACCTTTGAAAAATTTTTTTTAAGGTAAGGTTGCTTAGATGCAAAATGGCGCAATCTTTGGGATATTTTTGGAACTGATCATACATGGCTGGAAACTGTCCATAATTCTAGGAATTCTAAGATTTGGTTAGGTGAAAGCAGAGAGTAGGCCCTATGTTGTCTAAGAGAAGAATACATTGTCAACAAACCTCCTGAAGTCCCCCCTTTTTGACGACTTAACTGCCTTCTATTCGGGCATCTAAGGCTGGCATATACCTGTGTAGGACCTCCTGGAAGCTCTGGATCAATTATATAAAATGGGGGCAATGACATAATGCTTATTACCTGACATCTAAGTAATAATATAGAGTATGACGCCAAGCACTTTACATCTATCGTATTTTTACTAATGTTGAAAGAAAATCCAGACAAACAGCTTCCAGCAATGGGGAATGGGCGGGAGGCGTAGTTTTTTCCCAGGACGAGCCAGTCCAAATCTGGCCAATAGACCAATCAGCTTCTTGGAAATAGGCCACACCTCTAATTCCAAAATGACAGCTTTTCGACCCTTTTTTGTAATGCTGACGCCTGATTATGAAAGAACTGACCAAATAACCTCAATCCACGTAACCCTAACGGTTCTTAATTCTAACCCTTACCTTCATTTTGAAACAAATTTAAAAATTTTTAAAACCTATTTGGACTGACTCGTCCTGGGAAATAAAATTAGGCGGGCGGGAGGGAGAGTATAGGTGCAGAAAAGTGATATTAGACCTCCCAGACAGGTATAGCAAAAGGGGTGTAGGACTATCAAGCGCGTTTCAGAATGTACAGTTTATGCTATAAAAGTTCACTTGTACGTTTGTGCTTATAGTGTTCATAAGTGATACAACGTGGATTGTGAGGATTGCGCGGGAAGCGCGCCAAAATTTGGGGGTATACTTCAATGCCAAAATGTAAAACCCCCATACAGGCTCAGTCGAAATATAAAGCGCGCGAAGCGCGCCGAAAAAATTGGGGTTATATTGAAAAAAGATTTCACATTTTTGTTTTCATTAAGGAAAGTGGAAAAAGTTTGGGTTTTTAAGAATCTGGGCAAAACCATGAAATTTGTTGGGGCGACTGCATGGTCGTCTTCGGGGATTACATTCCTTATCTTACCCATTACTGGCTCCCCTACGAAACTGAAAAATCTTTTTCTTACAAAATGTGGTTGCCACGATGGCGAGGCTGAAGAAAGAATCTTCCAAAAGATAGGCAAAAGAGGAAAGAACTTCGCAACGATGTATTTTCGTGTATCTCTATATTACTCCTACACGGAAGAACAATATTTGTGGAAAAGTTAATAAACCCAATATGTTTGAAACGGCGGGCGTTACCACTAGAAAGAACTATACATGAAAGCGCGCGTAGCGCGCGAAATTTTTTTGAAGTTATAGAAAGAATCGTTACAGAACTTACTGGCTGTGTGTGTTTTCTTTTTTGTAGTATTTGTTGTAGCTGTTGTTTCTGTGTTTTGTGTTTACTGTTGGACCATCTCGTCTGCTTGGTATGTTATTTTTATCTTTTGTTTTTGTTAGATGTTATACACAGATACACAATGATAATCTTGCCGCCTTACCATATGGTAACCAATGAGTGATATTAAAATCTGCACCTATAATGTCCGAGGACTTAGGCAAGTTAAAAAACGTAGATCACAATTCACTTACTTCCACAAGCGTAGTTTTGATATTATATTCGCCCAAGAAACCCATAGTTCTATTAATGATGTAAGGTGTTGGACAAACGAGTGGGGAGGTAAAATAATTTTTTCCCACGGTACCACATTAAGTAAAGGAGTTGCTATTTTCTTTAAACCTGGCCTTTCTGTAAGCATAGAAAAAGTGCACACCGATCGATTTGGCCGATGTTTAATCGTTGATGTGTATATTGACTGTCGTAGCTTTACTGTTGTTTGTATCTATGGCCCTAATCTTGATGATCCTGCTTTTTACAGAGACGTCTCTCGTTTCATTGAGACCTTTGATTGTAATACTATTATCTGGGGAGGGGATTTTAACTTTGTTTTCAATTTGACTTTGGATAAGCTTGGGGTGATCTTCGTACCAATTTTAAGGCCGGGGATGAGTGCATTTCTGCTATTTACGTTCACAACTTAGTGGATTTTTGGAGGGAGAGAAATCCCCTACTCAAAGATTTTATATGGCATTCCAACATTAAAGATATTCATTGTCGCTTAGATTTCTTTCTTATTTCCCGTAGCTTGGTTGCAAATGTTATTGATGTTAAATTCTACCCTCCACTTCAGTCTGATCATTCCATTGTTGTACTTACTATTCGCACTCATATGAAGAGCGCAGAGGAAGGGGGTATTGGAAATTTAACAATTCTCTCCTAAAGGATACCGATTACATTAATATTATTCAGAATCTCTTCTCGTCTGACTTCCTTTCCTTGCATGGACTTGACCCTCTTCTCAGTGGGAAAGAATTAAATATACTATTCGCAAGGTTACAATTAAGTATTCCATTAGTAAGGCACAGAATTCTCGTAGGTACGAAAATGAAGTTTTAGGTAACATTTCTACTCTTGAGCGACTCTCTTATGAGGATAACTCTGATGAGATTCGTCGCAAACTCTCTGAGGCTCGGGAAAAACTATTGGCTACCTATAACATTAAACTACAGGGTATTATGGTAAGGTCAAGGGCCAGATGGGTCGAATTTGGTGAGAAGAGTTCCAAATATTTTTTTGAATCTGGAGAGGAGAAACAGAAGTAATAATAGTATTTTTCGCCTACAATTAGGTATTGATGTTATTATTCATAAGAATAATGATATTTGACATGAAATTCGTAACTTCTATAGTTCATTGTATAGTCGCTCCTCGAATCATGATTACGATTTCATCTCAGATCTTGCAGACTTAAATGATTTTGACTTTAATACTGACATTTGTAATGGTCCTCTCACCCTCAATGAATGTTATCAAGCACTATCTTCCATGCCGAATGGGAAATCTCCTGGTACTGATGGGTTGTCTACTGATTTCTATTTTGGCCTCTTATTGGGCAGTATGTTGTAAATTCTCTGAATTATGCTTACAATCGCCACTTCTTATCCCCAGAGCAAAATAGAGGTATAATTACTCTCATTCGAAAGCCAGATAAAAATCATGATAAATTAAGTAACTATAGACCGATAAGTCTTCTGAATACCGATTATAAAATTTGCACTAAGTCTCTTGCTAACCGATTAAAGAATGTTATTGCTGACATAATTGGTGAAAACCAAACGGGATTTATTAAGAATCGCTTTATAGGAGAAAACATTCGTTTTGTATTAGATGTTATTCACTACACATATAAGCATAATATCCCTAGTTTCCTTTTCTTTGTAGACTTTGAGAAGGCTTTTGATCGTGTTGATTGGGGTTATATAGACTGTACGTTGAATTACTTTCATTTTGGGGATAGCTTCCGTTCGTGGGTTAAGACTCTTTACAAAGGCAGTACAGTACTGCGTGTGTTTTGAATAATGGCCATTCCACGGGTTTCTTTCCTATTGAAAGAGGAGTACGACAGGGGTGTCCACTAAGTCCTTACCTTTTTATTCTTGTTGCAGAAACCTTGGCTAGGAAGATAATATACGACAATGCATTTAATGGTCTCCAGTTCTTTGGAAAGAACATAAAAATTTTACATTATGCTGACGACACTACTTTCTTCCTGGATGATAAGCGTGATTCTCTTGTTAATGTAATTAATGTTCTTGATAAGTTTGCCTCCGCCTCGGGTCTTAAAATCAATTATGGTAAATCACATCTTTTTTCCACTTGGTTCCTTTGTTAACAATCATCCAGCTTATATTATGGAATTCAGCATCACTGTTAGTAATGGTCCAATTAAATTTCTAGGAATACTATTCACTCATGACGGTAATGACTTATTTCGCTTAAACTACCCGAAGAAGCTTTCTAGGTTAAAAATCAACTTAAAATTTGGAATATCAGGGATTTTACCCCACTTGGTAGAAACACTATTGTTAAAGCTTATGGCATTAGTCAGCTTGTATTTTTGTTCCAAGTGCTTCCAAATCCCCCAACAGAGTTTTTTAGGAATTTACAGAGTATAATTTTTGATTTTATTTGGAGTGGTAACCCCGACAAAGTTAAAAGCAGCACAATGTATAACAATATCAATAGAGGGGGCATAAAGGTTATTCATTTACAGAGTTTTGCATATGCTTTGAAAGCCACTTGGGTCGGGAGGTACAAGGATCCTAGTAATACGGGCTACTGGAAACTGTTTTTCGATTACTTTCTCTCTCAGTTTGGTAAAGACTTTATATTCCATTGTAACTTTCTTGCTAAGGATGTGGAATGTATTGAGAGCAACTTCATTATTGATATATGTAAAGGTTGGAGTGATGCAAGTTTTACCACCCCGAATGATAATTATGGATCTCAGGTACTTTGGAACAACTCTCATATTAAAATTGATAATTCTATTGTTTATGATAAAAGACTTCATTTGGCCTGTGTTACTTTTGTTAAGGACTTGTTTTTGGCTGATGGTAGTAAAATGTCTTATGATACCTTTAGGAATAAATATAAAATTTTGAACTATCCATTTACTAGATTTTTCGGATTGCTTTCAGCAATTCCAAATCACTGGGTTCATTCTATTCATCACTCGGATCATCACAACAGTGACCACATTGTTGGTTCTATTGGTAGCAATACTAAGATTTCCCATGTAGTGTACCCTTTATTGATTAATCACATTACCATTCCTCCCAAGGCTTGTGCTAAGTGGGAAAGTAAATTTAAATTTAACCTTACGCCAGACGATTGGGCTGTTATTTTCAAGGTCAATGTTATTTTCAAGTTATTTTCAAGTTACTGGCTACGGGCCTGATAAATAGACATTTGGAATATTTTCTGAGTATATCTATGTCTTCACCAATATTAGACTATATAAAATTTGGCGCAATTTCGTGGGGCTTGGAAAAATTATGGGGGCTAAAGCTTCCTGGCCCCCGTAGAACTGTGCCTGGTATAATCACCTTAATAATGTTCATGAGGCTGATTGCAAATCGTGAAGCGTACGCGCGAAGCGCGCCGAAATTTTCATTAAATAAGATTTCCATGACAAAACGTGCATTTAGAATCTGCATCGAGATACTTTCAATTGCCCAACAAACCAACATGCCACTCAAAAACCAGTTTTTTACCTGGTAATTTCTAAACAGCTTTCAACTTCTGCTGTTTTGCTTCTCTGAAAGTTGCTATCGGAAGATATTGATAATAAGAACAACACTGAGGTAAGATATGAAGCGAGCGGAGCGCATGAAAATTTTGATAGTTTGAGAAGAATTAGCAAAAACAAAAAGGACAGTTTTGATTTGATTTTAAGTGAGAAAAATAACGTTTGGTATTATTCTCATTTGATCTAGTTGGAAAATATATACAAAGTTGACATACACTCAGTCGGAAAAATGTGCTAGACTGAGATATCAGAGATTTCAACTGGTATTTCAGATTTTCCGACCATTGTCGTTCGGACGAACTTTGGGAGGGGGGGGGGTGGTGGGTGAGCACCCCCACCCCCGACCGCGACGGCCCTGTTTGTACACAATTTGAAACCATTGCTTTCAAAGTAAGGTATGACTTGAATGGTTTGCAGGAAGGTTTATTTTGAATCTTTGTTCATTGAGGTGAATTCTGTAAATTCATTGTTGGTGTAATTTACTGTCCAAAGGGTAGCCGAGGCGCTCAACTTACAAGTTTTCCAACACTAAGTAGTAGTGGTATCGAATGTTACATTACTGGTGACTTAAACTGTCATTTTCTTCTATGGTTGAATCCCGTTCAGATTTTATCGCAGTTGCCAGTTTTTTTTCCTTTACACACAGATTTTTTTACACTGCTTCGTTCCTTTACACACTCCGCCAACCATAGTACCTAGTGCCCCTGCGTCCCTTCTATACGTTATGTTTACCAATGTAACTAGATTGTCTCGTATTTCTGGCTTAATTTCTGACGACATTTCAGATCATTTTCCTATTTTTGCTCTCTTTGCTAAGACCTCATTTAGAAATGATCGTGTTGAACCGTTTCTCAATCGCCTTACTACTATCAGGGCGGTAGCCTGGGCGAAATTCTAGGGGGCAGTTCATGACACTATTTAAGCGGTGCACCAAGTGGCGTGTCTGCAGATCACCCAGTCGGACCCTTCCTATATATTTCACACGTTCATGGTATCATGGAAGGGATGAGGGGAGGGTTACATGTAAGGCCTAGCTCAGGTTCAAAATTGCACTATCGTTAGCAAAGCTTTGAACTGGTTATATTTTTTTACATATTGTCATTATTTAGTGATATTCTTCCTATTTTGTGGCTGCGCGGAAGACAAGAGGTGCTGTCTAATAGAAGGGGACGACATCCCATACTCTTTGAGAAATTTTTGTTTATGTGAGGTGGCTTGGATGCAAAATGTGTAAAAAAGCCTCTGGTCCTTTTACAAATGTGTACAAATCCTCTGACAATGGGTGGCATGTCCGTGTTCTGTACAGAGAAGTAAGTTCAAGTGAAATGCACCATGAAAGCACAGTAGAGCCAGTGCATGTGTATGTGTAAGTCCAAAATTGTATGCAAACACCCATGCATTAGGCTACGCACCTGCTCTGTAATGACTTTGACGTACATAGCAAGAACATGGGGCGTGGTCCGGGAAATAATAATAAATATGTTTTTCGATCGCTGCTTGTACGACTAAATTTCCAGTTATTACATCATAGTTTGCAGTATTAGCGGGTCGCCATAGGAACACAGGGGGACAAGTCCCCCCCCCCCCAAAAAAAGTTCACAAAGCATGGTCTTCAACCTTGAAGAAATTCCATGTTATTCGAGATGGTATAAAAAGTATTTCTACATTTGGAAGAAAAGCATTCCCTTTCTTCTCACAAATGCCATATTATTTATTGAGTTGTATTAGCCTAATAAGCAATTGCAAAATTTTTCTGCAATTTTTAAGTACAGTATGTATTTCATGATAATTTCAAGATTCAACCCAGGTTGGCTGGGTCACTCGATCACTAGTCATGTGAATTGATAGAATTTCCAGGCGTCCTGGTTTCAATTTATTTTCAGGCTCGTATGCAGTTCCTTCAATGCGGAGGTTCAAGTTTAGATAAAAAAAATCATGAAATGCCACACTTTCTTACATGGTAAGCCATCACTGGTTGGCGCGTATAGTACTATGGAATTTGTTTTGCTAAAATGTCTCCTAAGTACATTGCTGGAAACGTAAGTTGTAAGTTGCTCCATCACATTTATTTTACTTTGTGTTTGCATGTGTCAAAAATTTTAACATCCCAAGAAGGGTGAACAGGAAAACGTTTATTAAGGAAATTACTGAAGCCTTGATCGCCTAAGTCGCTTACTGCATGCAATACTTAATCCTAATGCCATACGTGCCCAGCGTGTGTGAGGATTAAAGTACCTTATGCGGAATTTTTTGTTCAAAGCTGTATCAGTGTCTGACAAAACTTGCATTGGCTGAAGGATTTAAAAGCATACCCAGACAGACATTGATTAAGTTAATACAACAGCTCATATAGATGAATGCGGAGAGGCAGAAGTGATGTGTTGCCCGAATTTTGAGAGAAGTTGCGAGAATGTTTTAAACTGCCGTTTCAATTTTTTTTAAAATAAACATGGAATAGTTGATCAAAACTAGTGTGAGACTTCTGTCTGGGGAATTACCATTCGGAGTTGCAGGCATTCCCCTTTCTCAATGAAAAAAAGTTGTTTTCGAAATGCTGAGATACAAACAATGCTATCATTCCATGGTTTTCAAGCGTCACGGTCTTTGTGTTCGAAATTCATATTTTAAGAAAACAATCCACAAAACCAACATTTTTATGGCTCCTTGGCAAAGGTGAAACGTATTGTGACACAACGAAAGAAACAACAAAATTTTTACGAGTGGAGCCGACTTAGCAGTTGAGTGTACTGTTTTGCATTCGAAAGGTCTTCCGATCATGATCCCGGTGGTAACTCGTGGAAATTTTCTGGGGGCTCAAAAGCTACTTGTTGGGCATGGCTGTTTGCAGTGATGCAGTTTCAGGTTGTGGAACACAGTAAGTTATCCAATCTAGACCTTCACTTAGTTTGTTCAGCTGTCAAGCAGTGTTGTTGAGCAAGGATTCTCTATCCTCCCAACCTTTGAGAAAGTAGCGCAGGGTTGGGTATAAAACTCCTTTCCTTGCATGGGGGCGCTGAATGAAAGTTGCGGCATCAGGACTGGGAAAGATTAGGACACCATTGCCTCGTTACTCTCTGAGCTCTGGTCGAGTTTTTCTGGTGTTCAATCATGATCGAATTGGTGCTGGGTCCTCTTCGAGCTCAAGAGTCCTGACCACGAAATGTTAAACATTAGCCTTAGTAAAGTGTATAATTTAGGTTGCTTCATTTATTCAAATGGATCAAGCCGCTTTCCCTGTTTCCCCTGCCTCTTACGCCTATGGAGTAGCGATTGCCTGTTACGATTGTATTTATTTTGAAGACAGAAAAGCCTGTTACTGTCTGAGATGGTTTCTGAAAAGCGCTTGAAAGCCATATGAACATCACTAAAATACAAAATAATAACCCCACTACTATAGTACTATCCGAAGCCGACCATTGATATCATCACCGGGAAGGAAGGGGGGGGGGGGTCGGAACCTCTCTGAATACGGACCTGATTTTGCCACCCCCCAAAAAAGTTCTTAGAGCCGCCCATGGATATGGGCCATATATGGAAATATTTTCTGCTCATATAAGGACCATATCTGGTCCAGATAAAATTTTATCTGTTCCATATAAAGACTTGATCCAGATAAAACTTTATCTGGCCATGTACTGATGGCTTAGATCTGGTTCTGGCATATATCTGCCCAATTTTTTATCTGGCCCAGATATAAATCCCATATCTGCATCAGATATGAAATCCATATCTGGCCCATATATGGAATTTCATATCTGGCCCACGTATGGATTTGGTGTAAGGGAACGAATTTCCAAATTCAAGACGACATTCAAAGTACACGTAACATTCATTTGCCGCTTACTCGCTTCCTTCCTTGCATACTCTAAGCTTTGTCTTTGTATGTTATGTCTAAGTTTCCTTTCTTATGATTTTGTCTTGTTCTTTGTAAAAGGGAAACTCACATTTATAATTTCCCAAACTTCTCGTGAGTTTCCCTTTGCCATTCATGCTTGTTTATATGTAAAGTTTTCTACGTCTTTATTTAAAACTCTGCCACCGAGATGGCTAAATCATGAAATTGAAACTGAATTGAACTGAGTATGATGGAAGGACAGTACTATTTACTACCCCAGATCAAACTAAGAAAGAAAAGCAAGGAAACTCTACAACGCCTCAAAGAACTTTTTCCATATTGAAGGACTTGCGCTCGGAAATTTTCTAGGACGGTGAGGGAAGAGGAATGGGATCTTTCCATTTGCAGCTCTTTGACCTAGGGAAGGGTATAAGGAGGCTACTGTCCATTTTCAGTATTTATCTCTCCTATTGATACACAGATAATCGTTATGAGGTTTTAAAGGATAGGATATACCTCACTTACTTGTTCATAATGCACAAGTTAATTTTTTCCGAGGCAAGGGGGAGGGGGTTAGAAGTGAGAATCTGTGTCTGTCAACGAGGTGAAGTAGTGCATAGGGACGTACATTGACTGTACATATGGCCTCTAAATGCACATACATTTTTGACAAATATCAAATTATTTGTAAGACCAGTTCACCATGAGCTTGGCAAGTTATGACAGATGTCTGTTCATTCCATCTAAACCACAGGCTGACCAACCAAAGCTCAAAGGGAAGCCGCATGGATACCAAGTCTGGCTCCGAGGGGTGCTTCAATTGTATGTATGGAAGACATTTAGCTGTTCCGTTCAGGCCATTTCCAATATCACGAATCAATAATTTGACCTACCCCACTAAACGGTGGACCTCCGATCTAGGCTATCGATCAACATGTAAATAGTAATGGAACCCTCGATTATTTACAATCTAAACCAAGAATTAGATGCAACAAAAGACACAGTTTATCGAGTGCTTTATTAAATTTACAACTTTATTAAAAATTCTGGGTGTAAACCCACTCTGCACCGAGGAATGAATTATTTTCTCTGTATACTTCAACATAAGTATTACAACCTATTGCGACTGACACTTTTTTAATTCTCAAAGAACCAACATACTTGTACTTCACTTGTTGTAAATACAAAAATAACTTCTTTCTTCAACTTAGTAATTTTCAAATGTCTTACGATATAATTTTCATATTCATTCTGTCCGTGCAAAATGAGTTTCACTCATATGCATGATATACAAGCTTCATAAACAGAAATAAAAAGTTACCAAAACAGATTATTTTTTTTAACTTTCGCACTAATTTGGTTGACGTCTTAAAATTTCAACAGCATTCTCTCACTTGACCATCTTCACAATGTCTCACACACATTCTAGTTTCATCATTTTAGTTTCATTTTAAAGACAGAAAAGTGTTAGCTTCACCAAAATCCTCTCAACTCTGGAAAAAAATTATCACTCTCATTCACAACTTGTAGACAAATTCAAGTATATTGATGATTAACATGACAAATTTCAATCATTTATAGAATATTTTGTGTGTATGTGCAATTTGCCTCCATCTAACTTTCGCCTACTTTTTACAGCGACAGAATTAATTCTGCAAACATTATGATCAAAAAAGGGGAAAAAAAAAGGAAAAACAAAGGGAAAAAAAGGAAAGATCTCTACATCAGTTCTGACAATAGCCAACTGTGAATATATACAAACACACCATATTCCAGAATGAATAAGCATTACTTAATTGTCATCCATTTTTTTATCACTTTAATAAGCATACAAAACATTCTTTACCTTACTTGGAATAATGCTGATTAAATGACAAATTCTAATCATTCATTATCTTTTGACAGAGCATACATAGGTCTTTGACCCCTATGTATGATACATGTTTTGCATTTTGTATGCAGGTGAAAAAGATGAAAAGCAAAAAAAGTGGGCAACCCGTTAAGGTCCTTCCTATGAGAAGGACATTTAAGGTCTACTATGGCAGCTGTAGCATGAGTGATAGAAGCAGATTAAAGGTGGGATGTGAGATGTAGAAGAGTAGCAGAGAGAAACAATCATGCAGAGTGAAAAGATAACGGAGGGTGAAGAAATATACGAGGTGAAGGTCACATCTGATGTGTAACACATCCATGAGACATATCCCTAACATTGATAATACAAATGAGTGAAATATATCACACATCTCATCTGTTCACTTCACATATCAGCAACAATTTTCAACCTGAAGACAAAGACCAATACTCTCTTCTGTGAAATGTGACAACAGGTTTAAACAGTAAAATGCTGGTTTCACACACACACAAACAGAAACACACTTATCCCTATAGGGACTGTATAAATAGGATGTCTTTCACTCTCACTGCCTTACATGACATCTGAAAATACAAACTCATGTGTAATGCCATACTATATAACTAAAACACTAGGCTCCAGGATTCAGTCACACAACTTCACCACTTGTTTGAGAGTAAATGTTTTTCCCTTAGCATTCCCTTTTGAACTCTTCTGGCATGTCTTCTCTAAAATTTGTTCCCTCAGTGCCTTCCACAGGGCACCTGGCTGCATACATATATATTATGAGAAGGTAACTTTACTGTATAATATCCTCATTCCATTATTGCCCTCATCATTCTATCAAGCTCTTTCCATAAAATTCCTTTAAGGTGTGCCTAAAGTGTCAAATTTCATAAATATATGTTACAAAGCTTGAAAAATGCATCCAAATGGTCCAACTCTCATCTTCACAGGGCATTCCTGAGCTGAGATATAAAACACTGAAGCTCAGTCACTCAATTTAAAATGGCAGATTTTGCAAGAATTTGTGATGTAATTCTTGTACTACCCAAATTACCGTTGATATTTTTCTTTGTTTTTTTTTTTTCAAAAGCCACAGCACCTGGTGCCAAAATGTGATCACTGTCCTACTGTTATACGGTAACTTCACCATTTAAGCCGTCTCTGTACAATATACTATGCAAAGGAACAGTAAATGTTTCAAGGTCATATAAATATCTTAATTTCAAAAGGATACAAAAGAGGGTAATGTAAGTTCTACAAAGACATCACAAATTACTGCAAAATTGACTTTTTCAAATTAAGTGAATAAATTTCAACATTTTCTATCTCAGCAATGGAGTAAGCTATGAAAACGGGAGTTGGATGAATGATGTTCATTTTCCAACCTCTAAAATATATATTCTTGTAATTCTAGACTTTAGATCCACTTTAACTGAATGTGGACATTTTCAAAGTCAAAGAATGGACCATAAACCTAGCTTAAAAAGGCTATCAAACTATGAGAGAACTGTTTAGGATGTGATGTTATCCAATGAGTGCCTTCACAATAGAAGGCAAAAATTTATCACACATTTTATGTCTTTGGGGAAGACAAATATCAGTTTACATTACATAACAACACATGTCTAATGCACATTTTACCAACCCAAACCCCAAACCTATGTACTGAATTCTCCACAATATCCTTTGTTGTAGGAGATGAAACTGTATTAAAGGCAAAGAGAATATACTTCAGCTGACCAAGATACAGAAGGTTACTACATCACACGACAGCATGCTCAGAACAGATGTTAAACCGTCAACCTGACCAGAATCTGATACTACACAGAGGATTCCAAGATTTAACAGACATCCTCATCAAATAATTCATTCAAAACTAATTTGATGAAATTAGCGGAAACTAAGAAACTCTTTGAAGCACTTCATGGTCTTTAAGTGATCAATGAGATGTTACTTAGTTCAGAAGAAGTCAAGTCCAATCCACAATTAATGAAATTTGGATCAAAGTTATACAACCAAACACTCTGGTCACAATGTTATCTAACATCAAGATCACGTAAGTTTTCAATGCCACCCTGCCGACTATACAGTAAACAAGACATACGCCACAAAGTGCAGACATTTTTACCTTAACACACAGTAATCAAGTGTATAAGTTTGATGTTTTCACTTTTTAAATTTTTTTGGCTTGTGTTTGCAGGAATACAAACCCATGAGATTGCATAGCTTCCTAGTGCTTTAGGGATAGGTGGAGAGATGAATTTAAGCTAATGGTAGGTGGATATAATGAAGAAAAAAATGATCAAAATCACCCACGATGATTAAGCATGGTAAATGTGGAAAAAAAAAATTCTAATAATGATTGGCCATTCTACAAAGAAACTTTTGATTTTTTTCTCTAAAAATCATAGCCATGTATGACAAGGGCAGTGGATGGAGAAAGTCAAGGTTCTTCATCGAATCCTTTAATTCATTTATTCAAACTTCACTTGAAGGACAGAACTTTGCAATATTAATGTACCCCATGGGGTTTATGGTGGAAGTACCATTGCTACTTGTCAACACCACATTCCCCACTGCACACTAGCTAGTTAACCAAGATTTTATAAAGTGCAATAGTGGTTCTGTGCTAGCTACACATCCTTGTTTTTGCACAGCTAACAAGTTATCTTAGAAATAGTCAAACTTTGAAGACAAACAGTGTATGCTGAAAATGGTTAAAGTCATTTAAATAATCCCAACAAATCATTAACCTACAGGTGCTAATAAAAATATTCATGTTGATTACATGTCATGTAACTTCAACACCTGCTGAGAACTTGTAAAATGTCATGACGTTTTTTTCTCTCACATTTTGGCTTAGGTTTGCATAAAACCCAGCACATAGTGAGCATTTTTAGCTTGGAAGGGAGGAAGGGGACTCAACCTTTGGTGCTAACCCCAAAATTTAAGGCATCACAATTTGGCACTCTATATAATTTATGTTGGGAGGAAAATGTCCACTCCTCACCCTTCACAGTACCAATGAATAAACCAAATGAGCTTCTAGACCCTCTAAATATGAAACATGTTATACTGATTCTATCAATTTCTGTATCCTGCACATTCCTACATTTTCATAGGAAAATCCATTTTGCTTTATAGTTAATACTTATGATGGCTTAACTAATACCACTTCCATAACTTTCTATGATAATAATCCATGGTCAATTTTAAAATTCCTTGAATACACAAACTTTGATAAAAATAATGATCAGAAATTGTCACATACATTAATCCCATGTAACTGTAACTCTGTGACAAAATGTAGACTTGATAAAATTCTGTCAAAGGTTGTCCAAGCATCCTGAAGTCTCCACACAAAACTAAATTTGTTTGCTATGTGAAGAATACTGCCTCTAATATTAACAACCACTGCTAGGACATTTGTCCACCACAATCTTAGGGCAAAATCTGAATCTTGTTAGGACCTTGGATTTTGGGTCAAAAATGAGCTTGTAACTTCATTGTAAATTCTTTCAAAAGTACACAAATTTCAGTCACATGACCTTTTCTTGCCTGTTTCTGGTTTTTTTTATCAGCATGCAAATGGGGATGGGGGCACACAGGGCTGGAATTAAATCATCATGAGGGTAAGATGAATTACCTTCTAGTTGTAATGGAATATTATGCATCTCAAAGGGCACCTAGGCCAAATATTTTGAGTTATCTGGTGTGCTGGATTGTATTTCTGGGGCATGGCAGCCAACATAGCCTTGAAAAGTGTCATTTGATGGGAATGAAGGACAGTGCCAAAATTATGAAATTTCCTTGGAATGGTATTTTACCATTTTACAACAAAGTGAACACAATTGAGCTAAGTATAACGATGCAATCATTGGTGAGAAAAAAAACATCCACACTGACAGTGATACTGTGCCGAAAGAGTTAAAATGTTACATAATAGCAACTAAGATAAATGTTTCTCACTATAAAAAGCATTACCACAAGGACATCGAGGATCTGAATTACTGCCTGAAATACCATGTGATATATAAATAGCATAGGGAACATCTCTCACTATCTGTCGATAAACTCCATTAATCATTTGAACTGTTTCCTGCAACATGTCTTGGAAATTTTACAATTATTTTATCACATATAATGTACAAATTAGTATATATCCTTTTTTGTTCCAAACATGGCCACTACTTTTACACACCTCTATGAATATGCAGTTTAGGCAGAGACTCAATTTTGATCGTAAGTTTCACCATTTCATGCCATAATGGGAGCAATCATCCATATATTTCTTCTTTCTTTTTCTTTTAGATATTAATGCCTTGCTTGACCTCAAAGATGGAAGCAAACTGGATGGATAGCTCACACAAATAATCACTTTTAGCGATTACATTGGGACACGGATGGCAAACAGTCACACACTTTTCTTGAAATGCAGATGAAAGTCACACAGTAACTTTCCAGGCCCTACAATAACCAACAAAATCAGGTTTGTTATCACAACACATCTCCACTCTTACAGACCAAGCTTCCAAGATGACGCTGTCATGATAAGTTCCTTCATGCATTGGACTAGAACCATAAAGGCACCTCTGAAGGAATTATTCATTCTTCCTCCTCTTCTTCATCTGTCACATGACAGCTGCACTCTGCTGGTTTCCCTTTGACAGAAAGAAGCCACAGCCTTAGCTAAGTCTTCTTTCCTGTTCTACGAACAGCTCTTTTGATTTTGCGTCCACCAGGTGCTGCTGTGGCATTGAAAGGATTGGTTGAGTTCGGTTGACTAGCCCTGTAAACACACATCAACAAAATAATAGAAAGAAATGTTTGTGATGCAGAAAGACACTCATTTAAACATAAATGACTTTAGGACTATCATGAACCCAACAAATATATCATCACTCCAGCTAAACCTTAGTTTTGCTAAATGAGTTTTGAACTAGATGTAAATTATTTGTAGTTCTAGCTTCTACCTCACAAACCATAAAAATAATGCAGCTTTCCAAACTTTACACATAATGACAGGGCTTGAAATAAGCCTCAAAAAGGCACAGCAAACACGAGAGTGAGGGAAGGGCACTGACAGCAACTTTAACAATGTCCTTGACATCTTCACCAGTTTTACTTGGTGACTATTTCTACACAACGCCGTTCTAGTGATTCTTTCTTTAGGTTGTGGTGAGGAAGAATGATAGGCAGGACTCAGGTCAATGACCATGTACATTCAATACACTCCACAGGTCAAAACAATAGACATCAGCCTGCCCCTGCCCAGGGGAGCCAAGTCCAATGGAATGGACCATGCAGTAACTTCAAATATGTAACTTAAGATACATGTCAACATGGATTTTCATATTTTACTCTGCTAAATGTTACTTTTTCTAGGTAGAGATGTTTGTTTGTTTTTTTTTTAAAATGTAAGATTACTTCAGGGTTGCACCATGAGGGCTTAATGGCCAGGGTTGAGATTCACTTGTCTAGACACCCAGCTGAATGCTTAGGCATGGTAGTAACTTTTCCTAAGGGTGTCAGATCTGACATAGAGCACTGTGAGTTTAGAAGTTTCTCACTAATTCCTTATGTTATTGCATAATTCATAAGAAAAAAACAGAAGCCTCAAAAAAATGTAAACAAATGTAGCCCACAGATTCTACACTAGAGTAGGTAACCACATGTTTACCTGGTCATGTATTATTGGTGTATGCCTGCAGAGTAGATACTTGAAAACTGATGTAGATTCAATGTGTTTTTCCCAACTTTTTCCCCCCACTTTAACGTATAATTTTGCAATGATGAGATCAATCAAATGCAAGTGCAAATCTCACTGGTCAGGCCTGATTTTTAAGGAAATTTTCAGGTTGCCCATCAGACAACCTGAACCTAAATTTATGTTGTCCGAAATAGTTTTTGGTTGTCCGAATGAAAGTGACCAACAAGAGATGAACAATTCTATTTCCTGTCTCTGCCATAGAAAACAAACATTTACTTTAAATTCTGCATTTTTCCATATTTATTGGCATGGTACAATGATGAATGGTAGTCAATACCATTGTCTCAATGCCACTTCTTAAGGGGATTTTTATGACATACTTTCCTGCTGATGTAGGGAACTATTCAGTTACAAATAAAATCTACTCGTCCACTGGACAAGTTCAAAGAGAGAAAGTGGTTGTCCAATGCAAGTTTTACCCGTCAGGGAAGATCGGACGAATGCTAAATTTCAGCCCTGCTGGTTCTTACTTCATGTTTAATTATTCTGATAAGAATCAAAACTTCATGGCAGGATAAAGCTAACCAAGGGAGAAATATCGAAGTATTGTTTGCTACAAAAAGTTTCTGTTGCCATCTTGTACGGAGAGTCCTCTAATTATTTTAGAGAACTTTTCCCTACATCTACAAATTTTTCAACTTCCTATTTTGTTCATTTTCACTGAAAATGATATTTTGCACCAGTTTCTCACTTTCAAAAGGTAAAGAAAAACATGAAAAACAAAAAGATAATCATTTGTTACCCAAACTGAAATGTTGACTGGGCGCTGGCCCCAAAGTTGAAACTAGGCGGTTGGTTAGCATTAAAGTTGAAGCCTGGCTGGCTATTATTGGTGGGCTGAGGATTAGAAGCTCCTGAAAACTGAAATACTCCACTCTGGTTGTTATTGTTGCTCTGTCCAAACTGAAAGCCTAGAGACTTTGATTCTGATTGGAAACCTGGGAATACAATGAAATGAGAAATCAAAAAGATTATTGCAAACCTGAATGGGTGCAAGAGATACTTGACCAGCAAGGGGTGAGGGAATCACACTGTACAAAGAAGCATGCCACACAAAGTTCTTGTGCCGACTCTAATTATTTATTTGCACTCAAATGCAAACAGCCAAAGACATGAGACTATGTCCTGGCTAAAGCAGTGAATAAACAAATGATATCAAGCATGTATGCTCATATGTGTCATGACGTGAAAGGTAAAGATAAGAAACCTATCAATCAAACACTAACAAATTATAAACTAGAGCACCAAGAGGTGCAGAAGCTCATACCAGATAAGATTTAGAAGTCTGTCTCCACAGTCTCTCCACAAATGATCAAAATGATTTTAGAAAGGCAACCCTTTATCCCACTAGATGCATCAAAACTTAAAATGGAATACCACCCTGTACTGTACCTGCAACCCAGTTGGCATAGAAAATGCTGCATGTATGACATGTTGGAGAATTTGTTAGTTAGATGAAATTTAACGACACACCAACACAAATGTGTTATATAGTGTCAAGCAAAGTTTAAATACGGTGCAAGTCCTTCCCTTTAGTCGCCTCTTATGATAGACGGGAAATACCATGGGCATATTCTACAACCCCCAGCCCACAGGGGGGTATGTTGGAGAAACCAACATGTCACACATGCAGCATTCCTCTGCAGGCAGGTACAGGCAGCACTGAAATACCAATCACAGACTATCACTAACTTCATCTGTAAAAACTCACACTGCAATCTAAACAAACTCCCAAAGTTGAACTTTCAAAAAAATAAGTATTAAGGCGATGCAGAAGAAAGATCTTTTGAAATTGGTTAAATGTGTGAGTGGGAACAGCGCCAGCAAAAAAGGTCCTAAGGTAATCTTTCATCAAACCTTGGGGATGTACTTTTTAATATTAAAACTCTTATCATGCTGAGTCTTTCTGAGGGCAGGCTTCATTTTTGAAGCATTTAAGCTCTGCAGGTGCACCTACAGAACTTCTCTTTACCAGAAATGACCTATTCTAGTTGAGCACTACCATTTCCTAGAGTTGAGGCCAAAAATGCGAATGAAAGGAATTCTTTTGTTTTACATAAAGTGTATTAAATGTTTAAACTGGAAAGCGCCCTTAGGAATGATATCTCGCCTCCCGCATGATAAGTGTTAACATGCCAAGCATACTTCTGATCAACTTTGATGTTTTGTAAAATATGCCTACAAGAAAGACCGTTTGCAGTAAAATTTACTAGGTTACTAGGGCACAAAATGACCCTCAGATGACCTTTTTCACATCCCCTTTGTCCCAAGATTAATGTGACAAACTTTCAGATAAATTCATCAAACACTGCCTGAGATACTAACCTTGATACTAGCCTTTCATGCATTTTTATGCAATTGTGGACAGACAGATAGACAGATAAATAGACATCCCATGATAATATAACCTCACACCAGCTTCACGGGTATGAGCTATAAAAAAAAAAAAACATACATACACACATACATATCACATAGATGGCACAAAGTGACACTGTAAGGGAATGAAAGGACTAAGATACATCACTTTTTACAGTGACCCCTCACCTGAATTATTTGTATTCCCAGGGTTACTACTACCAAAGCCAGATGTGGAAGAACCAAATGCTGGTGAGGGGTTACTAGATCCAAATGTAGGAACAGCATTTGCTGATGTGCCAAAAGAATTTTGCAGAGTTCCCCCCTGCCCAAAGGCAGGTGCTGTATTTTGTTGTGGCTGGGCATTTCCAAATATCGACCCTGATGTATTTGATGCTACCGCATTCGTTCCAAAACCACCAAAAGAAGGCACTTCTGAAGTGTTTGAGGCAGTTCCTGCAGCATCAAATCCAGTCACAGTCTTGGAAGCTGCAATGACAGAGGAGATGTAGTGAGAAACTTCTAAACTCACAGTGTTTTATGTCACATCTGGAACTCTTAGGAAAAGTTACTACCAGGCCTAAACATTAGCCGGGTGGAATGAAACTGGGTACCCTACGACTGCATCGTATTGTCCTAACTATAAAAGAAACCTAAATGTGAGAAATTAAAGTACCCAAATCCAGAAGTGTTTCCCATTTTCTTGCTCTGTGCAGTAACCTTGACAGTATGTTAGGGTCATTCTTGGATGTAATGGAAACTGCAAAGGTAAAGTCCAGCATGGACTTTTTCTTTTCATAATTGTTTTACTACAAATGTATTCCCATTATTATTAGCAAAAGAATTATTCACATGCTACAGCCCCTTGTCAGAACCAATGACTTTATCCTTAGCAGGATGCTGGTACATGTTCCACCCAACAGAAGCCTGTTCTTGACATCTGTGTAGCATAAGTTACTACCATTCACCTTAAATTGAACATCACTTGTCTGGTCCAAAGAAGAAAATTCCTTAAGCAAGAACACTCCTAGAAAGTACGAGTAAACTGATGGCCTTTATTACTACACAGCTTTTATTGCTAGCAACTGCTCTGTTCTTTAGAACTCTATGCACCTTTCTTAGGGGTATAAGAGTCATACAAACAAATAAACAAAACAATCGCATAAATGAGACAATCACATCAGAGCAGATCCTCTGAGAACTAAAACAGTAACTGCATTATAGAGGAAAATGAATCTAAACCTCTTAACTGAAATGACTGAGTATTAAAAAGAAACTGGATTTCTTTGCCACTTTTTACTTGTAAGAGTGAAGTGTTGCCTCATTTTTAAAGCACTGGGGTAAAATCTATACAAATAGCTTCAATACACTTTCCTTTCAGCTCTAAGAACCTTACACTGAAAAAAGTAATGGAATTTGTCCCCCACACTCCTCCTACTACAAAGCTCACAAATTCTATCATGTTAAGTTACTGGGTGGCTTTTATTGCTAGCAACTGGGGCTCACATACCTGCAAATGATCCAACAGATGATTGCATAGAGGTAGGAGGTGCTCCAAAAGTGAATGGCTTATCTGCTGGTTGAGAATTTTGACTGCTTGAAGAGACAGCTCCAAACTGAAACCCACTTGTATTGGAAGATGGTGCTACAAACAAATAAATATTGGTAAAATATAAGCTGACCACCAAAGATTCAATCTAATAACCATTAAACCCAGGGATCAAAGGTACCTCTGTAACTGAGTAATCTACGCCAGTTTTTTGCATCAGAAATTGAATCCATTGACCAATACCCTACTTTCATGAAAAGAGGATGTTTAGGTGGTTTCAGCCATTTTAATTTCCTACAGAACTATAAAACTGGACAATTCCTGCTGGAAAAAGGCAAGTTAACTTCACACAAGACAAAAGAGAATAGTTTCTATGCAAGATTTTAGGTAATTCTGCAGGAAACCAGCAGTATCAGGTGTTAAGGTAAACACTGGTCATGACTGCGTATTGAAAAGTACATTTTTGTTTTCATGACATAACTGAATGCAACAATTTCACTTAGGCAAAGTCATGAAGTGGAGACTAATATGAGAATGAAATTAAACACATTAATTATTATAATATTTACGATGCACTCTGATGGCATCATGTAGTTTTGAGTAATATGTGAACTATAACATGACAAAGCTGTTCCGATGTGTTCTCTTACCAAGATCTTTTAATCAAGTAATAACTTGCCTTTAAGTCCATTGTTCTGAAACTTTTAAAAACCAGAAAACTACTCCATTACAATTCAGCTATGAACTTCATTATGTAGGCCTATTCATATGATACAATGCTACATCATAATCTTTGTAAAACCTATTGACAAATTACAAATGTGAGGTAGTCTACAGATATACAATGAAAATTAAGACAGACTTCCACTCAATCTTCAAGACATTTATCCAAATCTTACCTTGTGATTGCTGAGACGAAGAACCAAAAGTGAAAAGAGATTTGTTCACAGTAGTAGGGTTGCTTGATGTAGAAGCGGCTCCAAACTGGAAAGGGGATGCGTTTTGTTGTTGGTTTCCTACGTTAGCTTTACTTGTTGCTCCAAACAATGGCACTGACTGTTTCTCTTTGGTTGCTGTAGATCCAAAATTGATACTTGGTGCTGCAGGATTGGCACCAACAAAATTGAAAGTAGGTTTGAAGCCCTCGTTATCTGTAGAAGTAGAGGATGGTTCGGCTTCCTTCCTCTCTCCTGGTTGGACAGCTGACTGTGAAGACGACGATGATGCAGAGTTCAAGTTTGAACCAAATTGAAAAGTTGTTGCATTTGCAGAGGGTTCACTTTTCTTAGAGGCTATGGTGGTTGCCAAGAAGCTTGAAGTACTCGACTGATTTGCAACAGAGGCAATTCCTGTGGAGGTGGTCAACAATGGATTCACACCCAGTGTGCCAACAGTTGGTTTGGAATCTGTTGACGTAGGCGCACTACTTTGGAATGGACTTGCATTAGGAGCTACTTGACTACTAGACAATGTCACATTTGAGTTTGATCCAAATTGGAAACCAAGAGGTTTATGACTTGTACTAACCACACCTTTGTCTGTGGCTTCTGTACTTCCAACAGCAAGATCTGGGGTTCCTGTGCCCGTCGTTTGCAATGTACTTGATGTACTAGATGCTCCAAAGGTAAATGATAGAGTTTTCTTAGAGGATGATTCCTCAGTTTTATCTCCAAATGTAAAACCTGTACTCAATGGTTTAACATTGTCAGAAACCTTTGACCCTTCAGTACTAGTTTGACTTCCTTTAGGAAGTTCTAAGGAAATACCACCACTTGGGTTGGAGTCCTTTGAAAATCCTAATGAAAAACCAACTGAACTAGACACAGCTACTGTAGAGGCTTGTGATGTTGATGAACTATCCAGAGTAGACTTTTTGGGAAAACTAAAACTGAAGCCTTGTAAAGATGTTGGTATCGCCATTCCACCACTAGAACCTTTTGTAGTTTCACTCTTAGCTCCACTATTGAACTGAAAGCCACCAAAGCTTGAGGTGGTCCCTGATGACAATGATGGTATGGTACCATCAAACTTAAATCCTCCTGAAGAGGATGATGTTGCACTTTCAGATGAGGTAACACTGCTACCAAATTTAAACGACGAAGCTGTAGAGAAATGGAAAATTTGCAACGGATGGAGAAATGACCCACTCATGTCACAGAAACAAAAATATGACTGCAAACATTACCCTGAACCAGACATGTGGAAACGACAGGAATAAAACCAAAGTAAAAACTCCCCTAATTTGATTCACATACTCATCACATTACTTTTAGACATCTTGTTTGCATCTTCACCATTTTACAGCGTTCCAACTACTAAGAAGAAGCCCACACTGATGGATACACACTTTCAAATGAAGTTATTCTTTCTTGATAATAAATGAGCAAGTCAGAACTGTTCAACTCAATAATAATATGATAAGAGTTGAAAAGAACAAACAAAACAAAAAACAATAAAATACAATGAAGATATCAACAAAATGTTGCAAGTTTAATCTTCTTACCTGGAGGAGCACCGAGGGTGGGTTGTGAACCTGGTTTTGGTGTTTCACATGCTGCACATCTGGTTGAGGATGGTTTATTCTGAACCATGCAAGTGTCACAATCCCAGGTACCAGCCTCCACTTTAAATAAATCTGATAAACTAGGCTTGTTTGAAGATTCACTCTTTAATTTACTTTCATCACTGACTGTTTTTGATCCAAATAAAATCTGGGAAGATTTGTTTGTATTTAAAACAGATTCAGGTATACTAAAACCACCAGAATTACTACTTATTTGTGAAGAACTTGGTTTTGAAGTTTGGCAAGCTAAACACTTTGAGTCTACGGCTTGGTTCTGAACAAGGCATGTGTCACACGTCCACGATCCTGACGGAGGTTTGAATTTGTCGCCAAAACCAAAGCCAACACCGACTGAAGAAGATGGGGGTGCACCAGGTTTCTTTGTTTGACAAGCTACACAGTTTGAACTTGTGGATGTATTTTGCACCATACAGGTGTCACATTCCCATGACCCCTCTGCGGGTTTAAACTTGTCCCCAAACGTCAGCACTTCATTATCCGTAGATGTAGCTGTCACAGAATCAGATGCACCACTAGAACTTGGTTTTGAGGTCTGACATGCTTCACACTTAGTTTTGTCAGCTTTGTTTCTCACTAAACACGTGCCACACTCCCATGAGCCTGCTTCAGGCTTAAACTTATCTGCCAGGGAAAACCCTGTGGAACTCTGCAAGGTGTTAGAAGGTACAGTCCCTTTGGGTTTTTCAGACTGACAAGCAACACATTTCAGTTTATCTTTGTCATTTGTAACACAGCAAATTTCACATTCCCATGACCCAGGTGCTGGTTTAAATTTGTCCATCAGAGAAAGGCTCCCTGTGGTTGTCACAGATGTCACTGATGCTGTAGATGACTTGGCCTGAGATGATGCTATCAAATATTAAAAGTGACCACAAAGTATTGTTAATATGGTAGCATGAATATTATTATTCATTCTCTGCTGTAGAACTGAAATACCTTTTAATCTGAAGACAATTGGTAACCTTAGCATAGCTACCTTGGATACTGCAACAGATTTTCAATTTGAAAAGTTTGACATAGAAAGTGAGAGATCATTACACACACATGCCACAGAATAAAAACAATTGTTACAATCTCAATATATCAAGCAAATCAGATTCATGGACAAGAAAATGTGTGATGCTCCTCAAATGAGTGCGATTGCTACACAATTTCTGAAATGAATAGCAGTTTTTGTACACAAAACCATATGCAGAATTCCATTTGGCCAAAATGACACCAGAAATTGCTATACAAAACTTTGATACTAATGCGGACTCTGGCTCACTTTTCATAACATTCTGTGACCTTGATGAGAACTGAAGGTATTTTTTGACAAAAACAAATAGTCTTTAATATAAGATATCTCAAGTTAGGAAAGGAGTACAGGTTTTAGAGGGTATGAACTGAAATTTTTTTCTCTTTCACATGAGACCCTTGTGAAAAGCCACTGGAAAATGCCTTTAATTGGTACTCACTCAGACCAAGTGCTTGGAGGCAACTACCAGATTTGAGAGTTGCTGCAACCTTAATGCCACCAGAAGATGGTTCATCATCTGTCTCATCTTTGGTAGTATCTTCCTTCACATGTGTTGGCTTTGTGAATGAGAAACCACTTGAAATCTTTTTGCTGGATTCTTTCACTTCAGGGGCACTAAATGTAAACTGTTTTCAAAAGGGAGAGATAAAAATAATTATGATCTATGCATTCTACAAACTTAACTTGATGTACGCAAATGATACACAGACACTAAGGTTTCCATTCAATGACATGGCTGATATTAATATGCGGTTCTGACAATGTGCCTATGCATGGTACTTCTTAACAAAAATACAGGCAGTGATTAACATTGGACTTTCAGCTGATTAGAAAGCATTACAAACTATCCATATCACATCATGTCACCAGTGTTGCTTTTCATTAGCGGCCACTATAATTTGCTTGTGTGAGATTTCAGTGAAGTGTAGAAGGCATACTCACCACCTCTGGACTGATGATTCTGATTAAGCAGTGATTCTTCACACATGAAGGTTTCGAATGCAAACAAGGTCATGAACCAACCCTATACTTCAATTTCAATTCATTTAGCACCTAAACTGAGGCTTCTCCCTCTTTCATGAATCTTGCCAAAGTCAAGTAAATTGAGCATGGTATAATTTGGAAAAGTTGTCCCTCTTTTTCACTTGATGCATTTTGGCATGGAAAGTATGAAGTCTTCAAAGTTACTGAAAATTTGTGTGTTCCCCCCAAATTTTTCCTTGAATTTTGATCCAAGCTAGTTCTGAATGAGTCTATTATTTGCTTTGCAACCAAGAATCATGAATCTGTAATACAACAGAATATTGCCCATGGCTGCAGAAGAATCACCTAGTGTTCGACCGATTATGCCATAATCGGTAATCACCGATTACCGATTATTCAATTACACAATCGGGCCGATGCCGATTACCGATTATTTACATGTATGGGAAGGTCATGTTTTCTCGCCGTCAGTCGCATATTTCTAACTTTGTTCACACACCATAACATAACCTTCACACTGGAGGTGAACGATTAAGAACAGTACCCCACGTTCCACGAATGGAATATTGTTTTTTGAAGAATTTCCTCTCAAAATACTGAGATAAAAATCAACCATAAATACATGCCTTCGTATGTCACAGGCTTAACGTTAACCAAAGAGTCTGTCGGCTTACATACGGCTTTTCCTACAGTGGTTCAATACACCGATCATGTCAAAAGATTCCGTGTAAAGGTCTGTACTGGACTGTCGTAGTGCTATATAGTAGCCTATCCACCCCAGTTTTAAGCAAAACTATCTACCTTGGCACTTAAGGGCCACTAAACATTCCACTCAATTTACTTGATTTACTCATCTCATGGTTCCATAACGATATGGATACATATTTTTTAAACCCTTTTTAAAGCGTCTTGCCCAACACTTACGTCTTATGTAAAAGAATCTCCAAATGAAATGTAAAACTAATTCCCGATAAATTCCTGTAATCGAAAAACTGTTGCCGTTCCAGCGTGAATTTAACACGGGCCCGTTTCCCTTCGTTCATCAGTTAGGAGCACGGAGTAGTACATGACCAACGTGCTACGTAAAAGCGCGGGCAATGCACTTAGCTTGCATTATGTATTACACACTGTACTGGTGTGCTTCGTAGGTGAACTTCAACTTCGCAAGAACTGTACGGCAATTACGTGTGCGCATGTGCGGGTCATAGGTAATTAAAAACTTAACGAAAGGAATGTGGGAAGTGGCATAATTTATGCAGGATAATGAGCCTCGAGTTTCCAAAGTTGCTACATTACGTATGTGCACCAAATGTGTACAGACGATATGGTTAGCACTGAAACTTGAAAAAACGTAGCGCGAAGTCATTTCTTCCTGTAGTACAATTTGTATGCAGATTGTGGCATGCACACCTTGTAGGAATACTGTGTGCCCTTTCACGCACCTGAACTGTGCTGCACTAGAGTTACGGCACCAATTACGATGATCGCTATCATTTGGAGAGCTTAAAATGTTGCAAGTTATGTGAGTATCAGTGCTGATATTTTGGGCGGGAACTTAAAGAAATGCGTGTTTTGGTGAATTATAAAGATTTTTGCAGAAACTTTGAAGTGTATTTTAGCCCTGTTTCCAGTTTTCAAATAATCGGTGGTGGTAATCGGTTGAATGACAAAATTTTACTGATGCCGATTATTTACCGATTGTGCGATAACCGGCCCGATGCCGATTATCTAACAGATGATCGGTCGAACACTAGAATCACCAGCATAGCTGGCCATGTTATCTTTTCCTAAATCAATGTAGGCTTGTGAAGCCAGGAATAACTTAGCAAGCTACCTTTGCTCTGCAGAGTCACAATATAAAAAGCTTGATTCTGATTTTTTGCATTCCTGCAGATATCACAATGCTGAACCATCACAGAGACCAAGTCTAGACCAAACAGGCCAATTCCTAGCTTTCTATGGTAAATGGAGGAAGGGAAAGTAAGGCTCTTCTGGGGTGCAAAGGAATCCTTGTAATTTTCACAACTTAAAGGCAGTAGGCAGTCACCCCAAACAGAGTGAGTGTATCCTGTCACTCTAGTTCATGATTGGCCTATTTTGATCATGTGACAATATTTTTGTTAGTGAATTGTGGAATTCAAGGAAAATCTTGCCTTGCTTTACCTATTTTTTGTAATAGTTATGTTCAAAACATCTTCAGAAGTGCTTTTATTGCAATAAGAGGAGATTTGCAAGAGTTTGCTGATTTTTCAAAGAAAATTTTGGGGCGACTGCCTATTGCCTTTAACAATCCCAGACATAACCTAAATTTGTAGTGAAACCAGTGCTTGCCTCAACAGTCTTTCATAAAAGTTATAAGCTTCACACAGCATGAATTGTAAATTGCCCATTTCAGGCAAACTTTACAAAATTTGATGGACAACTGATGCCAAATCTACTACTCCTACAAGAACTCGAATAACATTTTGTTTGTAATATAATGCCTTGACTTTGACCCTTTCACAATTCAGCGGCATTTTAAGCATGAAACTTGCACATTCACAGAGCAGAGACCAGACGAATAGAACTTATTAGTAATAAAAGAGAAAGAATTTCAATAAGCCAACTTCTCACCTCTCCGGCTGAAGTTGCTGGTAAGGCAGCATCAGATGAGCTACTCTTGACAGCAGGCACAGAAAATTTAAACTCACTGCCTTCACTTTTACCAATGGATGATGAGAACTGAAATTGAGCTGCTGGTTTAGTCCCTGGGAATGGTGTTGATGTCATCAAAGGCTTGTTGACAGGACTTGTATTTATCGACTTGGGTATGGCTTTGTCCTTAGTCAATGACGACACTGTCCAATCTGGTGTTGAGGTCACACTAGGTAATGCTTTGACTTTGTTTTCAACAACAGGTTTATCTAAATGCAGAGTGGGACTACTACCATTGACAGTACTGACTGGTGCAGGTGTTTTTGTTACACTTGAGTTTGATTTAAGTCCACCAAAGTTAAATGATGGCATTGCATTTGATGATATAGGTAGGGCTACTTCAGGTAGATCTGGGACCTCCACCTAACAAATGAGAAAAAACAACATATTGAATGGAATTACACAATACATTAGTTATAGCACAAACCCTAGAACACAGCTGTTGTACTGAGTAAAGAAGATATATCACTAAAAATTGTACAATGACACTTTAAGTAACACTTCTTATCAAGAACTGATGAAACAATTTAGCAAAATGACAAAGTAATACAGATTCCTTTTTTAAATAACTAAATCTAATCATGGCAGAGCTAGAAAGGGGTGGAAGGGGAGCAAGTGAAGGGTGTCTTTTGCCCTCAGAAACTGTTTCCTGGTGTTTTGCCTACACTAGAGCAATCTTTCTGTGAATAGCAATATTCACCTCTGCCTCCCCTTACAGAAATTATTGAATGGCCACTGCATATCATGCTAATATGATGATAAACACAAATTATTTGTCATTGTTGAAATTTTTCCGTTTTAACAAAACAAATGTCTACGGCTACAAGCACAAAATCTTTTACACCTTTAAGGGTTTTCAAAATAAGGTAAGCTCAACACAACTGGTACTACACTGTAAATTACTTTAAACATTCTAAAACTAATTTACATCCATATACATCTTCAACTTCACTCCAGGCAAATTTGTTTTCCATCATCAAAAGGTATTTCAATTTACTTTATGGGCAGAACTGATGTCAAAGCAAGTTTGTTCTCAAACATGAGAAAATCATGAGTAGAGGGTTGGCTATGGCCACACTATTTTTAAAAGCCTTATTTGCATTACATGAAATAACCAAACATACCAGAACTGTGTTTCTTTCCATGCAATGGAGGAAAAGTGAAATGGGTGAACATCAAAAGTAAAATGAACAGCCACATGAAAATCAGATATCCTTAAAACATCTAGTATTTTGGGGATCTGTATTGTCTTTAAAGGTCTATCTAAGACATCTGTGACATGTCACACATGCAGGGAATTAGTATTCAAATTTTACGTAGCAAATTTTGAGAATTTTTCTTTCTGTAGTGTAAAATCACTTAAAACCCTATGGTAATGCACACAAAAAAGTGCTACACATTTTTTGCATCTGTGTAGCACTTTGGCCAGCTTGTGTAGCAAATTGCGATGCGATACTGGATAAATTATTCCCTGACATGCCTATTTAATGTAAAAAAAAAACATTTAAAATGTTAAAAATTGCCACAATTGCCAACAAAATAAATCAAATACTGATATATTTGCACTTATATCATGAATAGACATAAGCTACAGAAGGACCCATGAAGTATGTGTTACATTATCCTTTGTTAACCTTTATTGCGAAGACAATTGTAATGGTGGAATGCCCTTGGGTGTTTATTTTGGAATTAGCTATTTACTACTTAGAAAATGTCCACATTAAAAACCAAACTAAGAACTAGCTAGTGAGTAATTAACAGTAGGGCCACTGATTTTCCGCTTCACAAATCACAAAATTCCATTTTGTACTTTCCAAATTCCAAAAAATTCCGTTCCAAGCATAATCACTTTCTGTATTTTGGGAGTAATTATATTCAAAACAAGTCTTAACTTGTCTGGTTACAATCATGATGGCAGCAAAGACTCATAACACACACGCGTCCTAAGCCTAACATACTATAGCATAGGCAAACTGAAGCCTATACCAGCAAAATTTTGCTGATTTTTGTAAATGTCCTACTTGTTTTCTGATCGTAACTTCAAGGGGTTTTGATTTTAAGGTGAATTCGCCACCTTTTCAGATGTTAAAATGTCTGTGTATATCTTTGGTATATTCAGGCATTCATTTGACATGGTTTTGAAGAAAAGTATTTCAGTTTTTTGTCAAAAATTTCCCATGTATTCTGAGCCTGATGATTTCTGCTAAATTCTGTGCAAAAAAGTAAATTCCATTTCGCAGAAAATCCGTGACCCTATAATAGTAATCTATAAAGCATGAACAAAAGAAATACAGACACTGTGCAACAATCCACATCTTAATTTTTGTATAGCTAATTCCAAAAATTTTTTCATTAGAGGATCTTAATCTACTATTGAATGGTAAAACAACTGTTTGGTTACACGTCCACAGACCTTTAGAAAGACTAAATTACCCTACAGAGGTTATCCTGGTGATGTTTCTCATTTCAATGTTGCCCATCCCAGAGACCATCTCAGAGTGTGTTATTTTCCACATGCACACAATGGCCCTAGATACAATTGTTGTGCTATAAATGATTGACAGTCACAATGTCACACACACACACCTGAGCAAACCTCTATACCAAAGAAACTTACAATTTCATCCTCTTCTCTGGAAGCTGAATAATGGAGTGAGTTTCTGGATTTACTTTTCATCTTTCCACCACTCTTTGGTGGTGACCCTGGTACTGCCATGACTTGTGAGAAGGTACTCTTGCTTGTTTCAGTTCTTGAGAAGGTAACAGATGGATTTGGTATTCTAGTTACACTAGGAGGAGGTATGAAGAATACAAATGAAAGACTAACAGAAACAGAATTACAACTGGAGATCCATATACCATACAAGGGAAAATATAAGAATGAAAACCGAAGGGTAGTATAAATAAGGTTCAAGCAAACATTTATGTTCCATGTGTAAAAGAGGAATGGAATCTACACATTTTGGTACAATCTAATCCATTTAAAGTCTAGCTTTCAGTTTTTACTCAAAGAGAACCTGAAGGTAAATTGATTAGTCGTCCTCACCTCACATTGGCAAAACGGTTGTTGTTTCCTTTCAACTTTTGCAAGTTACTGTACTGTTGTTTTATTAAAGTTACCAGATGACTTACAAAGGTATATGCAGTATATATGTAAAATTCCAGTGTCTCTCATGCAACAGCATCATGGAAGCATCAAGAACATGCTCAAAAAGCTATGCTTCAAGTTAACCCAGGGTCGTGGTACCTGTGTCTACAAATGCCTCATAGACTGCACATAGAAATTACCTTGCTGAGTGGACTCTTGTTTGCTTAGTCCTTCTTTAAAGGCCGATTCATACTTCAGTATAGTGCTATAAAGCTACAAAAGATGAACACTGTTCAACTCTGAGCTATGTCTTTGAATGGTCCAAAAGGGCAAGGAATGACTATAGTTCTTTATAGCGCCTGAAAATTTGGTGCTATGAACCACTTGTAGGTTTCCCGCACAAACATCTGCAAAGCAAGGAAGACTGCATCCAGGACTGGATGAAAACTTCATTACCACAATATGACTTGTGCATTTACTATCTGATTATTCACACTGCTGTTTTTATTGGGCAAATACGACTGCATGAATGTGTACACTCCAGTAGTTGTTACACTGTAAGCTTGGACTGAAACATCTGAAGTCAGATCACAGCACTGTGAACATTGCATTACCACCTGTACAGTACAAGGGACAAAATAACTGGGTTCGCATCGCAATTTGCTACCCAAGAATAACCAGTTGCGAATCATTTTCAATCTGGCCTCACGGAAGTTGCGAATCGATATTTAAAGGGGGGGTTGGCCGACTCTCCAAAAACTCAGTGACGTGTTCGCTTAACTAAAGTGCCCGGTAAGGGGTAGTAACATGATAAAGTGAGCCCTTGAGCTGTAATATAGGGTATGAAATGAGGGGCAGTGTAGCCTGGGTAATTTTAAGAAGAAATGGTATTATAATATTTATCAAGAATCCCTATGTGGTCTTGAATATGGGTTGATACAGAGTATTGAGACCTTGCATAACAGCAAGTTATAGCATGTGTGCTATCATTTCCCTGTCCTCTTTTATAAGTGAATTTCCTTAAAGGGAAATATTGCATTTGTTTTACGGAATATTTTCATATTTTTTAAACCAATATTAATAGATACAGAATGATAGACAATTCAAAATAAGGCAGTACAGTACCTTTCTTTTCAAGAAATAAGGCTCTCACAGAAAGTTATTTGGTTATTTGTTGCATAAAAGTAATTTGTTCACCCAAACTTTCAAAAATTCAAATGATGCAACATCCGTTACTCTTGAAATGTGTTATACTTTGAGGAGATAAAACTATTACTAGAGTTTATTGGTGAGACTGAATGGTTTGATGATTTAGAGTATTTCCTTTGTATGCCATGTTGGGGCATTTTAAACGCAATATTTCCCTTTAATTACTATTTCAGTTTTCAAGGGAAGTGAGTTAGTAGTTGGATTTCACTGACGACATCCAAAATGAAAGCTGATTTTGAAACTGCTAACCAAGATGAAGTAATCGCTAGTCAATTCAGATTTTGATTAGCAATTACTGCTAATCAACTCACTCACTCTACTTTGTTTCTTGCAGTATGTACTACCAGGAGTGGGTACTACAAACACTGGCACTGTGGGTGGCATACGCTACTGCATGATTTAAATGGAAACAGATGCTGCATGGTTTTGAATATATTAATTGCAATGAACCGGTCTTAAGGCCACAACTTTCAATGAATATCCAAAGAATTAGGGATATGACTGAACACGGGGAATGCTGTATTGCTCTACATAAGCAGAGTGACTTTGGAAGCTAAGTTAACCAGAATGCTTAAAGTTTCTCTTAACATACCAACATCAATTTAACTAAAGCACTCTTTTGGCAAATGATCTTCCAACCTTTCACAAATGCAAAGATAATCCAGACAGCATTCTACACAAACCAACCAGGACTTTCATTATCACCAAAACTAAACTGCAGTTCATCACAACATTTGTACACTATACCATCCCAGAATTGCCTAATAGATATATAGCACTGCAGAACATCTTTCTGTTTACATTCCGTCTGTAGCAAGTACGGTTTAATAAACAAAGGTCAATTACAATTTCAAACAGGCAGTCATAGCTAGTGTTGGTAGGTGTATTATGTTTATCAACTATCATCAGACATCATATACTATGAGGATGGGCATTCAGGATAGAACAGTAAGGAAATTATCAGTTACTAATTCCCTCTTAATGCATTCCCAGCTAACAACAGCAAACCATTGGTTTCTCCGACAATGTAGCATGACAAGTACGTCTCAATAACTAAGCATAATCATTAACTTACTCAACCAGAATGCTAATCATTCACACCCAAGAGTCTAAAGAGCAAAACTTATGAAGAGAAGCCATACAGATATGTACACAAAGAATGTGTTTTTTTAACATGTTGCAAAAGATGGCTGGGGTGGGGTGGGGGGCATTGGTACGAGTGTCGAGTGTCAAGATGTATTCAGTAAAGGGTATGTTCAGTTGTCATGTGTGGTAGGCCTCCTTTTTGCATATCTAAATTCCATGTGGGTACTAACAAGATACTTATGTGCCCCTTGGGGCACATAGGTATCTTGGCACATAATTTGCCAGAGGTGAGGGGCTCCCAGTTCTGAGTTTCAGGACACCTTCCCATGGTTGCATAGGCATACAGGGGTCAATATTTCTGGGGGTCAGGGATAATTTTTGCCTGAATTTAGAATTTTGGACCAAGTTGCCTGAATTTTGATGCCGCTGTGTCCGTTGCAAAAGGGCAAATTTATTTTCTTGGTGGCCTCATTTGCCCGAATGGATCCACTATTTGTCCAAATTGGGAGGGCATAGGCCCCCTGCCCCCGCCTCGTACGCTTATGCATGGCGGTGGTCCGAACCAGCTTTCATCCCCCCTCCCCGATGAAAACAGCTTCCTACACCATGTATGTGCCCAGAGTCCCACCTCCATATGAACTGTTAGGTAAAGATAAAGCAGGGAACAGAAGATTGATAAGAAGTAAAAGGAAAAAAAGAGAAGAGCATCAATGCACTAGCGGGAATGGATCTCGACCCATCATTTCCCTTTCGCATCTGAGTCACGTAATTTCTCCACTGCACCACAATACCTCATACAGTGTTCGATTTTAAGGAATTAGCAATGGTTGTCTGAAGGACTACCACATTGTAAAATTTGGTTGTCCTGCTCAAAATAAGGTAGTCCCAAGTGTAACCATTTTCGCACGTTCGCAACCATGGAATTGATAACACCCCATTATCACTAGCCTTCCAAAGTGGCTTTCACTTTTAGACAACCCCCCCCCCCCCCCAAAAAAAAAACAAAAACAGATATCTACTGTATAAGAGTAGTGCTGTCTCGTGGCATGCATTAGTACATTGTAGACATAGTTAATGTTATGATGTTCGCATTGCGGGTTAATAAATTAAACATCTCTAGATTGAATGTACTGGTGTTGCAACATCAGCACTACAAATTTGTAGCTTGCACGAAGGAATTCAGCTACTCTGTGTACAGTGCAGTCCTAGTGGCCTACTAGTGGAGTTTGTACGGGGCACATATTTTGGCTTGATAGTGCTATGCACATCTCGATAAAGTGACTGTGTGGGAAGTTGTGGTGAACGTGTGTAATCACTGCACTTTGCTGCAAATCTTTATTCAATTTTTAAAGTTCTTTGCTTGCGCAATTCATCGAGCTGCTAAATGTAAACATCACATCACTTTCCTCAAAAGATCTGGTTGTCCTGACGGACAACCTTACACACCTGTTTTTGCAAAATCTGGTAGTCCTGCAGAATTTCTGGTTGTTTCGGGCGACAGGACTACCCTTAAAATCGAACACTGTCATAGCTTACTGTGGGGTTGGAAATAACATAAACTCACTGCAGCCTTCACGCAGGCCAATTTCCAGATGATTTAAATCATGGAATTAGCACTGCCTAAAACTGTACCAGCCTGGAGTCACACTGGTAAAAATTCTACTCCCTATCATTTGAAATCATACAAAAGTTCAGACCTCACTTTTTTGCAGTGCTGGCTTATATAGGGTGGCTGGTGCATAGCAGTTGCACACGCAGCAGGATGCGAGAACCTGCTCCATGAGGAAGTGTTACAGTGACGATAGATACTGTATGTAAAATAATGTTCATTGTAGTGCAATTAGGATGAACCTGTGAGCTCTCGTACATTGCATATATGCAAGTACTGTTCAGATACACTGCATGCAAGTAGGACAATCTAGTTTTCTCCTGAGAATATCCTGTTTCTGCAATTGATATCATTCCATTTTAACAGTCTTTTCATGTCTGTACTGGATCCTTTGGAACTAGTTATTCGCGATCATTGTTTAGTTCTTTATCCAAATATTACATTAATAGGAAAATGAGGAGTGTACTTGGAACAGCATATTCTTTCAAAATGATAACAGGTTGTTCACACTGCCAGTTAGATGTAGAATAGTTGCGTTGGTGCAGGTAATGCAAATTTTTTCTTCAATTTTTCACAAATCCCATAATTAATCGAAGCCCACAGCTTCGATTGTAGGGATTGCTTGGGGACGTGTATACCGTATGTGTACCTGGCAACATACAAACAAGATATGTACATGTGTCCTGTCCTACCTAGTAAGTAGTATATATAGCCCAATCTACAGTCAATAACATTAGCCAAAGGTAATTTTAAGTTTCGTTTTAACTTCGTGTTAGTTTGCTCTGTTACAGTAACGATAGCATCCGTTTTTTGCCCCGTTGGAGTAATAGGAGCGCTAATGTAACTTTTAACTTTAGGTTTATAGTAAACAAACCATCTGTGGCTCGCGAACAGTTGGGAGTGCTTCGTAGTTTCTCCAAGTTAATGGTACACTATAATGATATAATCATCCATGGTATACTACAGGGACCGCAATTCGGCAGGGTCCGGAATTCGTTCACTCCATACCAATTGTACAGCATCGCGCCTTCGTGAAGGTGACCGAATTCTGGTCCCACCATGCTACTAGTACTACAGCGTAGAAGTAGTAGCCTACTAATTGTGTATTGCCTAGGCCTACTGTAAACTGTTCCGTTCATGTGCATTTTCGACTCCGGCATTACAATCCTGAATCTGTCGGGCTGGCTTCGGGGGCTACTACGATTCAAAGTGAATCATAAGCTGCGGCAGATCGGGTACGTCCGCCTGGGGCCTTTCATTAGGTGGCCTGGACTAGTCTCACTGGAGCCATCAAGCTCATAAAGTTACAAGGAACTAGGTGGAGCATTAAGGAAGAGATTTGCATTTTGCCTACAGTCCTATCGTTAGGAATGCAATGTAGACTAGTCATACGGTATAATTGCAGCTTTTGTCAGTAGAGCTACGTACTGTATGGCTAAATCTGTTTGCTGTGTGATGTTGGTATTTCTCTACCAACAGTTTCAACAGTCATGGGCTTCGATGTGTACTTGCCTGCAAGTTCAGAATTTCTAGTTTGACATTTAACTTGCATGGAATATTCCATTTCAACATTATGGGGTGTTTCATAACAAGTATAGAATACGATAAAACAAGAGAAATGTCAACATATGGGAGGTAAAGACTGTGCCAAATCTTAAAAATATGACAGCAATACTTCGCTATCCACTCGCACAAAGCAGAATAAATCACCTATTACAAACCCAGAGAAAACCTATTAAAAACATCAATAACCATTAGGCCCAGGGCTGGAAAAAAAATGTAAAAGCAAGTAAACCTACTTTATTTTTTTTTGAAGGGGGGGGGGGCATTTTCATTTACATGTCAATTTCCTACTGACAATGAAGAAGTCTATCTAAATACCACTTTTTTCCAGGAAGGAGCTTCCCTACTTTCTCCATCCATATTTATGCCTCCTACCTGCTTGTTAAGTATTTTAGTTACAATGTCATGCCATTTTCCTTCAATGATTACTATTTATGATACTGGATAATGGATATAAAAATTATCATTTCTTAAAGGAAGGGTTAAGCAAAGAACTAATTTTCATAAGTGAAAGAGGAACTAAATCTACACAATTTGGTGAAACTTCCTTTCAAATCAGACATGTAGTACTCGAGATATTGGCAAATGAAGTTACTACATTTGTGACCAAAGGTGGACTTAAGGCAAACAGGGGCAATATCACTTCCCCACATTGATGAGAAATGCTTTGTTTCCTTTGTTTTTTCACTCTGTTGCTCTGACCTTGACATTACTGGGGAAAGGACCTCTCCATGGGGAATGTGAAGTTTGTAAAGTTCCTATGCCTCTCATGCAATCACATTCCGATAATATAGTATTGGGGAGGAGAAAATTGTAAAGTTTAAACAAAAACAAAAGACTGATCATTAATGTGAGGCTATGACATCATATGTGCTTGCTTTAAGTTCACTTTGTGTTGAAAATGTGACAACATTAACTGATATCTTGAGAATCACACATCGGATTTCAATGCAAATTTTACCAGAATGCTTAGAATAAGTACCCCTCTCACATAGTAAAACTTGATTTGATCCTAAACCCTTCTTTTAATGTTGCAAAACCTGATTATATACCTGAAGTAACATGGTGGTATGTCACAAATTTTGTCAAGGTCTTTAAACCTTCCAGCTCACAAACCTATTTTTATAACTACCTTTGCATGCATTTGATGACTTCTCGCAAGTCCTTTGGAAAGTTGTAATTTTTTTGTCATGGTGGAAGCACTGCACGTTGCTGTCACATTACACTTTCCCCTTCTCAAAATACATCATATGCAGGCAGCGACAAATTCTTTTTTCATTACTTGTCAACTTTTACCATGCCTTTGAACTTCTTTGCAGAGGAGACTTCGTAAAGGTACTTGCCCGGCGGGCTATGGTATTGAACAATGCACTTGCTCGAGCAAGTTTTTGCTTGTCCCGGACTGTCGGGCGGGGGATTTGTTGAAGCCTGTCACATGTGGACCACAACTTGACTGCATGATGAATAGGACATCATAATTACAAAATGACTCTAACATTCACTGGAACTTGAATTTAAAGCATATTCTGAAGTAATGGTTTGTATACACATGCACACTATTCAATTACATATATACACTGACTTCATCAGTAGGGCCAGATAACATAATAAAGTGGCTAGGCCTATATCATTATCAGTAACTCACCTCTCTTTATTTAAAGTTGTCAAATTCTGGGAGGTACAGGAATCCTGAGAACAGAAAACAGACTTCTACTTTAGACTACTACCTTGGATATTTGTACGCATGCAACAGGTAGCATTGTGTACTCACACAACCGACTTCATGAATTTTACCTAACAGTGCAAGGAGTGCAATGTTTCAGAGAAGTGAAATATAACTATGCATCAAAACTTCAATCTTTGACAGGTATGAGTGAACATTACAAACACATTTTATAGACATTTTGTCATAAACTGCCAAGTCTGATTTAGATTCACTCACTTCAAATAATACAAGGCTACTTTCAAAGTTATAAACCCCGAAATATAACATATTTAATGAAATGGTGGTCATTTCTAAAAAGGTTGTTATAGTTTTAATTTCATGGTGACAACTGACCCTGTCAGTCAATTCGGTGGATATTGATGCTGAGGAGGCAGGGGGAGGTGGCTGTACATTTGACATGACTCTTGCTTGGCCACCCACTTGCATTCCTGATACAGGGGGACCAGTCTTCTTCTCTGGCAGGAAGGACCTTCGTCTCTGTACATTGAACAGAGAAAAAAATGAAAATAACACTTCATGATCTTCATGTCGATAAAACTGCAGTACAATACAGCTCACTAAGTGCTAAGGGGTATTCTTGGGAGACTAGAAATAAAATTGCCTATCAATGGAAAAATATACAAATAGTACATTCCCTTAACAGCTATCAACATTTTACAGGGGAAAATCAATGAAAAGTTGTATCTGAAAATCAATCCTGGATCAAATCACCCACTACAGTTCTTAAACTTGCAATGACCCTTTACAGGGATGATAACAGGCTTCACAGCCTGGCAGTCATTCAGGCCTTGAGCTCTTGTGATCCAAGGGCTACTGTAAGAACTAGGGACCATTGTATAAAATGAAGCGGCTGCATTGCAAATTATATTGACACATGAAAGGTTTTCCAAATGGCAAAGAAGTATGAAACTTGGTTTCATATATATTTACTACTTTTACAAGTGGTATACACATACACACTTCGGTGACCAGTTCACAGTAAAACTGTAAATTTCTGTACAATTTTTGAAAAATAAACTAAACCTACAGGGCTCCTGCTAGCTTGACTCCATTAATGCTGGCACCAGAAAACACTTTTTGCTAATTGAATGAAAGCACAGCAACAAAATCCAAAAATATTACTGATTTGAATTTTGCACAAATGACCTGACCTCATTATGCTCTCCAGGAATTTATGATTCACTTCAGAGGTAAACAACTAACCTCTAATAAATGTATTATGCTTAACAGATGTACTAAGGGGTAAGTATAGTCTCTACATTGAAGTTACCAAAAATTTTAAGTGCTGCATAATTGCTGCTTGAATACTACGTGCTTGCAACTTACAGTTTATTCCTTCTACAATTCACTTAAGTTCACTTATCATAAAACAATGACTTTCCTTACATTGAAAGCAAATGGAGATGGGGTGGGTGTAAGTGGTATCCTCTTGGCATCTGATAATGGTGTAGACATCCTGTCCAATGTATTTAGTATTTTCATAGCAGTATTACTAGTTACACCGAAGTCAGGGTCCATTGTACTGTGGGCAGCTGGCTTCGGTCGAATGTGCCGTCTTACTGGTAAATGAACCTAGAAAAAACAACCAGGAAATCTTGCATGTTAAGTTCAGGGTTGCAGCTAACCAAATTTTAGTGCCGGGTAATTGTCTGATCTGGGGAAGCACCTCACCCTACCCCATGGTATCTACCCCATTTTTCAGCCATTAACTTTTCATTTTCTCCTCATTTTACTTTTGGGAGTATATATGGGGCTAGTTTTAGGTCTCAGTAGGCAGATTTGTGGTGGGCGGGGAGACGTGTTTGCCTGGAGTGCTGGGCAGGAATACGGAGTGCTGGGTGCAGCTGCCCAGCGGCGCCCAACGCAACTACAACCCTGATGTTACAGGTAACTTTAAATGAAGACACAGACCTATGCAAAGAGATATCCCAAAATAGGGTCTTCAAGACACCTCTGCTTCTCATGATCCAAAAGTCCTTTTTATTATATACCCTCCTTAATATATTTGTTTCCTTCAAACTAAATACTTTTCTCAAAACATTAACTGGAATCTACTCCCTGCCTGGTTTGTCTGTAACATGGTTTCCAAATCCATTTTTCTCCTGATACATTCCCTTACCTTCAAGTCACATAGATACATATCATGACACAGGGATGAGCCTGACATACAAAAAAAATCACTGAACTTTTGAGCGGGTATGTAGGCGTCAGCCTGCGTGCGAAGCGCGAACTCTTACGGGTGGGGTCCAGGGGCAACACCCTGGCGGGGGTCCAGGGGGCAGTGCCCCCGGAAGCTCCTGGATTTTTAACATTTCGTAAGGCCCAAATGGGCTACTTGTTTATCATATTTTGATGAAACAGACAAATTACAAAAACACCCTAAGCTTAACGTAGCCTACTGTATTATAGCCTATGTGTTAAGGTTCACTAAGTTGGATCAACATTAATACCTTGTCTTTCCCAAAACCTAGTTCATACCAACTGGCTTCTTGATTTCTTTGATCCATTGCCCAACATTATTCGATCCAATGTCCAATATTATTTTATGGCTCACTTTTAAGTTTTAGCACCATTCAACTTGCAGCACATTTTAGAGGCTTTTTGCCTAGGCCTACTTAAAGTGTATAGGGCCTACCTACTGGTAAATAGTAGCCCTTTTTGTACATCAGAACATATAGCTAAGGAAAGTGCCTTGGTTGTGCTCTGTAATGTAAAGCACAAGAGCCATGCCTTGCCAAGGCTAGGCCTAGGCTAAAACTTCAAAGGCCATATGTTAGGCCTTGTTAGGTAAGGCCTAATTTAATGCACCAATTCCTAGCTCTTTTGGTGAAAATTGGTACCAGTTTGTTATAAACTTCAAGCCAAATCCCGGAATGGCTGCCTTCTTCAGACTTAAAGGCCTAGGCCTATGAGAGTATGGGCTAGGCCTAGCCTAGGCTCAATAGCAGTGCACATACATAACCTAGGCCTATGTTAGGATAGTTTAAGAAGTACAATGCCTCTAAGTTAGTGACAGATGAGCCTATGAACAGAATATGCAACCTGGCTTCAACCTTACAAAGATGTAGGAAAGGGTGCAGTTGAGTTATTTTCCACATGCCCTGTGCATACAAGCTTTAATTACCTTTGCAGACGATCGTTCTGTTCAGTGCCCACCAAGTTACGTTGTAGTATAAATTTATTAGCAAGCATGTATATAGTTAGCTGCAGTGTGCACATCTACACGCACTTGCATACAGACACAGCCTGTGCCAGTGGACGTACGTACATGTATACAAAACTTGTACTAAATCAGAGCATTACTGCATGTACTATACGGAGTGGACATGACTGCTTCCACTTTTACTTTCCACTTTCAAGCATCACATACAGTATGACCTACGAGCTATGATATGACAAGGAAAAAGGGTATCATAATTAAACATGTCGACTATGCATTTCTAGCTGCAGTGAAGTTTAAACAAAATATGTGGAAATACACATTTTACTGAAGACGCTATGCTATTTCACTGACATCTTATGATAAATCATGTGCTGTTCCCATTTTCAACTTCACATTTTTTCGCGGAAATGAAAATACGAAATAGCGGAAGTTAGAAAAAAATCACGGAAATCCGCGAATTCGCGGAAAAAGCTCATGCCTGATGACAGGTTTGAATGGCAACAATGCAGGAGAACAAAAAATCTTTACAATTAAAGATTAAGATTATGATTGACAAAAATTACAAAAGTTTACACTTTACACTTGCTGTAAAACATGCAAAGAAGGAAAAGAAACATAATCCGTGGATGTGGCTACTTTACCTGGTATGGCGATGGGTTATGTTGCTTTCTTGCTGGTGATCTATAGAACGATGATCCACCAAATGTTGTCCTTCCAGGATAAAATGCAGATTTGTGCTTTTCTCCGGTCACTGGAGTTGTTATCTAAAATTATTGAACAAGTACACTTTGTAAAATACAATTCCATTTTCATTCAGCCTGGTAATGACTTGATGCAGTTGATACACTTGCATTGAGTAAGGAAATCTTGTTCTTTTGTATGCATGTTTCTGTCCAAACATGTAGGGGGAAGCAGGGCATAGTCTACAATCTCAGGTAACTCTATATATTTTAGGTAAATGTGTAAACTTGTTTCCTGGAATCACTTTGGATTCACCTACAAAATAAAAGTAAACTGGAAGTGCTGACTGTGACTCTGGTTGGCACATTGTCATGGTTTCATAACATTAAGTACTACACAAAACATGAAACTGAGGACATATTTTATCTAGTACCTACACAGAATCACTCATGTACAGCTTTGCCATTATTTGCAGGAGGGTCATTCTCTGCCAACTCAACAAATTTTCAGAAAATCATGGTCGGGCACTGACCCAGATTTTGCTGAAAAAATTCCCTAGTGTAGTTCAAGTAGTACATAGGACACACCAAAAATTTCAGGTCAAAATTCCTAGCCATTTGGGAGTTATGGCTCATTGAAAAGTGGCCCAAACCCCCTTCTTTGCATGCCCGAATTGCATGGTCCACATCTCGGTCATTTTTGAGGGCCTATATCTATACAGAGAATAAAGATACATTGCTGAAAACATCTACCTGGGATAATTTCTGCCCAAATTTTCAGAATCTGGCTTCAAAAACACTGTATCTGGCTTAATTATGAAGATAAAGAGCTCTAAATATTGCATTTCATTTTAGGCGTCAATGTGATTTATGATATTTGGACCCCTGTGGTTCAATCGACTTCTATCAGATAATTACCATTTTTCATATACATAATATCTGGTGGGTGCACTTTGCTCTCACAAAGTTAAGGACCTTTAATAACTTCCATAACAAAATGGTGGGGGGTCAAACATGGTCCCAGAGCCAAAAAACCAAAATTTTGATGTTTTTCGGGTTGACCTTTGACCTTGTTTATCACCTCCCATGAACTTGAAAATTTTTTTTTCATTAGCTCTAACCCCCTTTTATATTTAGTTAAAATTTCAGAGAGGGGTTTTTCCTCATTCTTGCCAAATTATTTTTTGAGTTCGGGTAGAAGGTGGTCAATGTCACATACACATTGTACAGTATGTAGGCCTACTGTACATATACATATAATAGTACAAACTACTCGTGTAGCACACATGACCTTATATCATGGCCTGTTTGTATAATTTCAACCACAGAAGTAATTCTATTTTCATTTACAGTTATCTACTTAGGAAAAGACATTTTAACTTACAGTACAAACTTGTAATAATTGTACTATTAAATTTAACAAGTATGCACTGTATGTACAGTATACAGATACTGTATAATACAGCACTACACATAACAAATGTTGTCTAAGAAATCAAAGGGGCTGTCATGCCCATTTAAGACTTGTGGAAAGATATACTTATTTTTAAAGCCATGAGCTGTGCTTAAACAAGAATGATGATCATTAATTGTATTACCACACTGCAAACAAGGTATACAGCTATTGGGCTACACTTGTGGTACACTCACTACTAATTTCTGTATACATGTGTACAGTATATACACTGTACACTGCTATGTGAAATGGTGCACCACCTACCCAACTCAAAGATTTTTTAATTAAAAATGGGGGGAAACCCCTCTCTGAAATTTTAACCAGATATAGAAAGGGGATAGAGCTGTTGGTAGAAAAAAATTTTAGTTCATGGGAGGTGATAAACAAGGTCAAAGGTCAACCCGAAAAACATCAAAATTTTGTTTTTTTGGCTCTGGGACCATGTTTGACCCCCAACCATTTTTTCATGGAAGTTATTTCAGGTCCTTAACTTTGTGAGAGCAAAGTGCACCCACCAGATATTATATATATGAAAAATGGTACTTATCTGATAGAAGTTGGTTGAACCACAGGGGTCCAAATATCAAAACTCACATGGACGCCTAAAATGAAATGCAATGTTAAGAGCTCTTTATCTTCATAATTAAGCCAGATACAGTGTGTCTGAGGCCAGATTCTGAAAATTTGGGCAGAAAATACCCCAGGTAGGTACTTATAGCTTTGTATCTTTATTCTCTGGGAAGTTATAGGCCCTCAAAAATGATCGAAATGGCATGCGCACAAATTGGGCATGAAAAGATGGGGTCCGGGCCATTTTTCAATGGGCCATAACTCCCAAACGGTTTGGAATTTTGACCTGAAATTTTCGGTGTGTTCTTTCCATAAGTGGAACTATGCTTCATAAAAGTTTCAGCAAAATCTGAGTCGGTGCCCGACCGACCTATTTGTTGAGTTGGCAGAGAATGACCCAGGAAGCCTTCCCTCATTACTATGTATACATACATATATACACCACTTCAGTTGAGGAAAGCTGATTCATCTGAAACAGCTTGGGGATACAATTTGATTTGTGCAGAAACCTGTCAACTATAGGTTTAAGAATGTTAATGAAGAAGCCATGCAGTTGATTTACAACCTCTACTGCACCATTGAAGAACACAATACTGCAAGGGGCAAATGCTGATAATTGCCTTGCCAAAACTTTTCTAGGCCACGATGAGAATGACCATTGATAGCCTTCCCCTGGGCCCTGTTTCACAAAAGGTTATGCTCAATCTTAAGTTTGATTTCAATAAAAATATTGCCTTGTAGATGAAACAAGATCCATTGTGACTTTTTATGGAACTGGGCCCTGATGACAAAAGCATACTTGCCAACATTGTCATCTCAGAAAACGGAACATATGTAGCATAGGATCCACTGTGTGCCGTAATCGCACAAGCGCTAACCTCAATGGGTGGGGTCCATGGGGCGAAACTCCTCTTTTCCTCTCCAAATATTCATAATATATTTTGAAATCACTTAGGTGTATGCAGAGTTAGAGTTAGATGAGGTTTTACATCTCAGTTTCTAACCAATTGGTTTTAGTCGGGCCGGCCACCGCTTTTTTTCAGTTGTGGCTCACTGGCTTGTTTTCCCTATTCCATTGCTTATACTCAGCACCAAGCACAATGGCCGGAGGTGTATGCAAGGATTGACTTTATTTTTGCCAAGCTGTTGCTTCACCATTTTTCTGATCATTTACATTTTAATACTAAAAGCCAGAAAAATGGAAAGTTCTGATTTTTATAAGTTTTAAAGCTCATAAAACGGAACAATTCCACTTAAAACAGAACGGTTGGCAAGTATGCAAAAGGTCACTCAAACTGGGTTCGCACATTTACTGACATTCTGTGATTCCCTGAAAGAAATGTTACATACCTGTCTAGGTGTGCCAAAGTAACTGGCATTAAAACGTGGCCTTTTTGCTGCTGGCTGTGGCTTAGACTCACTCTGCCTTGCTCCTCTATAGGACTGGGAAGTATTAAATGTGTTGGTATCTGACCAGAGACTCATCCTGCTTGGTGTATTATGTGAAGACTGGCTTCTCTCTGTCAGATAAGAAGGCAAATAAAAGAAAAAAACATGACTCAACCTGTTATTTAGAATTACATTTACATCAAGAATCTATTGAGGATGTACCATGTTAGCGAGTGATCTGCTGCTGTTGCTTCTGGCCAGCACCGATTCAGATAACACAGTAAACAAAGCAGTAGTTGGTTTTCCATATATGCACCTATTTGCAGCCCTGCACATTTGCCATCTCGATGAACTTCCACCAAGAGTGAGGTCCACGACACTTATCATCAACTTGTTTTGATGTAGGGCACAAAAAGTGTTCCCAATAGTATCTGGTAACAGCCTATATAAGCCCTGTGTATTTCTGTTGAAGAAACTTTGTTATCTTCGGAAAGTACTATTTCCCCACCCTACTTGGTGTGCTACGTCTTATATTTGGACCCTTGTAATGGACCAGAGCTGCTAGCACCCCAACAGTCCTGTGGAGAACCCTGGTTAGCAAACATGACCAGGATATTAGCCACAGAGCAGTCCAGGAGTCTATTTCATTCTAAGGAATCCTGGACAGTCTCATATTGTAAGTAAATATCCTTACCAGTACCAACTATTTGGACTCCCTGAGCTCACGATTCTGGCTGAAGAGCTGAACATGAATGTTTCTGCAATTGTGTGTGAAATGTATTCTCACAAATGAAGTAAGCAATGCATAAATACATGGAATATGTTATGAAGGTGGTAGCAGTGTTTGCATAATTTCTAAAAATGTATGGACCCAAATTTGACAGTAGGATTTTCTATTTTTACACTTAATCCACCACTTTTGGTTGGTAAATTATAAAACTCAAAGGCAACATTGCTAAATGCTACTTTTGTCCTTATAAACCAAAGCCACATACAATTGCAAAACTATAGCCCACGTGCTGCTGTAATGAAAGGCAGTACATTAACTGTACAGAGCCTAGTAGACCAGTTCTTACGTTCAGTACCTGTATTATCGATAATGAAATAAAATATCTAAAAATTTCTAATCAATACAATTGATTCTGAATAGCAAGGCAATGTAATGAAAAGTCCCTTGCAAAAAGTTGGACCTCTAGACCAAATTACCTGATCAAACATGACAAAGTAATCACGCACACAGTCTGATCCATTGGGACCTGGGGACTTCCATTGCGTACGTTCCAAGCAAGAATATTTATAATGGCAAACTTCATTCAAATCACAAATTAGTGGACATAAATTCTAGCAACTGGCTATTTGCTTTTACAAGAAGAGAGTAACTTTTGCCGTTAATGCGTAAAAAATGGCCATTTCAGCATAAGACGTTAAAGCTGGTGGTAGTCATAGCAGAGATACTCAATAGTGAGAAAGAAATGAGGCAAACAATACAACAGATAATTAATACTGTATTACTGTCAAAGCACTGCAGTCGTTTACTGACAATTTAAACACAAGATCGATTGTGGAACGTTACCAATAGTACAGTACTACTGGGCCATTCATGAGTCTGGACAAATGCACTGCACTCTGAGTGAAGACTATTCTTAGAATGGGATGTCTGCAAAGTGCTTACCTGACAACTGATCAAGGTTACTCTGAGCTAGCTTTTCTTTATGGTCTGCCCTATCTACATGAGGCAGCAATGAAGAGCATCCACTGGTAGACACAGATGAGTCAGTATCATCATCTGAAAGATCAATTGTCATACAAGACTATGAAAAACTGGAAAATTTAAGATACCTGGGCATGAATGAATAAATGAACATGACATTGTCATTCTATGTTCTAATGTTAAGAATAGCCCATAAATCAAGTTACATACAGTGTGTCAATGAACATTTTTTTGATACATTTAACCCCTTCTAGACTAATACTTAATAATTCCAATAGTGTTTGCACAGGGCACCCGACCGACAATGTCAGGACCTGGTTCTGAAATTGCTACGCGGATCTAAAGTTTCACTAACCTAGATTGCACGTGTGACAGAACACCTAATGTTACTTTTTCCTGGCAAAATTTATCACGCACACGCCTAACAACACTTGTTATGCCCATACGTAAGATACATTGGTGTTATATTATATCAACGTGCAAAGCAAAATTTCTTATTATGACTACAAAAAACTTGCAGCCTAACAGAAGTTATATTTTTGGTTACCCGGGTACCTGACCGACCATCAACTTTGGGTAGTCGGCTCCAAATTTTGGATCCGGTGCAAACACTAAATTCCAATTCTACCAAGTAAAATTTATGCACATATCTTTTCAATCAACACAATCCACAGTTTTCTTCAACTTTCAATGCCAATATAATGTGCTGTTCAATTTTTTATTGGTTATGTCTTTGCAAAATGCAATAAATTTTGCCTTTTATCTTCCAGTGATGTCCTCCTATACAGTATCAACATCTTCAAATAACAACATTGTGCATATGTAACAGATACAAATGATGCAACAGAAATACAAAAGTTATACACTGTTCAATAAAACAATACAAGCTTCAAATGTTTGTGACCACTGATTGAGTCTAAGCATGAAAATCTTATCATTTAGTGATATCAAATATGTTAGGACTTGGGCTTACCTCTTTCAGAAATTTTTACATCCCTGTGAGGCGGTATAAATTCATTTTCTACTGGGGTTGAGGTTTGTATAGGACGAGTATACGCAGAAAAAGGTAATGGTGTGTCCTGTGATGTTTGATTTCTACTGCCTTTTGGTTCATGGCGTTCACTCTGCCTAATGATTGAAAAACTCCCAGTGTTGGGGGTCTCTTCACCACGACCTTGTAGATGTTGCCTCTGACTTGGTGGGTAACCAGTTCCATACGATGTAGATGGTACATCAGGATCAAACTCTGGGGAGGTTGGTTCATGTGGCTCTTCTTCTGGTTCAGGCTCCGCAGGTCCACTCCACATATTTTTCAACCATGATGGGACTACCAAGCCACTTACAGTTTCCGTAACTTGTGAAAATATTGACTATGGACAGAACAACAAGACACTGTGTTCTAACATGTAGAAAGTTAGAAACTACACAGAGAAAACTCAAAACAATAAAAGTGCACAATTGTTCATACACTCTGAAAAAGATGCAGCCAACATAGGTATAGCCAAGGAAAACAGAAAAAATAACGAGAAGGCCTATCCAAGGCTAGTCCTCAGTAAAGGACTGTGGTCGTTGACCTACAGCTCACGGTACGCAGTCCTTACACCGACCATTGGAAACAGCGAGGGGTCGACCGTCTATGTAGTGGTTGAAATTGTCTTTCTTCTCACATCAAATTTTGAAAGAAAAATCATAATTTACTACCAGGACTTTTCTTGTCCAGATCTTAACGGCGTATTGCAGCTGTTTTTGATCACTGAGAATTTTTGGAAAGTGCCAAAAATGTGAAATGAAATCAGCAACCTTTTTGCACCATAAAATTTGCTGTGCGACTAATAGGACTATGGAACTTTGTTTACATCAGTATGCTAATAAGCTATATCGTAACGTCAGTATAGAATGTTTACAGAGGCAATTGCCATGTATATGTATAGGAACTGCAGTATTCAAAATGTTGTCCTTGATGTCACAATGTTACGCACACAGCATTCTGATGTCAACAATTTCGAACTCTACAGTAAATTTTTACGAAGCGGCAAAGTTGATGATTTTATTTAAAATTTTCGGAACTTTTTAGAGGTTTAAAGTGATAAAAAACAACTGCAATGTAAGTGTAAGACATGCAAAGGAAAAGTTACAGTAGTTTATTAAGACTTTAGGTCCTAGCTTCGCAATATGAAGAAAATCAATTTTCGACCAGCACTGTGCTGGTCGAAGACCCCGTGTTTTCAATGGGTTGGTATAAGGACCGTGTATGGGGGAGCTATTGGCGACCGGCTATACACGTGCCTTTACTGAAGACTAATCCAAGGCATGACATTAGGCCTACTCTATGATTACTATGCTAACTATGGGGATATATCAGTAGATGTATATCTGAAGATCAACTGCAAACTATTAGTGCATTTTTGGTTTTGGTATGGGGATGTTTTGGCAAGGGAATGGTTTGGTACGAGGATGTTTTTTGACTGTCAGTAAGCTTTCTTTTTGTCTTTACTTAACGGATGTACAGAAAACTCAGAGCACTGAGTTCCAAATACCGACAACAATAATCAGTAACCTTTTCAACCCTGAATTTCATGTTACGAACTACAGCATAGGCCTAGGCCTACTCCTTTTTACTGAGTAGGGCCTAGATTAATTAAACCACCAGTTCATACCTTGATCATTTTGCACAATAATAAACCTCTGAAGATTCTATTTAGGGCCTAGCCTAGGCTATGTAAGACTTGCAAAAACAGGATGAACTGAATCACCATTAAACATTATTCCCTGTGTGCACTATACGCTGGAGATCTTCAGCGTGGACATACGATTTCGGTCGGCATGGCGGTGTACAAAATGCAGTAAGTTGAGGATTGCCGGCATAGTTGGCGTACTCGCCAGCGTAGCAGCGGGCAAACGGTACTCCCAGCATACCGATTCAGTCAACTCCCGCTAGTATGTTCACGCACATGACTGTGCTATATACCTGTAGGCCTACTTGTATTGCCAATGAATGGTGTATGCATTACGTACATGTATACATACGTACGTACAATGGCTTATGGATTGCCTCTGACTTAGCTATAGGCTAATGTTTGTATACTAGGCTTCTATATACCTGTACGTGCATTGCCAATGTATGGTGACTGTGTACGTAGGACCACTATTCAAGAAGCTTGGGGGGCATACTACTAGCTTAAGGAAGCTACCTGCCCCATTAACCAACTGGGCCACTAGGAACTTCGTGCCTTCTAGGCCAAGTTCCTGGTGGACCAGGTACGTACAGGGTATCACGTACATGTATAGTCCGCAGTCTGCTGGCCTAGTATTTGGGAAGCTTTGGGACTTCCCATACTAGGTCAGCAATATACCCATTGTCAAAATTGGGCTACCACACCTTCAAAAACTTTAAATGGTCTCGAACTTTGTCAAATTCACGTATACTCCGACATAGTCGACCTCTACGGGTCCTTTATATGTTTAAGACCCTTCATTCTAAGATTATTTGCACTTAGTGTCCAAAAAGAGACCAAAAATTTTGATTTACACAAACGATCCTGTTTTGTTTTTTAAACATTCTGTGAAACTGCTAAATCGTGTAACTAGGACGTTCACACTATTGTATGCTAAATAGCACGCATTGCTGTTCAATTGTGACATAGTCCATAGCTATAGTTACGTTTATACACCCGCATACGCGTATATAGCAACAATCACTGCAGCAACGCACGCAGACGATATTACTCTCACAGTAATATGCGGTCAAAAGTTTGTGTTGCAATAGCCTAGGCCAAGTTCAGGGAACAAAGTGTACGTGAGAACTAGGCCTAGGTACCCTAGGCTAGTACATACATACTGTACGTATGTATGCACGCCTATGGATTGCTATGTACATGCATTGTATGTGCACAGTACAGAAAATCCTGGCGTACGGTCACGAAAACCTCGGCGTACCTTCGGCGTAGGCTTTACATGGAATGCACCCTGGGAAGTTTCCCAACAAGAGGGGACATTCAAACCATTTTTTGGGGTGGTAGGCCTAGCGTAAGTACCAGGGGTGGTATGTCATGGCACCGTGCTCACTATACCCTAGGGGTAATGCAGTGGGCCTAGGCTAGACCTAGGCTATACAATACTAGGGCCTAGGCTAGGCACTAGAATATTTGACTACAACATTATTAAGCTGTAGCCTAGCCTAACGTTAGGCCTACACACTATGAGTTTGACTAGGCTAGGCTACGCAGCTTAACTGTTTATCCAATCCAAGCAACAACGAATACCCGAGTTCGGCAACTGAAACGTACTGGAACCAGAACGTTAGGCTAATAAACTTGCACACGCAGGTGAGACAGAAGTTAGGCCTAAGGTTAGGGCAGTAGGCTAGCGCTAATGAAACTTGGCATGACAGCGTCATTCTCACTATCGTTACAACTTACACTCCTGTGAGTGTGACATGCGTGATGTAGGCTAGTAGTAGTAGCCTACAGGCTACATAGGCACAAGCAAGTTTACCTTCGGTCGCTGGTAAGGCTTTTTCGCCCCACGGGGACGTTTACTTTTTATTTTTCCACCTCCGGAACTCGCCATAACTATTAAATATGCCTACAGGATGTTTCACAATTTACTAATCGCCTTAAACTACGAATCCAACGTAGTTTTGGCGTAAAACCCTTGGTTTGTTCTCGAATCGTGTGATCATACATGCACAAGATGGCGGCTTTTTTTGCTGCTCGTTGATTGGTCGGATAATTATTGACCTCTCACCTGTCATATTTCGGAAACAATGTTAGAAATACATATAAGTTTAACTTTCAAGTTAAACATGACCTGTGCACTATTATCTCATAAATAGTTTGGAAATACATTTTAATTATTAGTTATGGATAATATTGAAATAATTACTTTTTTAGCGAGGTAAAACTTTCAAAATGTTTTTCCTATTTGTACAAACTTGGTGGCAAACGAAATTTTCAAACACACAATCACATGTCACCGTGTTTCCGTATGCCAAATCTGTACTACAGTTACACACAAATGAGTGACCCACAATATAGCATCGATCCACAGTACAGTACGAGTACGGTACCTACGTACGCACTCACTATCAACACCTCAACCTCGGCAGCTTCAAAACGCTTACTACTTAGCCTATGGTTCGGTTACTGGTTACCCAACCAAATACAGATTGTGTAAAAAGTTACATCGTAGCGTATTTGAAACACCTTGAAAGTTTGTAGGTTTGTATGTGTTCCATCAGCACTGGGTGCAGCTCCAGCGGGCCATGATGCGTAGTTGATTTCCATTGAACAAGTTAAAATCTTACTTGCTACTGGCAGTACTGCTAACGTTAGGCCTAACACTAACAGTTATAACACTCAGTAACAACAGTAGAAGTGAATCCTTCCACTAACTGCTCCAGATAGGCCTAACGTTAGGCATAGGCTATATACCATAGCGGCCCAAATTACTTGATTACACCTAGTTAGGGCCTAGTCCTAGTCCTACAGTATTTAATCCCAGCCCTAACAGTAACAGTTAGCCTAGGCCCTAAGTCTACAAGTATTCAACCTTGGCTAACTTAGTATTGTTATTGTAGTACTCATAGCGGTAGCCTAGTGGTAGAGCATTCGCTTTGTATGCGGGAGGTCTGGGGTTCAATCCCCGACTGGGTCATACCAAAGACTTTAAAAATGGTACTAACTGCCGATGTGTGCGTAATGCTCCACACAAGCATTGGAGTTAGGAATGCCAAGTCACCAAGAACACCAATCTTCCTTCACTCAAAAAGTTTGAGACAAACATACAATCCTGAATCCGTCGGGCTGGCTTCGGGGGGCTACTACGATTCAAAGCGAATCATAAGCTGCGACAGATCAGGTACGTCTGTCTGGGGCCTTCCATTAGGTGGCCTGGACTAGTCTCACTGGAACCATCAAGCTCATAAAGTTCCAAGCATCATACTCATACTCATAAAAAGAAAGAAAATCCTTGTTATCTTGTAGTTATTTAAAGTTCAAATTCTTGGGTTCATGGCCCTGACTGGAAAGTTTGCCTTGTGCGCGCAAGATCTGGCCTGTGCAGCTTGCTGTGCGGTTTGGCACCTGGCCGTGCAAATAAAGGCTGGTCATTGATCTGGCCGCAGATGTGATGCAAATTGGCCACGGCCCGATGCTACGAGGCAAAAAGTAGGCCTACATGAAAGCTAATGCAAAACTCACTGCCGGACAGTGCCCCTATGGTGGCAAGAACTGTCCACCACTTGGGTCTGTGAATCTGGCCCATGGCTGCACATCGGATGAGAAATAACAAGTTACTTGCCCGCGCAAAATGCAAACTTTCAAGTCTGGTTGGTGGCCATTGTAAGAAGCTACCGTAGGCTAGTCAAGTGTTTTGCAAGGCATGACATTAGGAAATTCAGCTCTTCCATAGAGTTTTCAACAAGTGGAATAATCTGCCTGAGTTGGTAGTTAACTCCACATCAGTGCACTAGTAATTGTACTGTGCTTTTTTGGTGTTGGCTGGTTGTTTGTTTTAAGTGGTTATGGATTTTATCCAAAGTGTTGTAGAATTAAAATTTTCCCCTAAAGAATACGAACTTAAATATAGTGCTTTGAGAAAATTAAGAATCTCACTGTAATGTTTACAAGTTTACAGTGTGCAGATCTCCAAGGAGGTTTTCCCAAAACTCCACTAGAAACTCTGTGGTAGGTCTTTGGATGCCACATCAATTTGTCCAAAAGACGAAAGTGGAAAATCTAATTCATGTATGGGTCTGGTGCTGCAGTGCCCATCATTGGTGACAAGTAGGGGCACTTGCCAAGTTGCCCTTTCCCTAATTTTGTTATGTAATTTCCTCAATTGAGAGTTTAGATGTTAAGTATGTTAATGCACAGACAGTTTTGCACACTGTAGGCATCTTGACATATGTGGACTACACTGTTCTGCCAAGTTGTACAGATTCAAAGTGAGCAGTGGCATTTTTAGGTTGAGGTATCATTGGGCCATGTCCACTTTCCTTCCCTAATGCTGATTTTTTTTTTTTTTTTTAATTTAGTAACCTAAAATCTGATTTTGAAAATAAATTTTACTTCAAAAAGATAACATATTTAGCACCAGATTGCAGGTAAGTACACCCAATCATTCAAAAAATTTTCAAAGGGGAGGGAGACACCCCCTCCCCTTAGATCCCTCCCCATGATGTTGGTAATCACAGAATAAACTGCATGGCCCCCATGAGAAAGTTCTGGCTATGCCACTGGGAAAGTAAGTTGGAAGGTATTCATAGCAATCATACAGTTGTCATAGGCCTGTGATCTTGGTCTGACTATCATCACCCATATGTAACACTTTATATCAAGATTGACTAGCAATACAGTGTATAGTGTATAGCGAAATGTTGTATTGAGAGGCCATTTCCTGTCATTGAAGCAGCAGAAATTCAAAAATTCCCTCACCTCAACCTAATTATTATTGGAGCTACGGTGAATTCTGTCTGTGTACTTTAGGACTAAGCAACAGTTTATTGTCCACATTAAACTACCCATCCATTCAAAGCACCATCATGGTCACATTCTGTGTTCTCACCCTCTGATATTGCAAATTATGGTGCCGTTTTGGTATGCACAAATAATAAGATGTATGGATACTTTATTCCAGGGTCAAAATATGCAAATACACCACCTTCAGGGGATTTACTCTTTCCCTTCCACCAAAATATAGGTGGTTTTCTTAATTCCATGTTGATGGTACAACTACACTTTTCTGCCATATAGCCCACACTTGTGATACTGTTAATCACATTCATTTAAATAGTATAGTTCATTAGTTTCCTAAGGTACCATGTTTTCCTCATCCACAACTTTGAGGAATTTTGAAGATAATTAGAACCGCTAGTATATGACATTCCTATATTTACTCTATATTTTCCTAGAAAAATCCTATAAAACCCTATATATTCATCAGTATCCTTCCTATAAAACCTATATTTCTGTGATGGACCACTTTGAAGCCTGGCTATTTTCAAAAATATGGCATATACAGTACAGTACAGGCTCTCAAATGATCCCTATGGATGGCTTTTGCCAAGTTTCTTTCTGGTACTGTATGTATGTGGTAGTACTTAACATTTTCCTCTCACCTACAGTAGCCGTGAAGGAGATTCAGAAATTACATTATTTTCTTAACATGTCAAGAACAGATCTGTAAGTCTTTCCTCACTAAAAATTAAAACCTGTTGGTCATTTCACATACAGTAGGGTCAACATTTACTTTGTGCAAGGCCTGTGTTCCATATTTCCCATGGGACCAATCTTGGACCGAATCAACTCTGTCTTTGAAGAAAGATATTTGGCTATGCTTGCTCACTGCTTATTAACCTGTAACCAAATAATGCTTAGCCAAATTATGAAGACCTTGCAACACTTGGTCTAGGACCCAGATGGGCTCAATAAGTCAGTTTGAAAAAATCACTTTCGGAGATTAAAAAGTGCTTATTGGGAGACCTGTGTTTTCAGAATTATGGTAGACACTGCGGTTTTGTACCAGATTCTGCAGATTCTGTTTATATGGCTAGGAATCACACCCCATACAAATTTTCAGCCTTTTTTGTATTCCTGTGAATCATAATGGGCCTGCGAAATCACCAGAAATGGCATTGGCAGCTTTCTCCCTGAAACAACTCCATACTTCGCAATATTTTTCAAAGGGCTTTAACTTGAACAAATGGAGCTATGGAACTGAAAGTGTCCATGAGTTTTTTTGTCTATAATCAAAGGTCTGAGGGAGTTTCGTGAAAATCTAAGGAGGTCTCTTTGGAACTGGTACATAATCAGTATAGCTCCACGAAGTTCTGTCCCACTAGATTCCGCCCACCACAGTGACACACCTTTGTACTTTTGATAATAATTACTGTAAATAATGGTCTCATGTTCCTGATTCTGTGAATTTTATTATTCCGTCCCACCACATATTCATAAATTTGTGTTGCCATGGCAATGCCTTGAGATATATGTCACTTTTCATTGTGTCTGTTACAGTTTGTAAGTGACCTGTTTGTATGAAACCACTGAATCATTCACAGATGCTACATGTACATAGGCACAAATAGAAAAGTCTATATCAAATTCTGTTCCATTACAATTTGATAATTTTGGCTTTGGTCCTTTAAACATTATTACCCAACTAACGATAGTAGAATTTCAACTTGTGGAATTTGCATAGCGGAGGCATGAATTTCAGTAATGGAATTATGTTGAGTGGACATCAAGTTTTGAAAAAATACAGTTAATGCTAAAACCCTCTGAAGGTGTTCAACTTGAAGTGACGTGAGTACATGTAGTGTGTTAGATATCATTGTGGTATTTTAATAGCATTCCTCTATTTACTGTTGGTCTCACGATATGTCAACATTATTGTCGGTAATGGAATTACATGACCATGGTAATGGAATTCAGTATTTCCATGGTACCTCTTGTTACACTTAAGAGGTTTAGTGTCTTTTTTTTGTACCATATTTTCCTAACTGTACACTTTCATTAATTAGTCTCTTAATGGTAATCACACAATGTTCAGGCCTACGCACACAATAATAATAAATAAGTGATCAGGGTTTTCCCTGGGCCTTTTGAACGTCGCGGCCCGCGACGTTCAAACTTCAAAAACAGGAAGACCGCGACGTTCAATAAACAGCCGCGATGTTCAAAAATTCCTCCGGTACCCTGAGAAAAAGTTACTTAAACTTTGTATGACATCAAATGTGTGTCCCAATTGACAGTGCCCATTATGGAACTTGCAGTGCCCTTTTGCAAGAAAGAATTGATCATTTAAAAGGAAGGTAGGAAGAAATTCTTAAAATCTTTCACAATTTCGCTGAAAACACAACTTAGGACGCCTTAGAAAGGACATTTAATGTATTATTCCGCTAACGATCTGCAGTTGTTTCACTAGGGCACTACGTAAACATGTTAGTAACAGTCTGCAGCAGTTATACGGTATATTATTCTCAGCACGCGTGAAGTTGTGTCACATGACTTGTACGTAGCTTCTGTTTGACGCGACCGATGACCACCAGGAGCAAAACATTTAGAGTCCAGATCTATTAAAATTGAAGCCATCTCTGCAACATTCTGACAAATTTATGGTTGGAATGTTCAATTACGTCTAAAAGAGCAATATAATGATAAAAATATTAGTACCTGACCTTTATTGTGTATGTTATGGGATGTTTTGGTTTCGAATTTTGAGATCGTAGCGAGAATGTTTACATACTGAAGGCACTGCAGATATTGCAGTGCTTCCACACTCTAAATTCATTTTTCCTGAAATGGTATCTAACATTTCCTGAAATCGGCTTGGTATTTCCTGATATTTTCAATAATGCTTCTTTTATGCTACTTTAATGGCTGATCCAGGATTTCAACCTGTCAAGCCATACGCCATTTCCAGATTTCCCGAAATTTCCCCAAATTATCCACCTTCCCGAAAATTTCCCGAAAAGTACCCAGATTTCCCGAATTTCAGGTAATTTTGGGAAGACTGGAAACACTGAGATATTGTGTGCTACAATGCCGCAAGTTTCCCGCGGCCAATTTCTGTACAGCATATTCCTTGTTCAGTCACATCCCAGTTTTGGAGGTCTTAATTTAAAGGGTCCGAACAGAGTCCGCTCCGCGAGGAAACTATTCTTTGTTACCGAACTGTGTCATAATATCTGAATATGGTACCTTTACTCCTTTGTATTCTTGTGCTTTTTTCAAAATACAAATGCCTCCACAAATTACAAGCTGTTCCTACAATCAGTAAGATGGATTACCAGCTCCTTGCCGCTAGGAACTTCTTGAACTTTGCGGCGTGCGAGTTCTCATACTGTCATATAGTGACTATCGTAAGCCTGGAAGCCAATGGCTTTTGATCTAGTATAGGGGCGGCTTGATGTTAGAAACACGTATCGCGGGGCTTGTTTCTGGTAAAAAATGCAATGTAACAAAAGCATGGTACGAAACAGACAAAAGCAACTCCATTTCAACATAACCGTGAATGAGATGAGGGTAAATACATTTTGTTAGTTGCAATAACCATGCTATTTAGCGAAGATCAAAAGGGAAAGGCTGAAAAACGCTACCTGGGTACAGTAGTAAAGTACTGTGTGCTCTCTGACATACCTGAACTGTGCTGCATTGGAAATTGCGGTAACTACTAGGCCTAACAATAGCCAATGATCGCTATCATTTGGAGAGGTTAAAATATTACGAGTTTGTGAGTTTGCACCAATGGTGAATATTTTGGCGGAAACTTAAACAAATTCTGATGACTGATTCGCCTCAAAAGTGCCACTATTTTGCTTTTAGACATTTCTAAAATTCAAAAAATTTCGGGGTCACCCCCTCCCCTTATACCCCACCCCCAGGTCGGCGATCCACCGTTGGACGCAGCAGAGCCGCGACGTTCAATTCTAAACCCAGGGAAAACCCTGGGAATGTAATAAATTGCTTCCAGTGACTTTGTTTTACAGGAAAAAGAGTCAGTAACTCATTAACATTTCTAAAATCCCCCAAAACTGGGAATTGTAATTTTTTTCAGAAAGTGTCCCCATCTAAATAAGCTCTGTGGAAGGTTTAATATGAAAGTTTGTACCTTACCAACTAATACAAATGTACCTTACCAAGAAATCCCAAACTGACTGACTAATTGCATGTGTGCAAATGGTCTAAGACTCGGTAACTCATGTTACAGTAACTCACATTACAATTTGTCCACTTACAATAGTTCATTGAAAACAATTGCCATTACAACTAGATGCTATAAATTTTTATGCACTATGTTGTAACACAGAAACTGCATTACTGGCATAAGCGTACAAGGCAGGGGGACATATGCCCTCCCAATTTGGGCAATAATAGTGGATACATTTGGGCAAATGAGACAGCTAAGAATATAAATTATGCTCCTTTGCAACCGACACAGTGGTATCCAAATTCGGGCAACTCCGTGTGTCGAGAGTGATCTTGAGCTTTTTCCTTAGCATTTTGTCCCAATAGTGTGGCCAGTTCTGTGTTGTTTTTCACATGAGGCCTATACCAAGACCTGGCAGTCCTGATTTAACCAGAGGCAGTGTCAGAGACTCATGTGGAATAGTTGACTACTGTAGTTGTTGAATAGATTCAATTAAATAACGTGATCATTGATTGAAACTACTGATTTTGTGGACATGGCATCCTTTACCTGCAAGCATCAGTTTCATACAGTTATTGTTCCTCGTGATTAGTGTAACCTACCTTACATTAGACCTATAGTACACAACAATATATCTTCTTGCTCCTTTGACTATTTATTTCTAGAATTCCTATTTCCCACCCCACTCATTCAACAATCTAATCCTTTAGTCTTTAGCCTAAGACTTTTGACATTTTTAACTTACTACTTAGCCTATAGACCTGCTTACAGTATAGTGAATGTACCTTGAGTCAGTCACTAAATAGAAAATGTACGATAGGCATGATATGACCAATAAGTAAGCATCTCCTAGTCAAGAACTTTAGCACAGTGGCATGACAAAAGCTCAAAATTTGTCAAAGATAAACTTTTACTCCAATTTGCAGGAGAAATTTACCTACTGTAGCCTAGTTTGCATCTAGTGTTACCTACTGTAAAGCCATTTTCAGACATTCTCCTGATGTCCTCAAGAATTATTGAGAAAATTTTTCCAAATCACCGTGGATGGTCTCCTACCATCATTTGATGATTTGTTTAAATTGTGACAATATCATTCATCAAACATATTTTGATGATGCTCTTACGTACGGGTTTTCATTATGTTTGGGTGACCAACTCAAAGTTCTGTTGTGAATCAACACATCAGGTGGTACTGATATTGCACTAAACATTTTGTATTGGCATTGTCTTGCTCAGGCTCAGTCTTTTGTGAAAGAAATTGATCAGCACTCAGTGACAACCAAGACCAGCAACATGAACAGACTGGAAATTAGTGAGGAGAACCTGACCTCCATGGCCCATTACCTTCAGCAGACATTAAACCCTGTACAGACTGAAAGAAGAGCAGGTGGGTGAAACAGTGTACTACAGCACCAGCAAAGTTGTATGCCATATAATTGATTATAAAGATTTCATGGACAGAAGTAAACTTTTAGTTGTGCTGCTTATTAGCCTTGGGCATCTCCAATATTTTGGAGTGGAGTACCCTCGGCCCTTTTAGCCATGACTCTGAAGGAGTTGCGACTCTTACAGTGAGTTATAATGAAAAGGAGGAACATGGTACCCTAGCAGCCATAAATTGTCAACTGGTAGCTTACCAGTGTGTATAAACACTCAACTGAAACAGTTAAAACTTAACTTTTTTAGCCTTGGCTAGGTTGAATTGTTTGCTTTGTTTTAATACAACTTTACTGTGAAGTTGGGAGTGGCTTCACTTCCAACTTAAGTTTCATAAAAACTAGGACATATCAATGAATCATCTAAAAAGTTAAATTAAGTGAACTGTACACATTTCTTAATATTTGAGTTTGAAAGATGAAACTTATCTTTAACTTTTTACAGCTGAGAAATATTTAGAAAATATGGAGGGTTTGGGCAATTATTCCATACTTCTGTTGACCCTGGTCAGTCAAGATATAGTGGACATGACTATAAGGCAAGCAGCTGCTATAACCTTCAAGAATTTTGTCAAGAAACGATGGAGGATTGTGAGTATTTTCATTGGTGTGTCCATGTTTGTGTTATCACTTAAAGGTCAAGAGCAGTCGCCCCAAACTTATTTTGAAGCAACAGCTAAATCTCACAATTGTCTTCTTATTTCTCTTCAAAGTATCTTTCATAATATGTTAGGACATTAATATTGCATATTCAAGGTAAACCAATCAGTTACTTCTTGTAAATTTCACATTTGAGGAGAAAAAATATTGTCACATGACTCTCAAGAGCCAATCATGAAACAGGACAGTCTACTACACTACTTCAAGTTGGGGTGACTGCATTTCCCCTTTAAGCCCATTTACGTGATCATACATATGTTTATATGATGATTGTCATGAACAAATATATGATTGTGTCAACCGGCTTCCCAACAAATTTGAACAGCGTCCATTCTGAATGAGTTTTCAAATTGTAAGCTGCATGTTTCATCTTTCCAACAAATGTTCAAAACATTTGAAAATATTCTGGTCTATTTTTATCATATGGTCATAATATATGGTCCTAGTAAGACAAATTGTAGCCTAAACTTTGGTATTTATGGATTTTTGAAGGGGTGGTCAGCCAAAATCAGCAAGTTAGGATGCTTTAAGTCAGAGAAGCTTGGGACTAATTTGTTTAGCCCATGAACATTGCACATATAGTACACGGTGCTGTATACTCCAAGCAGGAATTTGTGACACAATGTCATGCATATGAATGATGACGTTCATGGACAATTATATGAAAGTGTAGATGGGATTTTAGATCAAAGGACTCCTGAACATTGGTGGGCCTTGGGCTGAAATTTGACTTTGCCTAGTTTTTGGAGATGTACTGTAGTTAAAACAAAGACTTCAAAAAACAAAGAAAGCATTAGCCATATTTAATGAGTCCCCCTTTCCATGTCACAAATTTGCATACTGTATATTCTCTAATAAATGCCCAGGGGGCATTGCATTTTTGAAAAGGGGGGGCATTTGTTTGAGGGTAAATTTTAATTAAAAGTATAACTCACAGCTAAAGCCTACACTAGTGTCTTCAAACGAGCTACAAGTTTCTTAGATGTAGAGGTGAAGCCGTGAAGGTTAACTGTTAACTTGCAGGGCTCCGGCTTCCTTGCAGTGTTGCTGTCGCCTTGTAACTGTTGTTTTTAAAGTCCCTTTGTTTTTAATGAAAAATAAAAACACGTTCGACTTCTCCCTTGGCAAATGACCACTGAACAACTGTTTTGCCTTTCAAAAATTTACAGGGGGCATTTATTAGAGAATATACAGTATTTAGCTCAAGCTTATGCATGATAGAAATGTAAAAGAGAAATTACTAGTTTTTGCACCAGTACTATCTACCCCCTGATATTTTCTTTAAATAAGGTTTTTTTCAAAGATAGGACAATTTTGCATTTTGCATCAGAGGCACCTTACAATAACAAAAACAAAACAAAACAAAACAAAAAAAAAAATTCAAAGGGGAAAAAGGTGCTACCCCTTCTGCAGGTATCAACAAATTCCCAGATTGTCAGCTGGGGCCATTCAAAGAATCACTCTAGCAAGTACAGTGTTTCAGTATCATAGAGAAACCTGCCAGGCAAGAATCTCCTGCCTTCAAAATGAATTCTGAAGAGAAACTTAATTTGCCGTCACAAAACCCACCAGTAATAGTTAGAATGACACCAAAAAGCTCATATTTTGATGAAAGCATTGTAAGAATTAGGGCTGTGACGGTGTAGCGATTAATCGTTAAACGATCGCATGTGGCATAAAAGTTTAGTACAAAGCTACTAGCGATTAATGGCAAAACCCATTTTACGTCCGTTTTTATCATATGAATACTCGTTTTGAAAAAATTACAAATGGTATGCAATATCACTGTAAGACATCAAAGTAAAGCAAAGTAAAGCCTTTACAGAAACCATGCTTCACGGATATTACTTCCTCGGGCATCACCAGTTCATTTTGAATACTTACTGCGTAAATCAGCGCACACCGAGTCTTTCTGTTGTGATAAGGTAATTGCGATTAATCGCTAAACGATCACAAATTTTTGCGATTAAACGTTTAATTACTTTGCTACATGTTCACAGCCCTAGTAAGAATCTGTTAGTACTGTATGCTTGCCGAAATAAAATTAGAATGTTCTGAAATTATCATTAGTCCTAGTGTTATGAATTTACACTATACTTTGCAAGTAAGAGGCTATTATTTATTTTTATCATTCTTTCATCATATTTAGTCATATTTTAACCAGTAGATGCCTTAGAAAATAAATAGTGCATGTAGTGGCAACAGAAAGTATCCCTTGTTCTTGTGTAACATACTGTTTGCTCACTTGCATATATTCTCTGTCGGTGTGGATTGGGCATGTCCATAATCATATGGGCCAGTAGCTTTAGAAAACAGCTAGCCCTGTAGGCTGAAAAAGAAATACATCAAAGACTGTTTTCCTGCTTTTATGTTTTAAAGTACTGTAGGCACTGTTTAAGACTGATTTTAGCTAGGAGTTTTGGGGATTGTTACTCTGCCATGCTTACGTACATATTTAGTGTGTTTCCTATAATAATCCTATTGTATTTGGAAAGAAAAAGTTTCGATCATATGTTGTGGCTTTAGTATGTTTATCTCTGGCAAAAATTTACCACAGCAAAACATAAAAATGAAGCCAAGCAAGGAGAAATCAAGACCAAAAGAATGTAATTCATTGCTTCAGTGTTTATTAAAGTATCTGCATTTAATTTATTGTGCAGTCATGTAGCAACCAGCTGTCTTGTTCACCTGCTAAATTGAAGGGTGGTTGTTGGTCAATTAATTATCCTGATGTTTGTTGCAGATTGAAGGAGAACTAAACAAAATAAGTGAAGAAGACAGAGGTCTCATCAAGAAACAGATTATAGATTTGATGTTGAGTGTTCCTGAACAGTTACAGAGACAGGTGAGCAGAATGATTTAAGATTTAATGTGTTCCTGAATAGTTACTGCACAGTGACAAAAACAGCATAACAGTTTATAAATGTGGTATTGCATGTACCTGAGCAGTTTAAATGACAGGTGAGTAGTAAGTACAAATGTTTTCCATGAGGATAAATGTCCATTAGCCAAAACTTTAAGAGATTTCACCACAACTAACTCCTCCTAGGAAATAAACTGTGCAGCTTGACTTCTTAGCAGGTATAAATCGCCTAAGTCCTGAAAGGTTTTATTGTTGAAATTCCCTAAATGCATGGCATACTGAATGGATATTCTAGGCTTGAATGGTAGAGCCTCCTCAACAATCAGTAAGATGTATTAAAGCCGAATGCACAGGGACGACAGAAAAAGCAAAACAGAAAACATGTTTCATGTTTTCTCATTCTGACGTGTGCATTGGATGAAAACAAAAATAGTGATTCACTTGTTTAACTAAACACTTGTTTCAGGAAGCGCTGTTTTCTGTTTTTGTCCAACACACACGGACGTCAGAAAACACAAAACATGTTTTCTGTTTCGTGTTACGTGTTTTCTGTCGACTGTGTGCGTTTCGTTTAAGGAAGACACTGTTATGACAAATCCCTGTAATGGCATCTTAAAGGGCAAATGCAGTCATTTCAAGTTACACCAGCATATTTCTTGATGATAATTCATACTCAGTTCTCTTAAATGACGACACAATATTTTTGTAACTGAATTTTTGAATCCTCCTCAGTTGACATTTTATGTACAATATTTATTTTCCTCAACATCAAGGTCCTACAATTTGTAGTAAAGTGTACTGTACATGACCTGCTTTTGAAAAGTTGAATATCCATTTTCAGTTTCGAAAAAAAAATCCAGCTGTGATAAGTGCATGTATACTGCTGGTCAGGAATGAAACTCCACTGGTTGGCAGTGGTCAGTTTTAGACAACACTCACATTAACCAATCACCATAAGAGTGATGCATTCACCTGACTGACCAGGATAAATTGTAAATCTATGTCAATAGTACTATTGGCCATGTCCATGCTAAAAATGAAAAGTTGGGGTGCCATTTAATATTTAAATTAATTATTTGGGAAGGATATATATGAAGTTCCCATAGATAGCACAATTTTGTTATATATATGAAGTTGCCAAAGTTAGCACAATTTTGTATCTAAGCACTCATAATTATGCAAAAAAAAAAAAAAAAAACATACTCTGCACCTGCCCACAGGCTGCAGATTTTGACAGAACTGGTGCTAGTCCATAAAATCTAACTAGCGATCGTATTTTTCTAGCTTAATAACCCTGCTTTTGGTCTTTCACAGCCTTTTATTGCAATTGTAGAATCACCTGGGTGGACTAGTAACAATATATTATGTTTCTCTGAATCCTTGAAAAGCATGTATGTGCACTTGAATTAAAATGTTTCATGCCATGCTGTAGCTTAAATATTCTGTTCATTGCAGTTTGTTGAATGTGTAATGGGAAAGTGCTTGATTATAATTGAAACATGTAGTATTTGGAAAAAGTATGTCTTTTTTGCCCTCACCATTTTCTACATCTTTCAAAACCTAAGATATGGTAAATATTAGAAATACTGTATTGTAAGCGATGACATGCTTAAGGGAGTCTTTGAGGTCTTTAAAAATGTTTGAAAAATCCTTGATGTTTTCTTACATTAATGTATGCAATATATATGGTATTACATTTATTTTTACTCAGTCTGTGAGGGTCATTTCACTATTAATGACCAACTTAGGAACCTGTTATGTTCAGAGGGTCTAGGCAAGTTCTATTTATTGGATCACAGACTATGACATTTAATATCTTTTAATTCCTCTTCAATTATTTTGACAGCTCAGTGATGCAATTAGTATGATTGGAAGAGAAGATTTCCCCTACCAGTGGCCAGATTTGATGCAACAGATGACTTCTAAATTTGGGACAGGGAATTTACCCGTCATAAATGGTGTCCTGAGAACAGCTCACTCACTTTTTAAAAGGTTTGCCTTGTAATGGTGTTGAATCAGTAAATGTAAAGGAGCATAGTTTGTCTATATTGATTGAAGTTATAGTGACATACAACCAAGAATAGCTGTGTTTTTATTTGGCAGTGAAAGAGTAAAATCCCCCCAGGAAAATCTGTTGGAATTATTTCAATATCTTTTACTGTTTTCAAGATATACCTCTTTAAAGTTTGACAGTTTCAGAAGTAACTCATTGCCAATGCAAAAATAATGGTGTGGAGTGTTACACATGTTAGCATTTCTTTTGTTAACTCTTTATAAATTATCTCTTAATTACTCATCAGATAGTTTAAAGGTTGGTAGGTGGTTTTGGTGTTTTTAAAGAAGACTAGTTTAACTTCCAGAATATATCCCTCAGGAGATACTTGTGTTAATTTGTCCTTGAAATGAAGGTTGAAAAAACAAAGGCTAAAATTGCATATTTTTTGAGTCCTTCTTGGGATGCAAATTTGCATATTTACCTTAAATGTGTATTCATGATATAAGTGCAAGGTAGAAATTAGCCTGTAAAATGGTCAATATTTGTTGGATTTTGATGGAAATTGTGGCTATTTTCTAGGTTTTTAATGCTTTTTACATCAAATATCCAAATATGCCATTTTTGTGCCACCAGACCTTAAACATGGCAAAGACAGACAATATGTTGTATCATAATGAACCCATTGAGTCACCCATCAATCTCTGGCAATTGTGTTTACTTTTTGAAGCAATACCACTTAAAAGAGTTGTGAATGTCACATCATGTGACAATTTGAAAGTTAGGGCTAATTAATTATTCATGAGCTGCAGACCAGTAGATTTGTTACTGCAAGACTATACATCTATACTTCACTCCAAAGATCAACATACTCTAAGAGCTTTTAGGCTTAGGTCTTCCTTCATTCATATTATGAGTGCATCAGATTTTCATGGTAGATGATTGCAAACCTTGTCAACTTAAGCAGGGAACCTCCGTCATCCACTAATGAATGGCTAAGCAACTTTCATCACCAACCAGCTAACAACCAGTCATCCACATGTCTTTAACTTTCGAAAGACACTTGGCTGCTAGTCACCAACAGGTACAACCAGTTCCAACTGGTCGCCAAATAAACTTTCTTGACAAGTTTGAGATTTGGGGTGCCAGTCATTGTCATTGATCAGAAATGTTTCTCTGAAAAAGCAGTCACCAACCATTTAGGATGACTGTAGCTTTGAAGAAGAACTTACAATCTTTAAGGTTTACAATCTTCTACCACAAAAATCTGATGCACTTGTAATATGAATGCATCTTGGGCAGTAAAATTCTGTGATCTTAACATAACCTTTGGGCAAACTGACAACCCTAATCAATCCATGGTCAAAACAATAGGTTGATAAATACATGCAAAATATAACACTGTTTATGATATCATGCCTGCTTGCTACAAGCTCACTCAAAAAGTGGACTGGAGAAGTCTTTTACCACTTTCATGTGTAGCCATCTTTGGCAAAACTTGTCTTGAACAAATTCTCAAGGCCACTTAAATCCTTTAGCTAGCCAAGCATATTTGAGAACCCCCTGGTATTATGACATACAAGAGTGGTTAGTGATAAAGGTGTCAGTATGTTAGCACCATAATACTGTTGCTTTTAAATAGTTTGCCCACACCTGAATCAATGCCTTGCAAATATCTGTTTTGTGATGTATGCAGTTATTAACAGGTTTTGTTTTTTAAAGAAAGCAAATCAAACGCTGCAAATGAAATGCTTTCCAATTAAGCAGATAACTTAAAATGTGGAGTTTGCATGAATTCCTGTTTTAATTGTTCTTCTCTTTCATTGAAGATACCGCCATGAATTCAAGTCTAATGAGTTGTGGACAGAAATTAAGCTCGTTTTGGATAACTTTGCAGACCCATTAATGCAGCTTTTCATTGTAAGCACACTTCTGATCTTTCACTCATCTTTAAGACCTCACACTCTTAGATAGATTCCTCAAGATTACAAATTTAAATTGAATTTCCATTTTCTAGTCTTTGAATAATTGTACAATTTCTACCAAAATGTAGCTGCTTTGATTTTCTGTTGTTTTATTTATTTTCAAGGAGTAAAATGTGCCATAAATTGTATACTTTTATGTTTTAACTGATTAAAATTTCGTGCTTACTTTGTCCTTTTGTTGTATTGGAGTCAGTTCTTATTGTGTCTTTTAAGAAGGATGTTACTACATTGAATGCCTAAAATATGTCTAGCTGTTGCAAAAGATTGAAAAAAAGGTAATATTATATATTTTCCACTCAGGCTACCATGGAGCATCTAAAGAACCATGAAAAAGACGTCAATAATGCTAAAATTCTGTACAGTTCTCTTACTCTAATAGCTAAAATATTTTACAGTCTCAATTATCAGGTAAGTTGACTGGTCATCACATTTTTATGTCCTTTCCACAGAAAAGAATGACTTGTGTTTCCCTTTTGCTACAAGAAATAGTCTGAAGCAAAATCTATCAGGTTTTCATCATGTGATATGACTTTTAGGACCCAAATGTGCTGATTCGGTTGTTTCTGTAGTATGCTGCATTAGAGGGAAATATTGCGTTTTAAATGCGCCAACATGGCATACAAAGAAATACCTTTAATCATTATTTAACCATTAAACTCCAGCAATAGCTCTATCTCCTCAAATATTATGAACTGCAAGAGTAACAGATGTTGCATCATTTGAATTTTTGAAAGTTTGGGTGAACAAATTATTTTTGTGCAACAAATAATGGAATCTCTTCTTGTGAGAGCTTTATTCTTGAAAAGAAAGCTCCCGTACTGCCTTATTTTGAACTGTCTATCATTCTGTATCTATTAATATTGGTTTAAAAGATATGAAAATTTCTGTTAAGCAAATGCAATATTTCCCTTTAAATAAAATTTATGCTCACATGTAAAATAATAACTAGTTTTATAAAGCACAGACTCCAACAAAAGTTATGTAGTAAACTGTAAGGCTGCTCAAGGTGCAAAGTCTAATAGATTTTGGAGAAGAGGAAATTTTTAAGAAATGGTCTAAATTGAAAGGTGGAATCCTAAGACTTAGGTTCAAACTGGAAGAGACTTTTGTGTATCATAATGGAATGTCTCGTTCATCCTCCACAATATACTGTAACTTATAACTTCCCTCTCAGAATGAAATGCTTTGATAGGTTCTGATAGGGGCTGATAAACCTTTCATTTTAAGCAAAACATAACCTCTTTTAGGGAACAATGGTTTTCCCTTTCATTTGTAGCTTGTGCATAAGTCGTACAGGCACATACAAATTGGTAAAGAGTCCTCACCTGTAAGCTAAGGTGGAGGCCATTTTGTTGATAATAATGCAAGTGATTATCATTATTCCTCTGACTGCAGTAGTCATTAAACAGAGTTATTACTTGGCATTGTTAAAACTTTTGTCAAACCCTGGAGTTAGATTTCCTTTCTGCCATTATATTGTGAATGTTTGATCTGAGTGCCCTTTCTACTGTTAAGTGGTTTCTTTCTGTGTCCAGGATCTCCCAGAGTTCTTTGAAGACAACATGGAGAAGTGGATGACGCATTTTTTGACTCTTCTGACGAAAGATAATCCCTTGCTTCAAACAAAAGTATGTTCCTTTTATTTGCCAGGAGTGAGAGAAACAGTTTTAAAAATGTAAAATAGTATTAATTGATTCTTATTAAGCTTTTGTAAAGACAATACTTAATCAGCGATTGATTCTGAAAACTTTTCTCAAAGGGAGATTGTTTACTTGACATCAAAAGACTGAAAACATCTTTTATCATTGTGCAACCATTAACTCAGTCTCAACAATAAACTCGGGCAAAAGAGTTCCTTCTAGTGTAAATTTTCTAAATTCCATCTAGGCAGATGATGAGGCTGGACCCATGGAGCTCCTCAAATCTCAGATCTGTGATAATGTTGCTTTGTATGCCCAGAAGTACGATGAAGAATTCCAGCCTTTCCTCCCAAAGTTTGTAGAAGCCATTTGGAATCTGTTGGTATCTACAGGAATTGAAGTAAAATATGATTTGGTAGGTACTGTTTCATTTTAAGTGTTGTTTAAACTGAAGCAAATGTTCAAACCCATTTGTTTAAATATGTGCGATGTTTTTGTCAATCATAAAAGGTAACAGGTTTGCAAGATGAACTAATAAGTGTAATAAATATAATACAGGGGTAGTTATAATTATTATAACTAAGTTCTCTCAATGGCTTCTCCTCTCAGAAAAGTGAACATGAAAGCAGTTGAATGTTTCAAATAATTATCTTTCAGTTCTTACTTAACTTCTTTGACATTGTGAAACATGTTTATCTCTACAGCTGGTGAGTAATGCCATTGGGTTCCTGGCATCCATAGCTGACAGGGCCCAATATAAACAGCTTTTTGAGTCAGAGGAAGCTATGAAACAGATATGTGAAAGGATTATCCTACCAAATATGGCATTTAGAGGTGAGTAGATGTAGCCAAAATTCAATCTCTTACCAACTCTTGATTCTGGACTTTTAATTTCATTGACACCAGTGCTTTCTGCTATTACTTAATTGCTACACATGACACGGCTTATGTCTTCATTGCTTGTGTATTGTTTACATAGTTTGGTGATATTAAAATGTGTAGCTAATCTTTGGTGGAAGGAATCTTGATACAGTATTTATAATAGATTCATTTCAGCTATGTTGTTTTTCTTTGGCAATGTGAAAAAGCTGCCAAGTTCAAGCAAATCTTTTTGTTATATCCCTCAAAGGGTCTTGCAAATACAGAAGATCAGACAGATCCTAATGAGCCTATTACCATTACAGTTAGGTTGCAAATTTTAGCTCTCTCAGTGTTCAGCTCACTGTAACTCTATCTCCCTCGCATCCCTTGCAAACACACTGAACTCAGTGTTTTAAAACCTCTTTTGCAAATACACTAAGCTCAGTGAACTGTAAGAGTTTATTTACTAACACCTTGCATGGCAACAGTACGGATGAATACATTCACAGAGACTTGTATGAACAAGCTACACATGTAAACTGAGGCAGTTGTATTAGTCATGTAATAGGTAAACAGAGGGCAGCTCAACGGCCTTAAACTGAAGTGTGAGAGGATGTGAATCATTTAATCAGCTAGCCAACTGGAAGTACCAGAAATACTGTACCCTCTCAGGCCTGCAGCCACAGGATGTTAGGAAGCTACTTAAATCTAATGGCAGATTTCTTGGCATGATGAAATGGAATACAACATTATAGGATAAATAATAAGAAGAAAAGGAACACACAGACAGACATAAAATTATAACAGATATTAGACATTATAAAAGGAAATGTTTATCATATAAAGTGAATATTTAAGAAAGATGAAAAATGATAAAAATATAAAAAAATGTATATTAATATTTAATACAGTACATTGTTGAAGAAAAGATGATTTGTGTCTGTTGGAAGAAGCATACAGTAGTGTCATCTTAGCACAATGGTGGTTAATTGCTGTGTCAAGATTCAAATGCAGGGATCGGTTGCAGTCATCAAGAATATTTGAGGGAATAAATGAGCTGCAAATGTACATGCATGCAGAAAGTGATCAATCAGTTGAGGTCAGGCAGTGGCATCACTAGTGTGTGTTAAAAAAAATTATATTTGTGAGCTAATACAGGGACTATTGTGTAGGTTTAGTGAGTAAAACACATGCAGACTCTCTGTGTGTGCCTTTAGTGTGGCTGTGTGAATATACCATGGCATCTTGTGAAGTGGGTCCGTAATACACCATTACAATAGAACAGTACAGTATGTGGTGCAAACTTGCAAATGTATGCCTTCAGTTTACCATATGGGTGTAACACTGGTAAGATTTGTATAAATTGCATTGTGCTTCCATGAATGTGGTGTTTATGGCAAATTGTAATTTAAACTGCTCTGGCTCTGAGAGATACAGTATGAGAGCAGGGTCTCAGCAACCATGAATGGTGTTAATTAGGGACAGGTAACTTTAAGCTGTGGTGATGAATTTATGTACAGATAACAGCATACAAGTGGGATGGACTCTACATGTGTACGATCAAGTCCACCTGTTTATGCAGTGGTTGACTTGAAAAAAGGTTCATCACAGGAAATCAATACTGGATTGTAGTAGAAAATGTGAAGGGGGACTGCACAGGGGAAGAGTGAGCTGGAGGGGCTATGTGATTCATTGTTACATTCCAGTAATGCCTAGAGATATGTTCTTGGTCTGGATATCTACCTTGTTTGGGAAGTTGGGAAGATTCAGACTTCAGTGAATTAAATGTAGAGAAAAGAGCAAAATTATGAACATTATTCAACAAATTGTATCATCAAATCTTGTTTAGTTGGTGAAATATTGCCAGTCCTATAAGGGAGCTGCCATTTCCAAAATCCTGGCTTGTGAAGATGGTCTGTTGAGATGTCCTAGCTCACTCATTTTATCAGCTTTATGTAGATTTGTTGTAACCTTATTTCATGTTTGAGGAACAGCTAAACATTAAAAGGTGATTTTAGATAGTGGAAAAATGGACTCTTCAAGGATGGCGTTGTTAAAATTTTTGTCCTCACAGTACATTACATGGTATCAGTGTGTAAAGAAAAATGAGAAATGAAATACTGAGAAAATCCAAAAGTTCTTAACCATTAAGTTAGTAGCAAGAAATGCTAGAACTTATCACAAGTTGCAAGTCTTTTGTCATGGGAGAATATTCAGATGTAGATATTTTAAAAACTAAGGAAGGTGATAATTAGCTATTTATTAAATATGATTAACAGGGCTGGAAAAAATGTGTAGTCCTTTGGAAGGAAGTCAAATTTTCCACAATTTCTTCCATAGATTCATGTACGAAATAAGTAAATTTCCCTCCAATTGCCAAAAGAGCCTCCTAGCTTCCGAGCTTTTTCCACACATGGTGATCAAGCTATGTTTGCTTTTTATTATGATAATGTTGACCTGTGATGGTTTTCTGCTAGGTGTGATAATCACCTTTGGCTTTGCATGCATAGTTACTCAAATATGCATTTCTTGTAAAGTTTTATATAGCATAGCCCTGGTCTTCTTCTCATTGTGATGAGTTGATGTATTCTTACTTTCTTTCTCCTTAAGATGCTGATGAAGAAGTTTTTGACATGAATCCAGAGGAGTACATCAGACGAGATATTGAAGGGTCAGGTAGGAGAGTCGTTACTCTATCCTCAACTGAAATTGTGGGAAAAGTGAAGATACTTGTACAAAATAACATTTCTGATATGGGGCTGGAGGGGTGAGGGGTTTGAGGTTGAGGGAGGGGTGGGGTGTGCTTAAAATTATATTGAAACTCCTACATAACCAAAACATGGTCATCCCAGAATTTGTATTCTAACTGGTGATTAATTGGTCTGAACACATGCCTATCACATTTTCACAATGATGTCTTAGGCTGGCTGTTGTGATTGAAGCTTTAACTAATAGATCTTTGCAACATCCGTGTATGGCTAAATTTTGAGGTCTGATTATTTTTAGTATTTCATACACCCTTGGATAATCGTGCTTTAGATGAAGGTAGTTAAAACAGTCATCCTATACCCTTGACAGAAACTTAACCCCTAAAACTTAATTTATGAAGAAAAAGAAACAAGAAGACTGGCATCAAAAGATTGTAGAAGAAAGTCCATCGTTACATTAATTTCATTTGTTACCCTTGCCAGATATTGATACCAGGAGGAGAGCTGCATGTGACCTAGTGAGGGCACTATGTAAATTTTTTGAAGCAGAGGTCACAAAAATCTTTAGCTCCTATGTTGGAATTCTGCTGCAGGTTAGTTTTTATTTCACATAAAGAGCAATTTTATTCTCTTTTTTCACAAAACTTTTAATGTGTAGTAGATTCTGTAAATATTTGTAAATGTATGAATTAAAAGTCTTAAATGCACTTTTAATGAGCATTTGGTGCATGAGAAGTTTCAGATGAAATTATGAAGAAAGTATTTACAGTATAACTTAGTAGCAGATTAAATGAATGGTGGGGAGTGTTATGGAATAACTTGGTTTGAAGCAAAGCACAAACAGAGAAATCATTTATTATGTGGGGTGTTTTTTGAATGACTTAGTTTGTAGCAAAGAACAAATGAAGAAGTCATTTATCAGGTGGGGAATTTTTTGGAATGACTTGATTAGAAGCAAAGAACAAAGAAATGATTTTATCAGCTGGTTTCAATAAAATGTTCATGAGCTACTGCAGATAGCGTGCATTTATACTTGCTGCTACAGGTAAGGCCACCTTATCTTATCCAGTCACCTATTGTGTCTTTTGAGGGGAAATGAAATGATATAATTGTACCTAAATGTGCAGAGATATTGTTGTTTTTGTACAAATTGTTAGGAGAGACTTTTAATAGTTTAGTGAATATGTTTCTCACTGCCAATTCTCTAGCTACTCTTCTCAGTGGTTCACAGACCTTGGAGTCAGTTTTGGTGATGGTGGACCTTAAAATGTCCTTAAATATACCTGGGATAAATGTACTTGATGCTTGATTTATTCTGTTAGTACTTTTGTATTGGCTTCTCTCTTTGTCTGCTTGTTGGTAGAATTTCTCATTGATATTCTCCAGTGGGTGGTTAGGTTCGGTAGCTATTCAAAATGGCATCTTTTGGAAAGGGAAATACTCTTTGGGTAGTTAGATGGTCATGTCAGGAGTCCACACATTATCATTTTGGTAAGGTGATACCCAAGTCATCATCTTTCCTTGCTTTACTTTCAATGTCTTTGACAGAATTATGCTCAAGATAAGACCAAATTTTGGCGGGATAAAGACACAGCCATATACCTGGTGACATCATTAGCAACCAAGTCTAAGACACAGAAGGTTAGTTGGAACTTGAATATTTTGTCTTCAGATATGTCTAAAGCACTGAAACTTGTGGTAGCATAACAAATTATCTGAGCAGTAAGGTAAATATATACCTCTTCTTAACATACATCGTCTATCATTTGGGAACAGTTGGCAGCAGTCATCCAATTTCACTTTTACTGAGCCCTGTTTCCCTGACAGTTGATTGGTTTTATCAATGTACATTTATTGCAAGGTACAAAAAAGCTGTAATGTTGCTCTGTGATCTTTTTATGTCTACACAGTAAAGAAAACAAGTGTTTTTCATTGAAGGAATTGTAAACAAGGGAAATGTCATACTTAAACCATGTTGGCTGTGTCATGTAAAATGGAATAGGAAGAATGATTGCTTTACTCAATTTTTGTTGAATATTTATGATTGTGTGGTTTCTGGTGTTTGGTTATCAGATTTAGTAGTGTATAATATATACATATCAAGTAGGAATTCCTGAGAAAATTTATGGCTGTCAGTATTATAGTTGCAGCTAACAGATGCTTGACTTACACCACTGCTTCTGGGTGGACAACATTTCAAGGGAAATAGCATTGATTCTCAGAAATAAAATATTATGTTAAATTCCTGGCAACGGGATTTTATTGAGATCTTGCATTTTATGACAGTCCTAGTTTGACCAAAGAATGAAGATTCTACACTTTCCAGCTTCCATTTTCCAGGTGATGGGGTTAAGGGTGGGGGATTACTAACATAGTAGTGGTAAATGAGGTGGTTACAAGTATTCTGGAATCACTGCCGTTGGAGTTAATTTTAGACAATTCTAATCATATCAAGGTTGGGACCTTTGACACCAACTGCAGGGGCTTTGATAAATTCAACTTTTGGCAAGTACTAGAGAATCACTTTTCTTTGTAGGGAGTACTTGAAGTGATGAAAAGCAAAACATTGAAAGCTTATTACAAAATGTTTTGTAAAAGGTACTGAAATTATTATTACCAATAGCGTGACCCTCACCAATGCAGAAAGATTAAATCATTCATACAAGTCATTATTTTTATCTTTTTATTTTAGCATGGTACCACAGAAGTCAGTCAACTTGTCAACCTCACAGATTTTTTCAAAACAAACATTATTGTAGATCTTGAGGGCCCTTCAGGTATGATCAGCATTTCTTGTATAGTGAGTGAAGCAATCATTATGTCAATTTGAATTAAAATTTCTTTAGATCTTTTGTTAGAGAATAATTGACAGGAATGAGTTCCAACATTTATGATTAATTTGATTTGTGATAGCTCTATAATGTAATACTGACAATTGAACAAGAAAAATATGCTTTCATACATATGCAATATCTCAACTTGTATCCCAGGAGTAAGTACATTTCAAATTGTTGCTGCCTGGAGGTAGGTAGGTTTATTTTCGGCTCAGTCTTGTGATACCATGTGAACACAATTGAATTATATCCTTGTGTCTGTGATTGTTTTACAGTAAATGACGTCCCAGTTTTAAAGGCAGATGCAATCAAATATGTGATGACTTTTCGTAATGTCCTTCCACGTGAAGTGCTCTTAACAAGCTTCCCCTGTTTCATGCATCTCCTGAAAGCTGAGAGTCAAGTAGTACATACGTATGCTGCCAGCGCAATTGAAAGGGTATTGATGGTCCGGCAGAATGGCAATCCAGTGTAAGTTTTTGTAGAAGAAGTATTTTTATCATCACTCCGGAAAATTTGCTAGAAATTCTTAATTGCATAGTTTGGGGCATTTGTTGAAATCTTTAAGAATGGCAATATAAGTGCACTGCACTTAAAGGGGTTTAACGGGGACTAAATTCAATGACTTCAAAAGATGCGGAAAAGTTTTCTGTTTTGAGAATTGAAAACGCATCCCAATAGCATGTAGCATTTGGGAGGTACTAATTTTCAAAGATGTAACTTTTTCTAGAGATGCAGTGCATTATGGGAAATGTGTGATGTCATTGCAGCACATTGTGTAGACAGCATTGTATTTTTTTATATTGACACCACTGTAGGGAATATTTTACAAATTTGTTTGCTATACCCTACATATGGTGTAGTTTTATGCTAGATTTAGATGGAAAAATATTCAAACATTCCAATGGTATCAAATTTTAAGGACAAACATTACAATCAATTATAAAGGCAAACAAAAGGAGTATGAGGCAATGTGCCCACTTTACAGTACAGTCTGTGACCTTAATGAGAACTGGAGGTATTTTTTGACAAAAGTAACAAATCTTGAAAATGAAATATCTTGAGTTAGGAATAGAGTATTACTACAGTGTTTGAAGGACGTGAACTGGATTTTTTTTTTCTCTTTCACATGAGACCCTTGTAAGAGGCCACTGAAATATGCCTTTAATGTGATGACCTCAATTTGAAATTAGGGGTTATTACTTCAAAATGAACATAATCCAGTCTTTAACATAAAATGCAACTTTGACTGTGGGGATGGAAAGTATGAAATATTTTGATTTTTCAGAATATGAGTAGATGATATGAAAATTCACAGAACTTATTGTAACAAATTTTTACTATTAGGAATGTGTACTGAATTTAGAAGTGATACTTTTAAGTAAAAAAAAAAAACGAAAAAAAAAAATACAACTCTTTGGTACTATGAAATGAAAACACAAAACTGAGTAAGAAAATGTGAAATATCAATATTAAAATGTAAGATTAGGTGATGTACGTGTAAAACATTGCATAAAATTTATTTTTTGTGAAAATTTTAGGAGATGGTTTTAAACCTGCATAGAACAACTTGTAAGAAGTTTGCATTATCTGCATGTAAGCTGAATTCAGAATTTATACTTATCACTTCAAAACTGAAAAATCAGTTCTTTGGCAAATATAAAATGTAAAACATAAAATTCAAATTCAAACTGGAAAAACAATATCAGTACAAAATATAAGTGTAGTGTTGTGTATATAAATATCGGATAAGTTTTATCTTTTCAGAGTTCTAGCAGATGATATTAAGCCATACACAGAGCAACTTTTGACAAATTTGTTTGGAGCCTTTGATCATGAAGGATCTGCAGAGAATGAATATATAATGAAAGGTGAGATGGACTGTCATTACATCAGTAGAGAAATTGCTTAAAAATGAATTCAGAAGATAGTCAAAGTTTACTTTCAGTCTAAAATTACAAGAGTATTTATTACTTTCATTGAAAAGTGATTCTCAATGTTTCAACTCCCATCTTCATAGCTTATTCAGTCGCTGAGAGATAAGATGTTTTTTTTAATTTGAGTATGTTGATTGTACATTGATTTGTGATGACCTTTAGACAATTCACATTGTCTTCTTTTGTTTTCTTGTGAAATTATAAGGTTCATATTCCCTTGGTGAAATTATTTTATTCTTGTGAAGCATTTTGTTAGGAAAGTGCAAGAATGGCCAAGTCACACTATAAAGTATAACACTGATCACAGTTTGGAACCAGGTGCAATTGCTAAAGTAAAAGGAAAGAAAAACAAAGATTGTTATCTGAGCTAGTATGAAAGTGACATCACAAACTATTATGAAGCTGCCATTTGGAATTGAATGAAGAGAATTAAACATTTTAAATCTCATCATAGGAATGTCCTATGAAGATAGGAGTTGTACGAGTGGGATTAACTCTGCAGCCTTTGCAAGATATGTTTTTGTTTTTCTGGTCGTTCTAGTACACTTTATTTCTCCAAGTCCTTGTTTTTTATTTGCTGATTTTGCACAGAATTATTTAAAGACGGCTTTCGGCTCAGATCAAGTTTTGTTATGTCAGAGAGGTACTAAATCTTAGAATTCTGGTGAAACTTGCATTGAAGTCTGAGATGTGTGGTTCTTGAAAAAAGCCAGTGAAGTTGTCACATTTGTTATCCTAAATGAACTTGCAACAAGCACACGTGACATCATAACCTCACATTAGTGAGCTCTTTTTTGTTTTTCTTTAAACTTGACATTCAGTCTTTTCTTCCATAATCTCATGTTATCATAGTGTCATTGCATGAGAGGCATGAGAATTTCCCATGGGGAAGATAATATCCCTATCAACTATAAGGTCAAACCAAAGAAAACAAGGTATTGCACATCAGTGTGAGGAGATGATATATTAACCCCTGCTAGCTTCAAGCTCACTTTATTTAGGTCACAAGTGTGGTAACTTCATTTGCTCATATCTCGAGAACTACAAGTTAGAACTGAATGGAAATTTCACCAGAATGCCTAGATTTAGCTCTCTTTTATAATATCAAAAACTTTTATGTGCTTAACCCTTTTCTGAAGTGTTCTCTTTTATACTTTCTCTACAAATATTACTTGCCTCAACTGATGACTTTTGTTGTTAAGTGAGGGTGCATAAACCTATTACTGCTACTTCTTACTTTTGTTTGTTTGTCCATCAGCTGTCCTGAGAGTTATGTCCCTACTTAAGGAGTCAGTTCTTCAATACCTTCCCATCATTCTTACAAGACTGAAAGAAAAACTATTAATGGTTGCCAAGGTAACACATTCAATGTGGTGTATGATGATTAGTTTATTTTGTCCTGAATGAGCATAACCTTATCCAGGTGTTGCTCTGTTCATCATGCGACAGCAGTGTTGTGAATGAATTATCATAATGATGTAGGATGATTCCCTGATTTAGCTTTAACATACAATGTTTGTTCTGAGACATGAAAGATTCTTGTGAGGGACATAGTGAAGATATGGAAATTTTGTTGACATTTTCAGCTGAAGATGGGGCTATTGTTTATTCCTTTTGTGTGTAGTCTACCTGAACAGTTGTTTCAAAAATGATGTATTTAATCTGTTATTTGCATTGTTTTTTCTTTCCTCACATAATTTTAGAACCCCAGTAAGCCACATTTCAACCACTACCTGTTTGAGGCAATTTGTTTAATCATAAAAGTTGGCACCAAAGCAAACCCACAGAATGTGACAAGTTTTGAGGAAGCCCTTTTCCCACCATTTCAAGAAATCCTGGTCGCTGATGTCCAAGGTACTGTGTTTTTGTACTCTTGCTGTCAGTTGCAAGATATACCTTGATAAGTTTGATCATGGTGTGCCATTGCCCAGGAGGGTGGCTCTGACATGTACAATATCATACTTTATAGTAAAGTAAGTGATGAACAATCCTCCATTACCTCTTAACACCAAAGCTTCACAGGAGCAATTAAAACATTCATGCACCCTGTTCTTGTCAAATTAATATGTGACTTTCCAAGCTCAGAATTTAGGTAATAATTACTACATATGCCACAAAATATGAAGTTATAAGCAGACAGGTAAGATCTCTTCAACTGGCTTCTTTCTAGAGATAAAACACTTGAGAAGCATTTGGATGTAATGAATCTTGAATTTCTGTACTTTCCATCCCAGTGGTCTTTCAACTATCTCTCCAGGAATAGCTGTAGAATGTGCTCACTAACTTTTATTAAATACAGTGAAAAGGATAAAACAACTTAAGTTATTTAAGACAAGTCCCATGGCATGATGTAATCTCAGGTCAGTAAGTTCAGCCAAGAAAGAACAGTTAAATTGTAACATGGGTTTTTCCTTTTCAGAATTTATCCCTTACGTATTTCAAATCATGTCGATGATGCTTGAAATCCATACTGACTGCCCTCAGCCCTATGTTGAGCTCTTCCCATTTCTTTTGAACCACACTCTGTGGGAGAGGCATGGTAACATTCCCCCACTGACCAGGCTCATACAAGCTTTCATTGAGAAAGGTTCCAAGTCTATCGTTCAACAAGAAAAGTTGGTAAGCATTCTTTCCAATTCTCAGTAATTAAGGGAACAATTTCTCAAACTTGGAAAAGCAAGTTTTCTGACTTGTATCGTTGGTGGTTTTACAACGTTATCGGATTTTTGGTTAGGTTGTGAAATGTTCAACATCAAGAAAGATGGCATCTTTCTTAAGGTTGATAAGAGAAGCACAACTACAACTTTTTGCTGATAACCCTTGCAATGTAAAGCATCTGAGATATTATCATGTGTTTGCTGGGACAGTTTTACAGGAGTGAATCTGATGCTACCTTCCAGCTTCACATATATATTCTTTGCTCCTCAGTCCTTGCTAAATGTGTGTGATACAACCTTCCAGCAACATACAGCCCTGTTTTTTGTCCACAGTCATTGCTGAGGGGACCCCATTACAGTCCCCACTGGAAAGTTTGTACTTGATCTCTTGAAGTTTTAAGCCAGTTTTTCCATTCCTTAATTTGTACTCCATACCAAATTTGCAAACTGTATACTTATGTACATACAGGCCATCAGGTTGGCATGTAAAGTTACAGTAGTAGGCCAAAGATGCAGCATAACATACATACTTTTTAGTAAGGATAGCAGTGAGTCTGCGACTACCTGTCAATTATTTTCATCCCATGTTTTAAATCACAGTCTTGTTGGAGTGATACCATAACAGCCAGTCTGATACTAACTTCCAGTTACCGGTATCCCTGTCTTTTGCTCCTCTGTCTTGGCTGAGGTGGTCCCATAACTGCCAGTCTTATGATTATCAGTCTTTGCAGAGATGAGCCCATAACAACTAGTCTGGTACCAACTTCAAGTTAGTCTTTATCCCTATCTTATAATCGTCAGTCTTTGCAGAGGTGGGCCCATAACAGCCAGTATGGTATCAACTTCAGCCTACACTTTATCCCTGTCTTATAATCCTCAATCTTGGTAGAGGTGATCTCATAACAGTCAGTGTGATGTCACCTTCAGTTACAAATATCACTCTGTTTTGTTCCTCAGAATCCTGTCCTTGGAGTCTTCCAGAAACTAATTGCTTCTAAATCCAACGACCACTATGGTTTCTACATTATACAGAGCTTGGTTGAACATATGGAACCGTGAGATATATTAGTATTCAGTTCCTTCATTAACAAATGACATCTAGCATACCAATAGTGTTGTTGGACCATTCTGTTTTATTGCCAAGTTTCTATGTTATCATAAGGGGTTGAATATAGTGGAAGATTAGAGAGATGTAACAGTGTAATATTGTGGAGAAATAATCTGAGATGTCTGTAGAAAATAGTTACCCATCTTAATTAACCCTTTTCATCACTGTTGGCTGATGTATCTGCCATGCAAGGCTATGCTCTTCACACCACTAGCTCAGTGATTTCACTGACTCGGGCACCCGGGTCAATGACGCACAACTTTTCATTTTGATGCACAGACAAAAAACCTCTGGGGTCAAACTGACGCACAGCTTTTTCGCCCCAACAATCAGTAATGATAATGCAATTTTGCCAATACATTCATTGTGCAAATTAATTCACAAAATGAAGCACTTTCCAGTTCCCATATTGATTATCAACAGATTGAATATCATGTCTTACAAGAAAAAGATAGTGGAAAAGCATCACAAATATAGAAAATAAACAAAAAACAGGAATAAAGTTTTTTGTATTAAACTCAAATTTATTTTGACCCCTTCTCTTTTAAATTTGACTCTTGTAAATTTATTTTGAAGGGTCTGTGACTCCTGAAAAAAAAAATGCCGAGTGAAAACCCTGTAGCTTATGTATGTGCCAAAGTGATTTGTCTTGACCAATATAATATAACTGCACCCTCCTGTGACACTTGTTGGAAACCATATCATTCAAATAGAAGACTCTTATTCCATAAATTTTTATACCAAACATGCTAGGTAGTTTGGTTAAAACTTTCAGAGATACTTTTTGTTGAAAATGGCTAAAAATTTTGAGCATTTCCAAGATGCCTGTCATATACATAAAGACAGTGCTTCATAGTCACAGAGACTAATTTTGGAAAGAATTTAGAAGGGAATATTCTGCTTTAGATTTGGAGAACAAGTGTGCAATACAATATGATAAATGTGAGGCCTAAGGTTATGGAAAGTGATGTAGGTAGTAGCCTAGTCCCAGTGAAGTAAGCTGGGCTGCTACTGTGCAGTTACCCCAGAGCCTAGTTCTGCTGCTGTTATAAACAGAAGCAGTGTTTTGGGAAATGATGATAACAGACAGAATGAATTAGTCTAGGTACTTTACAAAAATACCTCAAACAGATATTTGAGATATATACCATATAATAGGGAATTTAATGCTTGATTCCTTCTGCAGAAGACTAATCAATAACTTGTACAGAATAAAAGTTATAAAGGAAAGACTAAACATGAAAAAAATGGTAAAAATTACCAAACTTTTCATAAATCTGCATAATGTTTTAAACATTATGTTCTTTGTGTAGTACAGTGAATGTCCCAAATTAGATCTTGTTTGAAAGGGCAGCTCAAGCTTTCTAACTTTTATTTTTATCACTTCCCTATGAAACAAAATTGCTAGAGTACTTTACAATTGAAATTAGTCTTCTGAAATGAGGAAGACTTTGAAACTTAATTCAGGCACAGTCAAATGTGCACAGTAAATAAGTTCAGTGCTGAAAGGGTTAGATTAGTCTTGTTGCATATGTTGTTTAAAATAATTGCAGCTTGGTTTATTTCAACATTGTGGAATGATCATATAGACTTTTAAAGAATCTTATGTTAATATTAGCTGTCATATAGCCTGTGAAGATATTCGTTCTGTATTTGTTGAATTTCAAACCTTAAAACATTCCTTATCCAGTCAATTATTTATTTTGATTTTGACTTGTTGAAGTAACACCTCTCCCTTCATATTTTCTATTCCTTGCAGGGCTGCTCTATCACAATACATGAAAACCATTTTCATCAAATTATTTAACAGACTTACAAAATTTAAAACAACTAAATATGTCAAAGGTAAGTTAGAATCTCATCCTGTTATGTATGTGATGTGTATGTATGTGTGACTTGCTTTTCATGTTCACTTAAGCAGTGTGTCATTATCTGTAGTCTGTTATGTATTAAGCTGGAAAGGTGTTTCATTTTAAAAAGAATCTGTGAACGTGAGGCTAAGTGTATGATGGTAGCTTCAGGCGCGGATCCAGGGGGGGCCTGGGGGGCCCGGGCCCCCCCCCTCGCCACGAAAAAAAAACGAAAGGAGAAAAAAAGAAGAAAAAGAAAAAAAAAGAAAAGGAGAAAGAAAAATTAAGAGCAAAAAAATGAATAAAAGTGTCTAAGAACGTATTCAAAGTATATATTTCTGTAGGGGTTGGGTGGAGCCTTTCGCTGGAATATCTCTTTATATATCTTTCAAAGTGGTTGGCGACGAAAGGAGCGCTACAATGTTCAAAAACAGGTGAATAGCTGAGTAATGATCCTTGACTTAAGACCTAAATAAGTAAACATCGTGACATATGTACTTATGGGCTCGGCTAGCTGCACTGAAATTTAGCAACAATTTTGTGTCAAAGAGTGAATTTTTTTGTAATCTAGAGGGATTGAGAGGCAAAGTTTTTGCCATACAGATCTTGCAGAATGAATACAGAAGACAAGCCGTGCTATTGTGCACAGTGGCACCAGCTGTTGCAGGCAAAGTGCGGCGTGCATACCCTATTCGATTTCAAAACTGTCTGAAAAGTTTTAAAATGAACTCAAAAGGCTTTCAAGCTACAGACAGTGGCGTCGGCACAGTGGGCAATGGGTGACGTGTGTCCCACTCCCCCATCGATTCTTGAAAATTTTTAAAATGGTCCCAAAAGTCGTTTAAGCTACAGATTTCTGTGGAGGGTGTAGGGTGAGATGTATTTTTGATGACTGCTTTATTTGTTCTAACCATTTTCTTTCACAAACTGTTCTCAAACTATCATAAGTCTTGGAAATTCTTGACAAATTCCAAATTTTCGCACGCTCCGCTAGCGTCAAGCCTTGTGTCAGAGTTGTCTTTATTATCAATAGCTTTCGGTAACTACTCACTGGGGAACAAAGGAGCAAAAGTGCTTTTTCAGAATTCTCAGTCAGAAGATTCGTTTCTGAATAGCATAGGTTGGTGGGAAAGTGACAGTGTCCGATGCAGGTTCTGAAATGCAGGTTTTGTCATGGACTAATGTTTTATTCAAAATTTCGGCGCGTTTACACCCGATTTTATATACCATTGACAAGGCTATGATGCAAGAAATGATTCCAATGCAACATTTTTGTAAAAAGTGCATCTCCTTCTCTGTAGGGCTCTCATCATTATGGGATCTTTGACTAATCTAGTCTAGCACATGATTTGGCAGATTGAAAGTACGTAATTGCCGTTGCTTATTTTCCAAACATCTTACCGCGACGTTCAATAATGAGGAAAATCTTTTCTGAAACGAATTTTGCCTGTCCACCATCCCTCTTGCTATACCTAAAAAGAAGGTGATATATCATATCTCCTCCCATATGAATGTCGGGTAGTGAGAATCCCGTTGCTCCCTCTTTTGTATACTGTAACTAATTTAGAGCTCCTGGGAGGCTCTATACTGTTCTCTGTCAACCTTGGATATCCTTTTAAAATGTAATGGAAAAATTTTATTATAGTCCAAGAATGTTTCTGTGGACTCCACGCAGGTATAATTGTGTGTACAATTTTCCCATGGGCGTGGATCATGGAGGACGGGGGACCCGTCCCCCTCACTTTTTTGGAAGGGGGACATCGTCAAAAAGTCCCCCTCACTTTTTCAAAAATGATGGAACAGGCTGCAATTATGCCTAGGAAAACGAAATTTTTAGAAGAAAAATAACCTAAAAATCGTACACTTTTGTTGCACCAAATCGCATCTGAGGGCATTCAGTTCTAGAAAAATTTCCCTTAGACCCCTCCCCCATGCCGAAGATCACAAAACTTATTGCCTTCCCGTGACGCAAATTCTGGCTACCACTAACTGCTTCTTCCACGCCACCAGGACGGCGATTCACAAATGTGAAAGTTCCCCCCCCCCCCACACACACACACACACTTTTGGAGATGGATCCACGCCCATGATTTTTCCTGGGACTTAAGGAGGTTTGAAGACAATATGTTAACTGTCTCTTACTCCCCTTTTTAACCCGAACAAAAGTTAGAATTCACTAAATTGTGGACATTTTCTAAACATACAATCACTTTAGAATGACCCAGAGATACGACCATTTTGCATATAGGCCCCCTAAAATTAACAAAAATTTCTCAAAGGGGAGGGTAAACTCCTTCCTGGGATTGCACTCTCATGTACTAATACGAAAAGGCTCTCCCACTCTTGTATATAGCGTATACAAAATCCCACTGCCTAAAAAGGCACGGTTTAGCAGTTATCTGCGGTTCCCCCAATCACCAACTCCCGCCGGCACCATCGGTCATAGATTTCTGAAGGGTATACCCTTCAGAAGTCCATAAAGAAGGTGATATATCATCTCTCCTCCCATATGGATGTAAGGTTGTGAGAGTCCTGTTGGTCCCCCTTTTCAGTGTACAATTAATGCAGAGCTCCCGGGAGGCTCTATACCGAAAATTTTCGGCGCGCTTCGCGCGCAATTGTTTACGCTCACGGAGAGAGAGGTACGTTTTTATTGAGTGATGGATTTATTTTTATCACTTTTTACCAAAAATCATTTGAAATCTTTCACGATTTTTGCAAAGTCTTCTCAATATTTCTTGATTTTTTGCTTGATCTGCGCACTGTTAGCCTTGAATTGCTCCTTTTACTATCAATAAGGTCCCAAACGTATTCGCATTACTCATCGGTGGGGTTCTACCATAAGCCAAATATTCGTGTGCATAAACGTGATTTCAGAGTCAGCATTGTAAGGATGTAAAACAACTGATATTCATTTTTTCACCCTCCTCTTCTTATGAGAACTGTAAACTTAGTATCGAACCCACCTTCTAATTGATAGACACACATAAAGGGAATTGACACCGTTAGTCATAGCAATGGTTTTAAATGTAAATTCAAATTTTCGGCGCGCTTCGCGCGCAATTGTTTCATCTGACGTCCTATACCCGAATACCGTATAACGAAAATAAAACACTCATTATGGCAAAAATCATTTCAAGTTACCTACACGGGCTCATAATGTTGGCGTGTAAGTTTTAAGATAACTTAGATACTCCGTAACTTCTGCAGGTACATATAGCTGTATAGTAACTTATACTGAGCCATACACATCAAATTCCATGTAACATGAAAAGGTATGAAATCTCACTGACATAAGAACTGGAGCCGATTTCTGTGCTCTTAAAATGCAATATTGCGAGAGCTTCCGGGGGCTTCGCCCCCTGGACCCCCACCGGGGCTCCGCCCCTGCACCCCGCCAGGGGCCCTAACGCGGGCCCCTGGACCCCACGCGTAGGGACTCGTGCTTCGTGCTCGTGGTGCACCTTCGGTGCACATGAGGTTTTCCATCTTGGGCCCCCCCCCTCAAAATTTCTGGATCCGCGCCTGGGTAGCTTCATTCAGATAAATGAAGGTCATTAATGAGTAGTGCTTTAGGCATTACAAAGGTTAAGTTTTTCATTCAGTAAAATGTTCCTAATCTGACCTCACTTCAGGGTCAAGCCCAATAAATATGTACAATTAGCCAAAACTGCTGTCGCAAGTGTTTAATTCGGTTTAACTAGAAATATATGACAAATATTTTCCAATTTTTTGTGTAATAAGCAGTATAACATATAAGTACAAAATCTCTGAAAATTGTACCACCAGGCTGTCGGTATTTTTGAAGTAACATATAGGTAGACATGGATCTTCAAGCTAAAAAGGGCTGTCGCAGCAATTTTACCAAAAGTGAAATTGTAAAAAATAACATATCCTTCAGATATTTCTCGTAAATTTAAGTGCTTATGAAAAGAACATTACTAAGTCTGTAAGGAGTTAATATTTTTTTAATTAGGTGAATACACTAAACCTTGATATTTTTCGAATAAACTTTGTCGCAAATGGAACGGTAACCTACGTTACCTTCATTTTATAAATCAATGTAAACACATTTATTAAAGCTCAATCAAATCGGTGTCTGTAATAAGAAGGTCAGGTTAGATGCCATTTATGTCCAACTCCAGTCTCCTTGCTCCTTGAATTCTTGAAAAGTTGATTTTGAAGTAAAATATAACCTTAAAATCGCTTGATTTTTACCGTATAGATAAGCAATGTAACATACGTAACGCCAATCCACTGGTTTCACTGTAACTAAAAAATGTAGAGTGGTGATCAAATGATAGTGTTTAGTACTAGTTACTGATTTAGAAACAATCACCTTTTAATTATGCAAGGATCATTTTTGTTCGGCACTTCTGATATCACTTTTAACTTACGTTACGGTAACTTTCGTTACCAAGCTTTTTCTCAATGTCATTATCTCCTTACGAATGTCCTTGTTTTTGACACATTATCATAGCAAATGTGTTACGCACTCCTACAATAACGTAGGAACTTCAAGTCGCGTTGCAGGCTTCAAGATGACGTGGTAAAGACCGTAGTAAGTGTGTTTTTATGACCAATTATTTTGCAAACAGAAATACACCTGGTGAGTGTATTCTTTTTTGTTGTTTCTATAATCATCTACGTGTATCCTAGGTCATTTAGAAACGTATTTGAAATCATGGTTGGATAGGAAAATGATGATTTCTTAAAAAACGTCACTTCTTGTTGTGTGGGCTATCTTGCACTGGAAGCCAAATGGTCTTGTAGGTTACATTCACTCCGTAACGTATGTTACACTTTTACATTATGAACTGAAAGGCGTCATACAGTAGTATTAAATTTGGATTGGTAGAGGAAAACAACGTGGACTATTAATAGATGCATTGTGGGTTTTCTATCTACTATTCTTACGTTGATATATTGCACGGTGTTTGTAGTGTATCATGCTGAATCTGTATGTAACGAAGGTTACATTCGTTTCGTAGACGTTTGTTTCTAAATTGCATATAAACTGCAGTTTAGTACTATAACTGTTTAAAAAGTTGACCTTGGAAAATAAGTATCGGACGTACTTACATGTGGATACAGCAAGTATATTAATCAGGCACATTTGGAAATGTTGTCGGTGGCCTCTCAAGCTTTATCCCTTCCGTAACGTAGGTTACATAACCTAATAAATACTGTGCTACGTATCTCGACACATATACAAGGAACTTGGCAAAGTCAAGAGAGGCTATTCGAGCTGCATACAGAGCCCGAAAAACAGGAAATGGACGAGGCGGCCTATTTAAAGGCAGAGAGACTTAGAATAAAGAAAAACGTTACGTCCCTGTACATAAACTCTCAAAGCAGAAACAGAACCATCGTAGGGCAGATGTTCTGATCCGAGTGCAGACATAATACCTCTACTATCAAGACTATATTGGATTCCCTTGTACCCCGAGTGACCAAACGTATTCCTGGCGTGACGCAAATCCATTATTGGACTGATATTTCCCCCGCTCAATACTGTAACAAAACTATATTTTCGTTAGTCTCAGATCACCATGTCATCTTTGATGGCATACGCCAGATGGAATTATTTCGAGTGCGCGGACATGGTAAAGGTCCATGCCATGGAGTGGGCGGTACCATACCGTGAAACGGCTGGCCGATCACGCCGTTATTCAAGATGCTCACGATCTGACGATTTCTACACCTGGGCGATTTAAGAGCGTGAGAACACGGGAACAGAGTACTATTTTGTGAGTAAGGATGATTGCACTAGCAGTGGCGAAATGATCAAGAAGAAGTGGTCTGGGGTAAAGAGTATCCCTGGAACTTTGAGAACAAACGCTTTTATTGGAATGGCGGATCAACAAATTATGTGTCGGGATTTGTCATGTTACTGTCAGTTCTGTGTAGGCCCAAATCCCAGCGATCATGATACAGGAGACATGTGAAGTGGTTAGGCAAATCATTCCCTCTCATCCTCCCATTCAAATGTCACCCTATGAAACTCCTGCCCAGTCAACTGCGTCACCCGATGAAGTCCCAACGCCAACCAACGAAACACTGGTTCGAACCAATGAAGTGTACCGGACTCCTGAGGACAGCCACGAGGATGAGCTTCCCGTGTATTAGAGTGACGGTTGCTGGTTTATTAGGTGATAATTGGTAGATTGGCTCGGTAATTGATGCTGATGATGAGGACGTGCACATCACTTTTATGAAAGGATGCAAAGGTAGCAATTATTGGGAGCACGTATATACACATGGCCAGCAGTTCAGGATAAAATTTGGGTACCAAAAGCTAAAATGTCAAGGCGAGTTTACAAGGTATCAAGTGATCAGGCAGCTTTCATTATAATGTGTACAGACATTTTACAAATGAGGGCCTGAAAGTTTGAAACAAGATGAAAAAATGTTGTTATGAAATTAGTATTGGTGTGTTCATGAAAAATGTTGCTAAACTTTGTTTCCTTTAAGGCATATTGATTGTTTTTGTAATCTACGATACTATATCCACGAAACATACGTACTTGACGTACTTTGAACTCAAGTAAGGTTATTAAGTGAAGACCAAATGAATCTTAAGAAACGCACTGAATGAAAATATGTCCTTAAGAAAATCATATGGGATAAAAACATCATTTGAACTTTACTGATGGTGAAAATACAAAAAACGGTATTTTTAAAGCCAGACTTTCCATGTTAACAACAGTAGTATCATTTAAAGTATCATTTAAGTACCCTAGACAATAACATCCTTCAAAAGAAAGCGAAATTTTCAAGCATTTGTTCATAACTACGAGTCAGTTAGTTGTGACTCTTGCTTCAATTTAATGATGTATTTGTTCCCAGAGGTGAAAAGGTGAAAAGCCTGCCGTAACGTAAGTTACATAGGTAAATCTTAGATTTGCTGCTGTAAGCAACGTTATACTTTAAGTGGAAGCATGTAATACTTGGTGTTTATTTGTTTTGCGATTAACTTTCAAAGTGTGCAAACGTGAGAATAAATCGCGCAAAAGCAGAGAATAAATCGCGCAAAAGCAGGGGAAAATGTAAAGACGTTTACCGGTCACATAGCGAAAGCCTATGTATTAATGAATCCTTAAACAAACATTTTTGTGATATTGTGTTATTTCAAGTTTATCAGTAAAACTAGATTTGAAGTTAGACCAATCAGTTTTTTTTTTTTTTGAAAAAAAGGGAGATTAAACGAAGTTGTTGGTTCGAACTTTACGGACTGTTCCTTACTGCGTTTATATTGTTTCTCGTGTAACCTACGCTACCGTCCAATGTAACTTACGTGATCATACTTCACGTCAAAGCAACTTTAAAACCTGTAAATGGAATCAACTGAAAAATCTTAGTGTAAAAGCATGTTCAAATGGAAAGTGTTTTTGTCCAGAACACTTACCTTATGTCAAGTGATAACAAAGATACACTAAACAATCATAAGTATACGTCGGATAATTCATTTGCTATTAATTCATGCCAAACATTATTCATGTAAAAAACTATGAAAATGAAGAGAGAAGAAACTTGTAATTCTAACGCAGAATTTTCGTACAACCAGCAACATCCACGCGTAAGAAACTTTTACGTATCTGACATTAGTCCCAAATTTATTTTTTCCTAATTCTGTTGTGTGTAGTAACGTATGTTTCATAGGTGAAATAGGGAAGTGTGACGAAAATGTAAGTAAAATTTTAATTATGTAACATTTGGTGCTCATTTTGTTCAGAATAATTCTTCAAAGTTTCGACTTCCAAAAAATATCAGGAAGAATAAAATTAGACAAACTTCATTTTTTCCAACTTGTCATTTTACATATGTACATATTTATTGGGCTTGACTCTTCAGTGAAGTGACCATATTTTCTCTAAAAGTGGAACACATACCCTTCTTTAATTTTGTAAGGAATGTCTCCAGGGTGGTACACTACAATTAGTATTCTTGTGGTATTGTGAGATAGTGACATGATCGTTGTCTTTTTATGTTCGTATTTCAATTTGAAGTAATTGCTTGAGGGAGTGGTCACCTTTTTTCTCTCATTTTTTCAGGAATATTGGTATTTTTGAATTTGTATGCTGCTCAATATGGTGGACCTGCCTTGGTGGAAATTATTGATAGTATCCAGACAAAGTGAGTTTAAAGACATAGTTTGTTGTGTGTATGTTGTTAAAGGTTTTCCTTTTTGAGGTTTTTAACTGGTGATGCCACAGGATATAATGCCAGAAGAAACATCTGCTTGTTGAAGAAGTAGATTTCCTGAAGAAAATATTATTTTGCATTATTTTACATTGTCTTCTGTATTCCTCTTTGGTTGAAGTATGTGACAAAGATGAGAAACATTTAAAGCAAATTTCATTAAAAAATTTTATCTTTAGTAGTCTTGGAAATGAATACAGTAAAACCCCGTTTATCCGAACACATCGGGACCGAAGGTTGTTCGGATAATGAAAAAATTCCGATAAACAGGGTTCCAAGTTTTTGCCTCAAGTACGGTACACTGGGTCCATAAGACAGTGTGTCAACACATTTCCAAAATAATTCCGAAAAGGCTAAAAATTGCACACAAAATCCCCCAGAATATTTCGTTACTCTTTTTTGTGACCGATGATATGACACATAAATTTTAAGACTTCTAAAACAGAGAGATTTTATTTCTAATATTCGAGCCTTCGTTCATCTGAATAACCAATGCTTTTTACACACTAAATGAGTGTGTGGGCTAAAGAAAAGTTGTAACGATCTGGAGAGGTATCTAGAGTATAAATTCTGCACAAATTTCCAAAACTGTTAGAGACACATGTGTAGGAGACTCTCAAAGAGCAGTTCGCAATGTTTTTGTAAGGTCTACTTTTCGTTATTTTTAGGCATGAAGCTCACTATGTTACTAACTTTTCAGATTTAGTGAAACTAGGACTTATGCTAGCCTAGCGTATTTTTGTATTAGAGGATATTGAGCCTATACCGACTCATGGCTCCTAAAACGAATTTCTAAGCAAATATGTACGGTATTTCTTCCAAATTTGACAAAGAGATAACAGATTGTTTTCTATGTCTACATGTCGGCAGTTTTGGCCTTCATGACATCTTTCCATGACTTTAACAGTCCCAAGAAAATTTAGTGCATTTCTGCAAAAATTTACATTGAATTTTGCCTTGTAAAGCACTGAAAACTGAAAACGGTGGATACTACCGTAATTGTGTTGACTATTATTGTTGTTAAATCTGATGGCTAGTTCGGATAAAGGGGGTTCGGATAAACAGGGTTTTACTGTATTATTAGTTAAGATAGTATGTGTGACCATTGTAATATCTAAAGTTAAAGTGTACCTAAAGTCTAGAAATGCAAAAATATATGTTTCAAAGCTTGAAAAATGCATCCAAATGGTCCAACTCCCATCATCATAGGACCTTCCTGAGCTGAGATATAAAATGTCAAAGCTTATTTAATCAATTTAAAATAGTAGATTGCACAATAATTTGTGATGTTATTCTTGTACTCTTCAAATCCCCATCTTTCTTTTTCTTTGTTTATGGGAAAGCCATGGCACCTTGTGCCAAAATGTGATCACTCTCTCACAGTTATAGGGTGACTTGGCTAGATAAACTCTCTCCATACAACATGCTTTGCAAGGGAACAATAAATGTTTCAGAGTCTTATAAACATCTTAATCTCAAAAGAAAACAAAAGTAGCTAATGTGAGTTGTACAAGAAGGACATCACAAATTATTGTGCAATTGACTATTCAAATTAAGCGAATAAATTTCAACATTTTTTATCTTAGCAACCGAGTAAGCTATAAAAATGGAAGTTCGGTGAATGAAATTCATTTTCCAACCTATAAAATATTGATCCTTGTAATTCTAGACTTGAAGCCCCCACTTTAAGTAGTGTTAGTAAACTTAACAGAGAACTTGTGATTTTTAAACTAACTCACTGCTTTGAGGGTCACCTTCCTTTTTTTTTTGTTAGGGTCTCTTTGTACATACACATTAGTAAAGAATTTCAAAGCAGAGTCCTTCTAGGGTAAAGTATCATCCATTCATGGTGAAAAAATGGTCAAGCTACTTCCTAGTGAGACTGGATACAAGTATAAAAACCAGTGGTCATTTGCATTTTGTTGCAAGTCAAGTTTTTTTTTTTTTTTTTTTTGAGAAGATATTTCATGTATCATGATTTGAGTTGAACCACATCAAGCAAAGTTACATGGTGTGCTTGGATTGGTTAGTAATATGGAATATTTAGTGATTGTAAATTTTGTTTTTATCTTGCTGCAGATTATTTGCAATGGTTCTTGAAAAGCTATATATTGCAGATGTCCAGAAAGTATCTGGGACACTTGAGAAGAAGATCTGTGCTGTTGGAATGATAAAACTCTTGACAGAAACTCCAGCCATGCTTGGAGCAGATTACAAACAGTTTTGGTAAGGAAATATGTTTAAATTCTGATGTTTTTGTGTTTTTCACTTTACTGGAAAAAGTATTTGTAACATAATATTTACATATGTTGTATGTTATATATATTATAGTATATGTTATATGTTGTGTCCTGGGTATGACGTTAACCTGCATCCAGGTGGGGTAAAATAATAATATAAAATGCGTACATAAGATGGTTATTACTCATCCCACGACTGGCGGGTTGTCAGCGCCACGAAACTGAGCAAGCCCCTCTGTGGTTGGCCCCCTGTGGGCTGGGGGTTGTAGAATATGCCCACGGTATTTCCCCCCGTCATAAGAGGCGACTAAAGGGAAGGACTTGCACAGTATTTGAGCCGTATTTGAAACCAGACTTGAACTTGAACCCAATTTGAAACTGTATTTAAACTTTCCCTTTTTATCTAGTTGACACTATATAACACATTCATGTTGGTGTGTCTTTAAATCTCATCTCACTAACTAACATATGTTATATGTTATAGTTTACAAAATAGAATGATGAAAGTTGCACCTTACTGTGTGCAACATATAAAGAGTAGACTTCATGTTATGAGAGTTTACTTGCTTTTAAGAAGACAGTGTTATTCAAGTAATGTTGTGTGTTTGATTCTTTAAGGGACTTACTCCAAATTTATCATCAGTATTCATGATTCCATATTTTTCTACCATGCATCAGTTGCTACAGCTTCATGGGTGGAAAAAAATCAGGAATATGGGAAGCTCCTTGCTGGGAAATTTTAGTATTTTGAGGGAAATATGAGCAACTGGAAGAAAATTTGGCTAGTTTTGTACATGAAATCATTGAATGCGTGTGGGAAATTTGACTTGCTTGCTGGCATATTAACATCTTTTCCAGCCCTGTACAGATAGATGGTAAAATGTTAGTCATAAGCATGGGTGGAAAAAATTGGGAAGTTGGGAGGCTCCTTCCCAGGAAATTTGGGTATTTGGAGGGAAATTGTGGTAGTTGGAGAGAAATTTACCTTTCTGTACATGAATATAAGGAAGTAATTTTGGAAACTTTGACTATACCTTCCTGGGAAATGAACATTTTTTCCAGCCCTGGTCATAAGTTTTATAAATATTTTATTTCAATTATTACAAGGGTGCCTCTGCTGCAAGCCCTGATTGGTCTGTTTGAACTGCCTGAGGATGACACTATCCCTGATGACGAACATTTTATTGAAATTGAAGATATAGAGGGCTACCAGACGGCTTACTCACAACTAGCATTCGCTGGTAAACATGAAACTGATCCTTTCAAAGGAGCCATTCCAGATGCCAAAATGTATCTAGCCCGATCTCTGCAGAAACTCTCCACAGCTCAGCCTGGCCAGGTGAGTACTTTATTTTAATAAGTGCATCATCAGGATGGTTCTTACTGGGAGTAAGCAGTTGGAGGGTGGGGGGGAGAGGTTGTGTCTCGTTGTGAAGTTTTAGATCCCTCTGGATTTGTATTTGGTGGTCTGGTCACTACTGGGGTTAAGTGGTCGTGGATGTCTTGGTTGGTGAAGTTTCAAGATCCCTCTGGACTTTGTATGTGGTGGTCTGGTCACTATTTGTCTGTCATGGGCAACTTAAACCAGCAAACCAGATGTACCTTTTATTGTTGTTAAGGTTTGTTCTGAACCTGGCATGTAAAGCGATGTGGTCTGTTATAATGCTAAGCAAGAAATGTTTCTGTGTTTGTGATGTTAGATAAAAGGTTGGATGTAGCATGCAACATACTGGCTTGCAGAAGGCAGTCCTGGAATATAAAACCCATTCTTTTGATGTAGATACTTGTCATTGTTTGTTTTGTTTTCTTTCTAGATTACACCATTGATAAGCAGTCAACTTGATCCTAAAGCCACTCAATTTCTCAATGGGTACCTTCAAGCTAGCGGTGTACAGATATCTTGATATGAAACAGAACTTAAAAAGCGGTTAAAAGCCCTTTCAAGAAAGAGTGAGGAAATCATTTTACTAAGCAGAAGAAATGATGAGATGGGGCAGAGATGGTCATAGATGTTATGTCTGTAGCATTGTTTGTAGACTTGTTAAAACTTGAAACTTATTTCCAGCAAAGTAGCAAAAGTAAAAATCTCCATTTCAATCTTGGGCTAGGAGGATTGGGGTGTCATTCTACTCTTCTTCCTCAAGTTATGCACCTGCTAGGTAATGAGCAACTAGGGCCCAAGCTAGCTGACGGAAGGAATGTTCATCTGAGGCCTTAAACTTACAGCACAGAAAGCTACACAACTTTTACATTGGATTCATTGTACAGCACAGTGAGCACACTATATGACCGCTACAGTAATAGACAGCAGTTTCTACAGATAGATGCTTTTGTTTACTGCAGCATGTCTTACTTTGTATTTTGTAATGATATATTGCCTACTTATGGAAGGGACACATGTGAAGAGTAAGCTATTCAACAAATGTTACTCTGCAGTCATTTAAAATGATTTAGCAGGTATAATGTCACAGAAATGTGGAAACATATTTTGATTTATGATTTAATGAGAAATGGAAAAGTGCAACAGAATGAGAGGTCAGTATGGACTGGTACCAAGTGACATGTATAGCATACATATTCTTATGCAATGTATTGTCATTTTACTTAGTATGAGGGTTTGGTTGGGGCTGGAAAAAACTGAACAATCTCTTATATTCCATAGTTTGTGTAACCTGGCATAGAAGGAAAAATTCACAAGTTTTAAAATTCGCAATTTAAAGCTTTGAAGTTCAACCATAATTGCCAGACTTATTTTTAAGAATATGGAGGTGTAGTTTTCATGTACTGCATATAAGGAGTAGAACTACAGAACCAACGAACAGTACAAGGGGAATAGTGTTAATTTATCTACTCCTGCAATAAATTGTCCATAGTGGTGGTGGTCCACACAAACTTGAAACAGTTGTCCATGTCTACTTATTAGTAGCTTTGAAAAGCTTGGGATACAGCACAGAGGGTTAGGCTGAAAAGTGTACAGACATTGTGAAAATTACTGTCAATGGTAGTGTCTTTTAGAACACATTGTTAGTGATCAAGGATGTGCTTGCATAAAAGAACATGTAATATTCACATACATGGAACATCCTCCTACAAAGTTTGATTCACTTGTAATGTTCACTTATTTCTGTGTGACTTCTGCTCTGTTAGATCGAGTTGCATTGTATAAATGATGTTCATATTTCATTTTGTACATTTTTATTTCATGTGTACCAGTTGCACTATCTTTCACACATTGTACATACTAATATCCTACATCATGTTGTTACTGCCAGCTTGTAGCTTAGCTTTAGTTGTTACTAAATGCAGTTGAACACGAGCTATGTGAAAAAACTTTTGTATTGATCCTGTGTAAGGACTGATTCAGCTGTAAGTTTTATTAAGCTCTCAAATTAAGTCTTACACATGTTTGTTTGAAGATTTTTTACCTGATGTGGGCATAAATTGCAGGATTATCAATTGTTACTGTGATTTTGTAAACAGATTTTACAAATGAGTGTGGGTCATCATCCTTCTTGGGAAAAAGTATTAAATTTTGAATTAAAGGTCTCAAGTTATGTATGAAACATATTGAGATATGCTGCCCTTACTGCACAGAATTTTTTCACTGGTTGGAAAAAAAATTAGTGTCATAAAATCAAATTTGATACGAAGTTGCTCAGAGCTTTTGTGATATTGAACTTGGCTGGAATGGCATAATGTCTCCAAGAAGCATACATGAATTGTAGTATAATATACCTCTTGTACTGATATGAATAGGAAGTTTATTCAAAAATTATTAGATAGATTCCCAGTGATAATGTGACTCATACTTCAACGTTGGAACAGAGAGGACATTATAAGAACTGACGTGTAGTGTGGCATGTCAGAGTCAGACACAGGTTGTCTCGGGGAAATGTAATTTGCATTTAGTTAGCACATGAAACATTTGCTTTACTAAACAGTGCTGAAGACTTCTGCGTGAGGTGTTTTATGGATGCAATAGAATGAGTAATTTAGTTAAATATTACCCTTATTTTCATCACTCCATCTTGTATAGCGGTCTATAATTGAATTGACATATTTGTTGTTCGAGACTACCTTTTTGAACTTCAGTCACTCTATTTGTAAGTGCTGCTTCTCCTACACATAGTTATTCTACACCTCATGCATTTATCCTGCCAAGTCCATTATGAACTGTCATATATTTTTCTCAAACTAAACTGCATCCTAAGAGCTAGATTCTATTGCAAAACTGCTAATTCTCTAATGTGTGGACTAAAAGCCAGTTTGGAAGCTGCTTCTGACATTAAAAGTCACTTTATAAACAAAATAGGTTTTCAAAACGATTAGAGGTGAGTTTGTAACAAAATATTACATTTAATTTTTGAGTAGTTGTTTCTTTTTGGTTCAACCAGAAGCAATGCTTTCAATTAAATATAAACATGTTCTGAGAGCAATGTTCATGAGCTTATTTTATTTCATTTTGCCTCACTGGTGGTATGTATCAGCTTTGTGCAGTGAACAGGGGAGAGAATATTTTACCTCCTTTAGTTTGTGATGGCTGACGACAATACCAATAATCATCATTTCATAAAGGGGGCAGAATGTTTACCCTGAATTTTCCCTAATTTGCTGTGAATTTGAGATCTGACCACTTGCCACCTTGAACGTACTGAGGTCTGGTATGGTTCAGTCCAGTCACACTAGAGAAGGGAACAACCGACAAAATGGAACCTTTCTTGAAAACAATGAGTATATATGGGAAGCTCCTCTAAATAAGTGACAACCTGGATCCTCAGCATGATCTCATTTAGCTCTGCCAAATTTTGATATCTTACAGTGGAACCTTTCACATAATGGATCTATTGTAACTCCCTCTTCGGATGCGGATATTTCGAAGTAAATTTAATGAAGTGGATGGATATTTGTGCAAATACACTTTAAAATTTAAAAAAAATGACTGAAAAAATGACACCAACAACAGTTTTGTGATTTCCTGAAAGCCCAGTGGCACAAGTTGTGTCCCTTAGTACCAAAAGGATAGAAATTTAAAGAATACTGGGACACATTCTTGCAGTCATTTCAGGAAAATGACAATAAATTTACATGCAACAGGTGGCTTTACCTAGCAAAATATCCCTCTGAAAAGTGTCTCTAGTACCTGTAACTTGTACTCCCTCCTCCACCACCACTTTGAAAGCTTTCTTTTCCTTACACCATTTTGTAGTGGCATGGCAAAGAAGGACCTGCCCATGGCAGGCCAAATGCTCAGTAAGTGGAAAAAGTGGATTATCAACTGATAAACCATGTTTATTTACCATACTGCGGTATGCACTCGTGGATACACCACTGATTCTGCATTCTTCTTTGCCTAAACTTTCTCATGTGTGGTGCATAAAAAACACTTGAGAAAATAATTTACCAAGCTTTCTTGGTTTGGGGGTGATGCGCAAAGCTGAACAAGATTTTTAATGATTGGATAACGCAACCCTAATCTTGATCCTAACAAAGCGTACAATGAACACAATTCAACGCGGTCAATCAATCATCAAGAAACTCGTTAGGCACTGTGCATCAACCTTAAACATTAAAATTAGGTACAAATTTCAAAAAAAGGCCGAAGAAATGCCATTTCCGGCAACCTTGGACATGTTTTGGGCAAAACGTATGTTTGTATACTTAACGCCAAACGTGAGGAAACGCTCAGGTTACACAAAGATGAGCTCAAATGCGGGCCAACATTTTCACATTTAAAAATCACGTCGATCGTTGCTTTAAAATTTTGCCCCAGTTAGTGGAGGAGAAACTACAAGTTTTCAATTTATAATAGGAGTATATCAAAAACACATAAGGTACCATGACTTATCTCAGTTGTGAAAATTACTCTATCTTTCGAAAAATGGATGAAATGACATTTAACTTCTACTAAAGTTGAATGTACAATGTACATATGGAGACACACCAATCATCTAGCTTTTTGCCGTACAGCGGAAACGCCCTATTTTCGTGACTTCACTAGTTAAGCACGTAGCAATGCACTACGTCAGCGTCCTCCCTTTAATTTCTATGCTCATGGCAAACACAGGAGAACAGCAGACTGCGATTAGGGATGAAACTCCAAGGCTTTACTGAAAACTGTAGACTACCTAACATGGAACGGAAGTATGGAAGAAGGTGAAACAATGACATCTCTGCAACGCGTTTTGGGTTCTTAGTAGTGTATCTGCCCTCCTTGAGAGCAAAGACAGGTAAACTGTCTTAGCGACAAGATGGTACCAGGCGCGGTTCTAGACCGAGATTTTTGGGGGGGCTTTGGGGGGACTTGAAACGGAAGAATAAAATTTTCTGTCATTATCAATACCGACATTGGGGAATGATGCTAAGGAGGACTCCATCAGTGGCGAACCCAGGATTTCTCTCACGGGGGGGGGGGGGGGGGCCTGCAGCATGTTGTTTGAACGCCGGCCGGGGGGACGGGTCTACGGGGCGGGGGTGTCCCTCCCCTTTGAAAATTTTTGAAAAATTAGATGTACTTACATGCAATTTGGTGCCACATACGCTACATTTTGAAGCAGAATTTGTGTTAAAAAATTTTACGTATTTTAGGAACTAAAAAAGAATTGGCATCAGGGAGGGGGCATCCCCCCCCCTGCGTACGCCACTGATAGTAATATTCATAGGCGTATGGGATTCTTACAGTTTGGGGTCCAGAATTTTTTTTGCCCGAACTTCTCAAAAAGTTGCAAGAAATCCGTTGCAGTTCAGGTGCATGAAATAGACTACTAATTAACCACCACAGGCGCGCGAAGCGCGCGAAAATTTTTGCATATTTTTCGGGCATTCGATCAAAAATTCGGGAACTCAGTAGAAAATTAGGGCAATCTTTTCACTTTTACTTCATCTCTGCCGGAATTTCAATTTGAGTAAGGTATCAAATGTTGTTCATGTCTGGTCTACTGTTACAAAGGTATACTGAACTGGATTTGAGCAATCACTGGATTTGAGACCGACTTTTTGGCGCTCAGAGACCGACTTTTGATTTTCACGCCCCCCCCCCCTCACACACACACCTGTATTTACGCCCCTAGGACTGGCGTCGAACTTAAGATGCAGCTGGGTAAGCCAGTAGGCGCCCGCACTGTGCCTACCGTCGTAATACAGTACTAAGGCGAGGCGTGGCTGTCGTACTACATGCAGTCAAAATAACGGTGTACGTACGTGGACGTGGATACAAGAAAAGTGATCACATGCCTATCTTGCATGACACATTTGAGAAACTAAATCCACTGGACTAAGATGTGCACAAATGTATTGGACAATTTTGTTTTTCTCAATACACGCAAACATAGCATGAAGATAACACACAACCTCGGAAATTTTTGGGGGGGCTTGAGCGAATTTTGGGGGGGCTTGAGTCCCCAAAGCCCCCCCGTAAAACCGCGCCTGGATGGTACGTCGGATATTACATATTTTATCGTACTCACTAACACTCCTGGATGCTCGCCAGCCACGTAGCCACGGGGGAGGGGGCGCACGTGCCCCCCTCCCCAAATTTTTCAATAAAAGGTCTTGCACTGAAGGAGGAAATGTTTATTACGAGACCAGCATTTTTGGAATTCAAATATAAGAAGGAAAATGGGAAATCTCGCACCAATTTGCATCTAGAGTCCTTGAAATAGACATAAATTTTCAAAGGGGAGCGGGTAACCCATTCTCAGGTCGACGAAACTCCAACACCGACGTGCCCCCCCCCCCCCCCAAAAAATGGTTATTCTGGCTAAGGGTCTGATGCTCGCCGCAAAATAACCCTCTTGTGATTATAAAGTAGTGACAGAAACTGGTACTTTCATCATCGGACAAAAACTGATGTATGTATGTATTCCTGCTAATGTGTTTTTGTACACATACATACGTGCAAATATACCTTGAATCCTCTCCATTCAATACAATTCCCTCATCGATAATCTGTAAGACAATTTTTGTTCGAAAACAAAACTGCTAAGATTGCGATCTGTATTGCCTTTGTTAACCTTCATCCAATAACATATGAGCTAGGACACCTAAACAGCTTCATCCGGCATAGGTTAGGCCTAATTTCCCTAAATTTGGGATAACTGTGCCTTACAACTTGCAAGGGGAACTTTGCTCCCCTGGATCCTCACCCGAGGCGGAGCCAAGCACCGTGCCAGCGATCATAAAGTGGTGATACTCGCATATAAGGGGTAATTAGTACTTGCAAGAAAAATTCTGTACTACCAATGTTTTCTGAGCGCTTCGCACGTGCACGGGAAGGGGGTGGTCTCATCGAGCACTAACTACCCTTTTCTCACTGAATTCTTGCTGATGAAAAACAGGAAATTTCTTTGCCATAATGATTTTAAGGCCTTAAACCCATTGAATTGCACACTAGGGCTTCTTGTCTCCATATTTTTCCTGTGAGGTTCCAGATTCGCCATCTGGTGCATCTTCGATGCTCCAATGTGAGCCCCCCTTCGGTGGTAAACATCCGAGAACTTTTTGGACTTCTTCCCCTCGACCCCAACCCTGGTATTGTCCCTGAACCCATTACAGGTCCTACGTTCGGCAGGCCTTTGGGCCACAACGTCTACAGGGGAGCTTCGCTCTCCCACGACGACCTCGGGTACCGCTGTCCTTCATGTCGGTGTGCTCCTCCGGCACAGAACGTTGTGCCCTAGTTCCCCCCCCCCCCCTCCACACACACTTCGAATAGTATGGCGACGCCACAGGTACCGTGATTTGACTCATCATCCTTACAGGCTTTTTATTGCCTACCATTAATCAGGAAGGCATTTTTCCCTGCCTACTACCTGGTAATTTGACTGATCGTCGTCTGAAAGACGGAGGAAATACGTAGTCAGGGGAGTAGCCAGGTTTCTGGAATGGGGGGGGGGGGAGGTCGACTCATTGTCCCCATTCTTGACCGACGTCCTGGGGAGGGGTAAAAAGGGAGGGGATCCCCCTCCTCTTTTGAAATTTTTTGGTGTCTCGAAGAGATTAGATGCAAAATGGTGCTGTATTTTTGCTTCTTTTTATACTAGATCCCAGTGTTCTACATAGGGGTTTTTTAGAGGGGTGGTGCCCCTCCGAGTGGAAATGGCCGCCCCTCAAAAGTAGTTGCCACCCTCCAAAAATTTATCCGCCCCTCTAAAAACACACCCTCAAATTTGTACTCAAACTTTTTAGCAATTAAATTCTATAGTTAACGAATGTCCACTGCTCAGTCATATTTAGGTTATTTTGAGACACTATTACGAGGCGATTTGATATACATTTATCCAATTGAGTATCGAGTGTTGTAGAGAGGGTCATATACGCAAACGGCAGCCCTAGACCTAGCGTCTGTTCGCATATATTTTTTACTGTAGGACGCTTTGGCAATAGCCTCAGGTGGCATTGACAACCAAGACTTTTTCGAGATTTATTTATTTTGTTTCAAAATTAGGATTAGGGATCGAAAAAAGGGTTAGGGTTCAGTCCCAAGGTATAATCTGTTATAAAAAAGTGAGAAAAGATCCGGAACACTGTTTTCAGAAGCTATGAAATCATTAATATCCAAGGTTTTGATTGACTGTTCGGAGGCCTATTGCCAATGCGTCCTGCATAAAATAAATAGCCGTCCGTTCTGTTGCGGATTCCATCGCCATTATTCACCCCCGATCCGCATACTCGTGTTTTTTTTCGACTGCGTGTAAGCAACAGGCGCATGTATGGCCAATCGAAACATCGAATCAAAGATAACGTCACACCTCCCCGGACACTTGGTTTCAATTATTCTGTTAATCTCTTTCGCCTTAGTTTTCAATATCATAAAAAGTTCTTGTGAACACAATATTTCCCCATTACCCTCCCCGCCCCCTTGGCCCTTACTACCCCTCTCCGCCCCACCAACTTCCCACCCCTGTCTCCTCTCGCCGTTTTTTTTTGCTCTTCTTCATTTGTTTCAACATCGTCCATCGCGTCCCCCCCAAATTTCTGTGGAGGGGACACTCTGTCCCTGCACCCTGCTGAGGCTACGCCACTGTCAAGCATATTGAAACAATATCAAAGAACGGTACTTATACTTAAGAATACGAGTAAAAAGGGTTGTTCGGTTGAGCTCCCCCACCCCTACCCGGCACTTCTTGCATGTTCTATACAGCTTCACACGAGGGTATAACTGTTATTCACAGCTATTAACCTTTAGTATTGTCGTTGGTTAGACGGTGAGGCGCTCGACTACTACGTTCGTGAGTTCGAGTCCTCTCAGTGAGTCATTTCTCGTTTTGCGGTATTAAAGTTCAGTCTGGGACTGTCGAATTTTGTAGTTGCTTTCTCTTTCTTATCTTCCTTGTTCTAGCTTTTATCGACTCCTCTGCATTTCCACTTTTTTCTTTTTTTTATTAGGCTTCGTTTTGTTAATCATATCTTACTGCAAATTTCCAAATCATGTCACTACACGCTGTTGCGCGTAGCCTTTATGATCAAGTCGTGTACGCCACCCCCCCCCCCCCTCCCTTAAACAAAGCTTTTTGTCGGTTGAAATTGGTAACAGTTTTATGAATATTTTTCCATTTTGAGATGAAACTGATTCCATATTTCATGTAATTAGCATGTGATACGAAAGGTATCAACAATGACAGAGCTCTTGGCGACATTCGTCGCCGAGGGTTCTCTCTCGTTTGCTGCAAGGAACTCTCATTAGATGCAAAAAGCAAAAAGTCAAGCTGGAATGAATATTCATAAATTACTGTCTTCAAAATACTTTTCATCTATTGTAAATATGTAAGTTAAGCTTCTTAGGGGTAGGTGTAAGCATCTGCTAACAATGGGTGACCATTGCCCTTGTTTGATGGTGCGCTGATTTGTCAAAGGAAGACAGAGTTTCCCTTAAACTTGACCAAGTCTCTCTCCGCATTTTCCCTGCCATCTTGATCACGCCACTTGTTCAAGGGGAATTCCCGCGGAGGATATTACCCAACGAATTTAACACCTTAGAAAAAACAAACAAACAAACAAAAAAACTTGGGGACAGTATAGACCATGTTGCTGAAAAGATGTGTTCAATTTGTGATGTGTATGCAGAAGGAAAGAAGTTGAAGTACTCATCAGGCAAAAATGAAGAAAAATGAATGTATTTCAGACACCTTTTGCAATATATCCAAGGTTTTGATTGACTGTTCGGAGGCCTATTGCCAACGTGTCCTGCATAAAATAAATATGCCGTCCGTTCTGTTGCGGATTCCATCGTCATTACTCGTCCCCGAGCCGCATACTCGTGTTTTTGTCGACCGCGTACAGGTAACAGGCGCATGCATGGCCATTCGAAACATCGAATCAAAGATGTTATCACACCTTCCCGAACACTTGGTTTCAATTGTTCTGTAAATAATCTGTTTCGTCTTAGTTTTCAATATCATAAAAAGATCACACTTGTGAACCCAATATTTGCCAATTACCACCCCGGCCCCTAACCCTCTCCGCCCCACCAAATTGCCATCCATGTCCCCTCTCGCCGTATTTTTTGCTCTCCTTCATTTTATTCAACATCACCCATCGCGTCCCCAAAATTTCTGTGGGGGCACTCTGCCCCCTGCTGGCTACGCCACTGTATATAGTCTATTCTTTACATTCCGTTTACCACACGCAAAATACCGGGCCAACCACTAGGTCAGCTGTGACACTGATAATTCGTGGTAACTCTATCAGTTCTATTCAAGATGGAGAAGATGTTATCCAGAAAAGCCTTTCTTTCTCGTTTTATACTCACTGTCTAATTCAGGAGAACTTTTCCATGGACGCGTACCTTGAGAAAATTAGCTCATTAAATATTTTCGCCTTCGTTCAAGTGTATACATGTTTATGTAAGCGGTATCAGATATATCCCACATGTTGCAAAACTGTCGCAAACGGCTATATACTAGCTGAACTTGGGTGAGTCCAACAAACTCTACCAGACACAGTTTTCAAGTTGCACGAACAGGCCAAATACAGTTTTCACAGGACACAATGTGCAATGGTTATCCATTGCTACATATATTTTCAAATGCCCCCTATTTACATGTGGTTTCGGATGGCTCGCTTGGTAAGCCCTCTCTGTTAGACCGAAGTGTCGTGAATTAGAGCCAAATCGAAAAAAAGCGAATAGCGCGTATTTCTCTTAGCCCTAGTTGTTATTCGACGAACTTAAACTGCAGAACTGCAGACTTTTTGCATCTTACTTTATGTTTAATACCCACGGCTCCGGGCCAGCTTCAGGTTAACTGTCATGACTGTATTCGGGTAAATTTTTCGTTTTTCACATGTATGCCTTCAAAGACATTAGACACCACTGCATGGAGCCCAAGTCGCCGGGGAATGATTCACGTGCCCAGCTCCCCCAGTCCCCTCAACTAAACCTTAAACTCGACCCGAAAAGATTCCTTGACGACATGAAGGTCGATCGATAGAGGGTGTTGTCCTCCCGAGTGACTTGACGGTGCCAAAGAGTACGGTAAGTCTTCCTATCGGTAGAACGCATTTAATTCAATGGATTTCCTCCACAGAAAATGTAAAGGCACGCTACTTCATTAGAGCCGATTTAATACGCAACAAAGTAAACGCATGCTTCCACTTCTCAAATTCACAACGTATAGAAGGTCACTACCTGGCTTACAAATATCAGGACGCCAGGGATGGAAGAAGGGGGGGGGGAGGGTCCATGAAAATTTGGAAACCTAACTTAATGTAGTTGGGGTTTTTTGTAAAAGAAAATAATTTTCTTTTTTTAGGATAGTCCTAATAGAATGCCCTCCATAAGTTAATCATTCAGAGGTAATGATACATTGTGTGTTGAAAAATTCTGCTATAGACCTAGTTTACCATAAGTTCCTACCATTCAAATGCGATTAGTGTTGACAATGGTACACTGCATTCTTGATGGATCACGTTACCTTCAAATTTAAAGTAAGAGACAACTACTGGGTAAAACAATACATCATACCATGGTAGTAGTGACCAAAACAACCTTCACATACTTTGAAAATTGCATCTCAAAATATTTATTCAAACTAAGTAGCTGCTGTTATCAGGTTATAACAATGACGTACCCATAGAATGACCGATGGTTGATCGCCAACTTTTACGTCCCTTACTCCAAATCCAGATATGGATTTATATCTGGATATATCTGGCTAAATACAGTCTTTATATGGCCATATCAAGCCAGATATACGGCCAGATTTAGATGCCTTGATACATTATATCAAGTTTTATATGGCTATATCAAGCCAGATATACAGCCAGATTTAGATGCCTTGATACATTATATCAAGTTTTATATGGCCATATCAAGCCAGATATAACTTGATACAATGCAATTCCAGATATGCAAATAAAGTTTTATATGGCCATATCAAGCCAGATATAACTTGATACAATGCAATTCCAGATATGCAAATAAAGTTTTATATGGCCATATCAAGCCAGATATAACTTGATGAAATGTCTGTCCAGATATGTAAATACAGTTTTATATGGCCATATCAAGCCAGATATAACTTGATGAAATGCCAGTCCAGTATGTAAATAAAGTTTTATATGGCCATATCAAGCCAGATATAACTTGATACAATGCAATTCCAGATATGCAAATAAAGTTTTATATGGCCATATCAAGCCAGATATAACATGATACAATGCAATTCCAGATATGCAAATAAAGTTTTATATGGCCATATCAAGCCAGATATAACTTGATACAATGCAATTCCAGATATGCAAATAAAGTTTTATATGGCCATATCAAGCCAGATATAACTTGATGAAATGTCTGTCCAGATATGTAAATACAGTTTTATATGGCCATATCAAGCCAGATATAACTTGATACAATGCAATTCCAGATATGCAAATACAGTTTTATATGGCCATATCAAGCCAGATATAACTTGATATGCTAGATATGCAAATGAGCATTTTGTTAGTTTGTTTTATTATTTATTTGATTTGATTCTTGGATTATGCTTGTTACAAACTAAGACATGTTTTGGATACAGCATCACCATCCCAGACATTGCAGTTATTTAGTGGCTACACTTTTGTTAATACCTCAGTGTACTAAGTGAACTTAGGCAAATGATTTGCATATTTGGGCGGAGCTTGTATCTAAACCTACATTTTTCATGATTTAGGAAGTTGAAAGTAAAATATGCACTACGCAGTAAACAAAATTTAGAGTCAAATACGTAATAAAGTTTAAAATAAGAGGCCCATATCACTGAGATTACATAAAATTGGAAATTTGAAGGCATTTTTCTGTTCACTGTTATGAAATAAGTTGAATTTATGTACTTAAGTCAATTCAACCTAATACTTTCATTAAATTCTTATTCATGGAGCACTTAAACATTGTTTGCTGGTGTTCAAAGTGTCAGTGAAGTCAAAGTTTGTCTCTTGGAGACGTTGTTACTCCTTCAGGGAGCAGAACTCCTTCGGGAGTATTGTTTGGTTTTCGCCCCTGGCTCTTCGCCAGAGAGTCAGGGGACTTTTGGAAAAAAAGCTGGTGTTCAAAGTCTCCAGTCTAGAACGGGACCACTGTCGGGTGGTGTCAGTTAAGTCAAAGTTTGTCCCTTGGGGACGTTGTTACTCCTTCGGGGAGCAGAACTCCTTCGGGAGTATTGTTTGGTTTTCGCCCCTGGCTCTTCGCCAGAGAGTCAGGGGACTTTTGGAAAAAAAAAGCTCTCTCAAAGTCTCCATGAGGAGTGTGGACTATAAGTCCTAACTATGATTCATAACTAGAGCAGATATGGTCCGGGTACAATTTTATCTGTGCCATATAAAGGCTTGATCCAGATAGAACTTTATCTGGCCATATATGGTTTAGATCTGGTTCTGGTTTAGATCTGTGTTATATCTGCCTAACTTTTTATCCGATCTGATATTAATTCCATATCTGGTGCAGATATGGGCCATATATGGAAATATATTCTGCTCATATAAGGACCATATCTGGTCCAGATAAATTTTATCTGTTCCATATAAAGACTTGATCCAGATAAAACTTTATCTGGCCATATATGGCTTAGATCTGGTTCTGGCGTAGATCTGGGTTATATCTGCCCAATTTTTTATCTGGCCCAGATATAAATCCCATATCTGCAGCAGATATGAAATCCATATCTGGCCCATATATGGAATTTCATATCTGGCCCATATCTGGATTTTGAGTAAGGGGTTTCATTTCGTTACATTGTTTAATTAATAATATCTATAATTTCAAATCATGTTCCCTAACATCGATAGTTGGGATCGTTGAACTAACACAAGCAGCACTCACGAAGTAGGTAAGAATTACCAAAATAGTACTTGCAGACTTCATAATGTTACAAGACGACCCGTCAGGAACACCGGATTGAATCCATCGACGAGCGAATGGAAAGTTCCAGAGAATTCAACTTCAACGCAGCCGTTCTAGAACTGTCTAGAAGTGAGAACTGTTTACGTTATGTCCCAATTATAGCAGCGACCTGGCAACACTTCTAAGAAACTGCAATTGTCGTTATTCAACTAGAATATTCAACTGTGTTCTAGAAGTTTCTATTAAGGAACGTTCTCGTAATTGCTGGACTGTGGGCACTAGAAGTTTCTGTTAAATTCTGGAGAGTTCTCGAATAAAAGCCTAGCATATAAAAGGCAGTTCAACAGTTGTTGTGGCGGAGAGAGACATTGAGAAATGCCCTAATACTTCATCGAGTCCAGACGCTGTTGAGAAGTTATGCCCAGCCACTGACACTGCACACTTGTGATAAATTGCCTTACGCCGTTTCTGCACTGTGTACAGAGATTGTTATCATCCATCATTCATCGCCTAGCCTTGTCACTATTCGCTCGTGGAACCAGTTCCTACGCTACAGCACGCTACAGGTCTACTACCGTACCATCGTCAACGTGCATGCACTACCAGCCCTTGGACCAGACCAGGCAAATATTAATTAAAGGATTGTGAGTAAGTCTAATTAATTATTGTAAATTTAAGTGAGATAAGGAGATTGTAAATAATCATTAAGTTGTTGAATTTTAATCTCGTTCTTCTGTGATCTTTCGCTGTTATTGGTTTGACTCGCGACCACAAGCCGTAACAGAATTGGTGGCCTAACATCCGGGAACGAAAATACTAGAAAATTCGAGAAATTCTGTTGTGAATCGTAAGCAACTGTGTTTGCTCAGACTACTTATTTGTTTGTTGAAGGCTTGATACAATTTAAAAATGCCATTCAACTTAGATAAATTCGTGGCTAGTCCCTCAGTCGAGGAACTAGATTCATTAAAGAAGTCTGAGATTGTAAAGGTCGCAAAACATTATGGCATTGAATTTCAGCCATTAATGCGGAAAGACGAGATTAAAAGATATGTTCTAGAATATCTTGTGGATGAAAGTGTCCTGCCTAGTACAGTATTGGAAACAGCTATCACTGTGCCAACTGACAACACATTTGAATTGAAAAGGCTTGAAATAGAAATGAATAAGGAGATTAGATTAAAAGAAATGGAAAGAGAAAGGGAAAGAGAGGAAAGAGAAATGCAAAAGGAAAAAGAGGAAAGAGAAATGCAAAGGGAAAAAGAGGAAAGAGAAATGCAAAGGGAAAAAGAGGAAAGAGAAATGCAAAGGGAAAAAGAGGAAAGAGAAATGCAAAGGGAAAAAGAGGAAAGAGAAGAAAGAGAAAGAAGGGAGGAAAAGGCAAGAGAACATGAATTTAGGTTGAAGCAACTAGAGTTAGGGGTCATAAAAGGCTCAGACCCCAAAATAGGCTTGGATACTGGGGGATTCGATGTTTCTAAGCACGTAAAATTTGTCCCCAAATTTCAGGAGGATAATGTGGAGAAATTCTTTAATCATTTCGAAAAGCTGGGTGAGCAACTAAAATGGCCAAGAGATAAATGGTCCATACTCATCCAGAGTAATTTCACAGGCAAGGCTCAAGAAGTGTATTCCGCTCTGTCAATAGAGGACAGCATGGATTATGATAAGGTTAAAAAGGCCATATTACAAGCCTATGAATTGGTGCCTGAAGCTTATCGCCAAAAATTTAGAAAGTATCGTAAGGCGGGATACACAAACATACGTAGAGTTTGCTTATCAAAAAGAAAGGCATTTCGATAGATGGTGTGCTTCCAAAAAGGTCTCCACATTTGACACTTTAAGACAACTGATGCTGGTCGAGGAATTCAAACGGTGTGTGAATGATGACATTAAGACTCACCTTGAGGAAAAATAAGGCTGACAACTTAAAGGAAGTGGGCAAATTTGGCTGATCAGTATGCACTTACCCATAAATTCGGTAAAGTGGGTCAGACTCAAAACAAGGGTCAGTTTAATAGGCCAAATAAGAAATATGGCAATAATAGTGGCACAACAAGTAACAGTGGATCTCAGTCTGGTTCTATCTCTCCAACAAATTCTGGTAAAAAACAACCAGATTCAAGTCGTCAAAAGAACGACCAGGTCAGCCCAAAAACAAAGCTGCCTTTAAAGACATAACTTGTGGTTTCTGTCACAAAAAGGGCCACACAATGGCAAATTGCTTCACATTGGCAAAATTAAAGGAGACTGAAACAGCCTCCAATGCCTTAGCCATTGCAGAGAATTCTTCTGAGGTAGTCGTGACTTTACGGCCTAATTCTAACGACAAAATTAAGGAAGAATACCTTCCATTCGTGTCTGAGGGGTTTATTTCCCTAGATGGGAATTCAGCTCATCCACCCGTCAAAATTAAAATTTTGCGTGACACAGGCGCAACTCAGTCGTTGCTTCTTGATGGAGTTTTGCCATTATCGGACTCTACTTCCACAGGGGCAAATGTACTAATTCAGGGGGTTGAGTGTGGATTTATTTCTGTCCCTCTCCACAAAATTAATTTGAAGTCAGATTTAGTTTCTGGGTTTCTGGGTCGGTCATAGTAGGGGTCAGACCTACTCTACCTGTAAAGGGGGTATCTCTGTTGCTAGGCAACGACCTAGCTGGTGGAAAGGTAGTAGCCAATGCAATTTTGACAGATAAACCATGTGATTATAACAACACAGAGCAATTAGAAAAGGAATTTCCAAATTTATTCCCTGCCTGTGCTGTCACTAGAGCTATGTCACAAAAGCTCGCCGTGGATGATAATCTTAAACATCCACCCTCCAAAAGTGAGGATACAGTTCCCAAAAGTGGAACAAGTAGGGAATCATGTAAGGATGATAATCTTGAACATCCACTCTCTAAAAATGAGGGTATGATTTCTGAAAATAAGGATGATAAACTTAATCATCCGCCCTCTAAAATTGAGGAATTAGTTCCTAAAATGGAACAACACTCCCAAAGGAGGAGTCAGAGTCTGGAAAAGATTCTAGTGAAAAATATTCATGAAAATGAAGATTCTTGGTATGATCTCAGCCAATCTTTTATGACTAATCTTAATGATAGTCAGGATTGTGAGTCTCCTGGCCCCACACATAGTGAGGGGGTAGAACAGGAAAAATCAAAAATGTCTGACACACTCCACAGAGACCAGTTGTCAGTCCAACAACAACATGATGAAGAACTTCAGCCATTAATAGCTGGTGCACTCACTGAGGATGAATCGAAAGACGTCCCAGTCTGCTTTTATTTGAAAAACAATATTTTGATGCGTAAATGGCGACCACCTGATGCACTATTAGATGAAGAGTGGAGAATTTACCATCAAATTGTGGTACCTAGGACCTATAGAAGGGAAATACTGAGTATTGCTCATGAAATGCCATTTGCAGGGCACCTAGGAGTCAATAAGACTTACCACAGAATTCTAAATCACTTTTATTGGCCAAAACTTAAAAGTGATGTGGCCAAATTTTGTAAGACCTGTCACTCATGTCAAATGGTTGGGAAGCCGAATCAGAATATTCCGGCTGCACCCTTAAAGCCAGTTCCTGCTTTTGAAGAGCCGTTTAGTAGAGTCATCATTGATTGTGTAGGTCCCCTACCTAAGAGTAGGGCAGGGCATCAGTATATATTAACCATTATGTGTGCTTCTACAAGGTTTCCAGAGGCAATACCTCTGAGGAATATTAAGGCTCGAACAGTCTTACAAGCTTTACTTAAATTTTTCACATTGTTTGGGTTGCCAAAAGAGATCCAATCAGATCAAGGGTCTAATTTCATGTCAACTGTATTCCAGCAGATGTTGTATGAGTTAGGCATAGACCAAATTAAGTCTTCGGCTTATCATCCTGAAAGCCAGGGGGCTTTAGAAAGGTTTCACCAAACTTTGAAGAATATGTTAAAGACATATTGTCATGATAATGAGAGAGATTGGGATGAAGGCATTCCATTTGTAATGTTTGCTGCCAGGGAATCTATACAAGAGTCACTTGGGTTCAGTCCGTTTGAACTTGTCTTTGGACACACAGTTCGTGGACCATTGAAATTGTTAAAGGAGAAGTGGTTATCAGATCCAGGTGAAGACATACATCTACTTGATTATGTATCCCGCTTTAAAGATCGTCTTCATGGAGCATGTGAACTTGCTCAGGAAAATCTGAGGCACTCTCAGAAGAAAATGAAAGCGTGGTATGACAAGACCACTGTGAAAAGAGAATTTAAGCCTGGTGATAAGGTGCTAGTGTTTTTGCCTGTTTCTGGTCAGCCACTTCAAGCTCGCTTTCAAGGACCTTATGTCATCGAGAGAAAGGTCAGTGACACAGATTACGTCATTTTGACACCTGACAAGCGTAAATCTAAAAGAGTATGTCATATTAATATGATGAAGAAATATTATGAAAGAGAAGATTGTGACATTTCTAAGGATGAAAGTATACATGATGTAAATAGCAACACTAATGATACAGGTGATCAAGTGTGTATTATCAATACTGATCATGAACTCAGTAATGATGAAATCAAGGCTAATAATGTTCCTGACATGTGTATTAAATTACAAAATTCTGATGTGTTGAAAAATCTTGACCAGAAATTAAGTCATCTGGATCACAAAGAAAAGTCAGAAATGAAATCATTAATCTATGAATATGCATGCTTGTTCTCAGATGATCCTACTAGGACAAATTTGATTGAACATGATGTTGATGTGGGAGATGCCACACCAATCAAGCAGCATCCTTACCGAGTTAACCCTCGAAAACGACAACATCTCAGGGATGAGGTTCGGTACATGTTGGACTATGACATTATAGAACCTAGTAATAGTGAATGGTCTTCCCCTTGTATATTGGTCCCCAAGCCAGACGGTGGGTACAGATTTTGTACTGATTACCGAAAGGTGGATGCGGTCACAAGAACGGATTCCTATCCGATACCCCGTATCGATGATTGTATTGATAGGATTGGGAAAGCTACGTATGTGTCAAAGTTTGACTTACTAAAGGGGTACTGGGAGATACCACTCACTGAGAGGGCTCGGAAAATCTCGGCATTCGTGACGCCAGATGGTTTATTTCAGTATAAGGTCATGCCGTTTGGTATGAAAAACTCACCGATGACGTTTCAGCGCTTAGTAAATAATCTTACGTCAAATTTAGAAAATTGTGAAGTATATGTTGATGACCTTATTGTGTACAGCAACTCGTGGGATGAACATGTACAACATGTTAAGGCATTATTTGACAAACTTGCCAAAGCTAATTTGACTGTCAATTTGGTCAAAAGTGAGATTGCTTGTGCCCATGTGGTGTACTTAGGGCATGTGGTTGGTCAGGGTAAAGTTAGACCAATTAAGGCTAAAGTTGAGGGCATTGACAAATTCCCTGCCCCAACTGATAAAAGGCAGCTCATGCGCTTCCTAGGCATGGCTGGTTACTACAGACGTTTTTGTCCGAATTTCTCTGACATTGCTGCACCATTGACAAAATTGTTAAAGAAAAATGAAAAGTTTGATTGGACAGATGATTGCCAAGCAGCATTTGAATTATTGAAAAAGGCACTAATGAGTTCACCAGTGTTGATTGCTCCAGATTTTGAAAAACAATTTAAGTTGGCAGTAGATGCCAGTGACAATGGCATAGGAGCAGTTTTGCTTCAAGCTGATGAGCATGGTGTTGATCACCCTGTTTGTTATTATTCTAAGAAATTTGACAAACACCAGAAAAAATTATTCAACAATTGAAAAAGAGACATTAGCTTTGATACTTGGTCTTCAACACTTTGATGTTTATTTGGGAACTACTAGTTTCCCTATCACTGTATACACTGATCATAACCCTTTGACATTTTTATCTAAGATGAAGAACAAAAATCAAAGATTGATGAGGTGGAGTTTATTTCTGCAATCATATAATGTAGATATTAAGCACATTAAAGGGAAAGACAATGTTGTACCAGACTCTTTGTCGAGAATTTGATTTGATGCAGTATGTTGAAGATATCACTGTAAGTTTTGAAATTTTGTGTTAACTATGGCACACTGTGTATTGATGATGTTACTGTATTCATGTATTATCATCACCTTGCAAGACAAGTTGTATGTTATGATTATACCTTCCATTGAATATTGGACTACATAATATACATACTGTAGTTATTCCTGTAAAGTTATACATTGTAAATATTGTAACTTAAGTTTTGTCCGAGACGTCCAAAACTTTTTCAAGGGGGGGAGTGTTACAAGACGACCCGTCAGGAAACACCGGATTGAATCCATCGACGAGCGAATGGAAAGTTCCAGAGAATTCAACTTCAACGCAGCCGTTCTAGAACTGTCTAGAAGTGAGAACTGTTTACGTTATGTCCCAATTATAGCAGCGACCTGGCAACACTTCTAAGAAACTGCAATTGTCGTTATTCAACTAGAATATTCAACTGTGTTCTAGAAGTTTCTATTAAGGAACGTTCTCGTAATTGCTGGACTGTGGGCACTAGAAGTTTCTGTTAAATTCTGGAGAGTTCTCGAATAAAAGCCTAGCATATAAAAGGCAGTTCAACAGTTGTTGTGGCGGAGAGAGACATTGAGAAATGCCCTAATACTTCATCGAGTCCAGACGCTGTTGAGAAGTTATGCCCAGCCACTGACACTGCACACTTGTGATAAATTGCCTTACGCCGTTTCTGCACTGTGTACAGAGATTGTTATCATCCATCATTCATCGCCTAGCCTTGTCACTATTCGCTCGTGGAACCAGTTCCTACGCTACAGCACGCTACAGGTCTACTACCGTACCATCGTCAACGTGCATGCACTACCAGCCCTTGGACCAGACCAGGCAAATATTAATTAAAGGATTGTGAGTAAGTCTAATTAATTATTGTAAATTTAAGTGAGATAAGGAGATTGTAAATAATCATTAAGTTGTTGAATTTTAATCTCGTTCTTCTGTGATCTTTCGCTGTTATTGGTTTGACTCGCGACCACAAGCCGTAACAATAAGGACCACGAAATGCGACAGAAGCCGGTGTTAAAGCAGGGAGTTGCAAACACTGTCTTCCCCGGAAAAGGTGTCCGACCGGATAGCCTTTTTAAGAATGTCTCTTGGGACAGTATTTTTGAGAAGAAAATGTCCCTCGCCTCAGGAACAACTGTACGCAAGCACCAGATTAATATACATAGGAAAATAACAGCAGGGTCCCCATTTCACCAGCAAGGCTTGAATTACAACTTGTCGTTTGGTGGTTTCCAGTCTAATATTTGTAACTTGGGTTCTTTTCAATAAGTTAGGTCCTTAACTTGATCCGGCCAATCCCAGTTGCTAAGCCTTAATTCAAATGTCACCAGTAGACTAAAATACCACTTTTTGTATGCTTCATCAGGGGCGTAGCTATGATGAAATTTTTAGGGGGCCTAGGTATCAAATAAGAGGGTGGCACGGCATTGATCGCCGTTCTTAATTCTTACACATTTTATTAGGACACAAAAAATTGGGGGCCTAGCGGATATCTGGGCCCAGGCCCCCAGCCCCCCTCCCCTCCCGTAGCTACGCGCCTGTGCTTGATTATAGATACAGTACTTCAAAAGTTCGTATCGTCTTTATGGTATACTACTCATTTCCATTCGTTTTAAAATTTGTGATATCAGTTCTGCGGACTAGCATGGGAATATATTCCTTGTATTACCTACAGCGACTAATTGACCACCTAATTCTGCAACACAGCTTCGTCACAGGGTTGACTAATATATCACATTATTACCTGTCGTGACCTTGGGTCAAAACATTGCTGTCTTGTTGGGAAGCTGTCGTGAAGAGGACGACCCGATAAAGTGCGTTTACTTTATATAACGATGACCTTTAGGCATGTCTAAGTAATTTCATTAAATACAAACCATACTTATTCCAGAGTGCGTATATAGGTTATACCAAAGTTAAACGACAGTTAATAACGTCAGTTGTATCCAGCATCGAGGGAGTTTTACCAAAACTTGACGCAAAGCTCAACTACCTTTTCTGACACGTTTTGCTTAATTTAGTTTAAAATAACCGGATGGTAGCTTTTTGATCTTGGTAGCCTATGTCCAGGGAGTTGCAACTGCGGTCCAGGGAGTTGACATTGTAATGGCGACTGATATATGATTCAAATGGTACCGTTGAAATGTTTAATTCGTCACAGCTTCTACACCTTTTGTAGACAGTACATCGAAGTCTCACAGAAGAACGCCACCATCACGGACATATACGGAATTCACACGTAACGGCCCAAATAAAAAGCGTGTGAATCCATTTCGAACACTGCACTTTGCCCCAAGATTCCCTTCGGCTGGAAGTTGCAAAGGGCGGATACCAAACGTTACCTCCAAAGGGGTTCTGCTGTCTGTTGACCTCACACGACCTTTGAACCCCACCAAAAAGTGAATAACAAAAATGCAAAAACAAGAACTTGAACATGGCGCAGGAAGGATTCGTACCCGGACCGTCTGCATGAGAAACCGAGCTATAATCCACTACGCCATCAAAGAACTCGTTCAGCGTATGGTATTTGTAATCATGCTACCGTCATAGTAGCCTTTTCATGTGTTCATAATTAGGTAATTTAAATTAGTGTTATTACTCTAACAGTTACGTTTGTGAAAGTATAAATGTTATTCTCAGTCTGTAACTTTATCTTTGGAATGACAGAAAAATTTAGCCCTAACGTTTCTTTGATAAAACGCCGAACACAATTTGGAGGTACCTCCCATTGTCTATTTAGTTTACGAGGTTTTCGTGGTTGCGTCTCTGATGACCTCATATGACATTCGACCTCCAACAAACTCATAGGGTTTCCTCTCTCTCTCTTAAAGTAATACATCTATATACCAAGTATAAAAAAGAACCATCATTCCCTTTTAAAATATCGTGTTTTTTTTAGTATTTTCGGCTTGTGACCTCTGGTGACCTCAAATGAACAATGACCTCCACCAAACAATATGGATCGTCCTCTTTATATAATAATTCTATATCCCAAGTATGAAAATTATCTATCATTGCTGCCTTGAGATAGTGTTTCCAAGCCAAGCATCACAAACACACCCACATCCCTACACACACAGCCGCCAGCGTGATTGCATAGATTCTTTTTGCCTTCGGCAAGGAATCAGAAACGTAACAGAGTAGGAGAATATACAACACTTCATGTTAATTTTGTTTTAGATTATGTATTTTGAGGTCACTACTGCATGCGCTCAGCTGATCGGGGAAGGTAGACCCAACTGCTGCAAGGTCTCTTTTCCACCGAACGTTTTCTTTTTTTTAAAAAAATCGGGGGAATCGCATAGACGCTCTCTTGCCTCAAATTTACAGATGAAAGCCTTCCGGACCCCGCTCAGAACATTCCTTGAATCAGAGCTGTAATGCGTCTCTCTTCAAGAAGCCTAGTCACTTGGAAAGGATCAGAACCCATAAAAGTGGGTCTAAAAAATAAAAAAAACTTAGAAGAAAAAGAGAAAAAGGAAAGAGGACAAGGTAAAATTGGAAGGAACTTTAATATAATGGATAAATTGCACACGGGGTAAATGAAATAAACTTGTGATAAAAACGTCTCCAGAAATGCTACTTTTTTGCCGTGCTTAGCGTGCCCCCACTGAGTTTGTTCTCTCATTATTCTTTACTACAGCACAGCCTGAGAAGAATTCAAGATTGTTCCAATGCCTGACACTACCTCTACTTCCACCCATCCTTCCCTGCCACACGCCATGAAATTGGTTCACCATAAGTCCGAGCTTATGCTGTTATCCCCCCCCCCCCCAAAAAAAAAAAAAAAAAAAAAAAAATCAAAGTGCTGTGTATTTTGTAGTTTGTTAAGGGCGCATTCAGTGACATTTTGAAGAAAGTTAAATTCTTTTTTCTCATCCACAGTAGGGTCCCTAACGCTGGCTAGTGGACCTCACCACCTGACGACCTCTGCACATCATCCCATCCCTTTCGTTCCTTTCCCTTGAGCTAACGCCACGTTTATGTGTAAAGGTTTTCTTCGAATGCGGCCCTGGACAATTCATCATGGCGTTTGTATTTGGTTCTTATCTTGAACTGTTGAATAAGTTTGAAAATTAATCCTTCACACTAATCACCTATCACAAGTAAACCATTGCATTATGCTATATTATGTATTAAACGATTCAAAATTTTCGTGGGTGTCGTAGTAGGGGGGGGGGGGAGGCTCAGAATCTTATAGCGTGCCCTTGTAGGTAAATTTCGAGTGGGAAAGCTCAATTGCCTTTCAGATATGGATAGGAATGTTCTCCGTTTCATGAATTAATCCTTTGTATGGTGGCATGTATTCTGAAGTATGTACAAACTCGAGGGAGCGCTATTTTGTTTAACACTTTACACGTTTGAAATGTAGATAGGCCTAAAGACTGAGTTACAATTTTAAGGGCAATTCCCTGGTTACACCAGTGTCATGCTAAATTAATATTAAATCAAATTACATGAGTGCAAAATGCTTAGTAAGTCTACCCATTTCCGCTAAGAAGTATACAGCAATCTAAATAACTGATTTCATTTTTTTCATACATTTTGAATTACATAGTTTAGGATTCCCTAGGTTTGTTCCAGCTATACAGTATCGACAGCGTTATTCAATCTACCACCGCTAGACCACCTCCGAGCTAACTTTTCGTTCATTCCCCTGGGGAAGACACTAATCCTGCCGAAACTTATCTCTAACTTCAAACTTAAATGTCTGCAATAAACCATTTTAAATCTTGTCAGACTCTTTACACATGAGCAAATGATAAAAATAAATGAACACCCGTCTAGGGGATATTTTTGATTGACTGGAATTTGAAGGAAGGTTTTTCCTTCGAGTTTTACCAAGAAAGTTCCCCGTTTCGAGGTTTCACATAGTTGCTCGATTTCGTAACCTCTTCTATGAATGTTTCCTTCGACTGCCTGTGGAATTCGGCAAAACAAATCAGTAATCCTTTAAAAACAAATTCTTTTTTCTTCAAGTCTTCATGAAGAAAGGAAATTTGTTTAAGTGTCTTACATCTACAAGGCATCAATAGGGCTGTAAAAGAATGACCGCCTATGAACTTCAAAACGGAAATGTTACTTAATGAGAAAAAGGAAAGCTTTTCTACATTCCAAAACCGACTTCATTAGAGTCGTGGTAGGCACAGGTATACACTTTGAAGCACCTCTACCGTCTATAACAGCGGAGATGATGCAGGGGACAAGAAGCAAGTTCATTTTTTGACCGCTTAATTACGTTCTGTTCTTTGGCTTCGCTTGAATGGGAGGGGGTTCTGCGATTTTTTTTTTTTTTTTTGGGGGGGGGGGGTATCCTGTCTAGATTGTAAGACGTTCTGTGCAGAAATTATCTCTGGGCGTATGTCTGAGTCTGACAAGTTATTGTTGCTCAGGATATTAGTGTGCGCCCTTTTCATAGGTTTAGCAGGATTACATCCCGAATTTTCTCCCAGCCAATACAAATGTCATATTATTGATATTACTAATCCCAATATCGACTTTGTCTGAAAGGAAGCTATACGAGAGCTTGATTTAAATTTTAATCGTTATATCTAAATGCCGTTGTAAATGTTTGTAGTGTAATATTTGCTTCTGTAACAATCGTGATTACGATTAGGTCCACGTTTTGACATTTGATTTTCAAAATAATGATATTCTCCTACAATGTTTGATTTTGGAAATGCAATTAACATACTATAGGGTTCTTCACACAACCCATAGTAAATACTTGTGTAGGCCAAGTTACATTCCGTGGCAAACCTAGGTGTGTAAGAGGTTCAGAACGTCTGGTCCTCCTGAGTACATCTTTAAAAGCGACGTCCTATCACCTTTAAGCTGAGTTGGGTAAACGTGAAAGAAATATGAAGCGCCCTTTTATGTAAACGCCTCTTCATCGTCTTGCTTAAGTTCTCTCATTCCCTTAATCGATGAGGACATGGGACTCTCCTCCTAGGAAATTTGTGAGAACAAAGCTTGCTAAAAATTTTCTCAACATATCTCGTTGAAAAATATCTTGCCACCCTGAGAGTTACCTTACCTCCTTCAACATCTTGTATCAGTGGCTTATATTTTCTGTGGAGGGTTAGGTTAGGTTAGATGAGGTTTAACGTCCCAGTTTCCAACCAATTGGTTCAAGTCGAGCCGGCCACGGCCATTTTCTAGTTGTGGCTCACTGGCTTGTTTTCCCATACTCCATTGCTTATGCGGAGCATCACGCACAACGGCAGTAGGTTC